>VZTD01000997.1:0-100524 GCA_013397725.1 Rhagologus leucostigma
GATGAAGTGAAGATCCTTGCTCCTAGGGAAGGAAAAGACTTCTGTTCCTAGAGAGGAAGATGATCCCAGAGGCGGATGAAGAGCACCTTTGCTCTTGAACAGCTCATCCTTAAAATAACACCCCCATTAGCTAAGATTGAACCCTCGAAAATGGTTGTGGGGAAAGCTGTAAATCGAGGGAAGGAACTCACACATGCCAACAGAAAACCACCCCGGGTGGCTGTTGTGCTGTGACTGTGGAAAAGCCCCTAGCATGGACAAAAGAGACTCCTCTCCCTAAGTGAACTGATGAAAGACTATTACAGAGGTGGTAAACTGACTGAAATAATCCTAAATTTGTGTCTTTATGTTGAAAGTGGGAGGAGCGAGGAGGATGAGGGAAGGAGAAGTGTTCTGAAGGTTTATTCTGACCCTTAATATTCTTTTTTTTTCTTTTAGTTCTGTTAATAAACGTCTTTATATTCTTTAAGTTTAGAGCCTGCTTTGTATTCCTCCTAATTCTTATCTCACAGAAGGTAAAAAAATGCAAACAAACCCACTACACTACTAAAGAATCTACTTTTGCTATGTAACTAAGACTTGCCTGCACAGCTATGGAGAAAGGAGAATAAGAAAATGAGTTCAATATTAATAAACTGCTTTTTAAAAATTCTTATTTCTTGATAAATGCAGACAAAATTAAACCTAGTTTAGAAATGTCATATGAGATGTCAGCAATGTTTGTGTATTTGTGTCCCAGCTTTTACTCTGGAAAATTTTCTCAAATCTAAGTTCTTGTATCAATCTCTCTTTTAATTTAACACCCTTAGGAATCAGAGTTGTAGATTAGGATGCCAAAGTATTTCTTCCTTCCTCTTACCCCAGTTGTAAATGAAAGCTAAATAGAAAAAACTTAGTGTACACACTTTCAGTCCCTAAACGTTTATTTTCGACAGCTGCACTCACATGCTATTCAGTGACAGTGATCTGTCATGGATTTCCCTCCCTAACTAACTTATAAGAGTGTGACACCTAGTACAATTATTTTTAGGGGTTGGTTTTTTTTTTTTTTAGTAAAAAGGATATAGAGAAAATTAAAAAACACACATGTATCGTTCTTTTGCAAATTAAAAGAATCATTTGTCACCTGTATAGTGAAAAGAACATTAATAGCTTAAATGTAACCCAAATACACACCTTAAAAGTCAAAGAAAATTTGGTCTTCTTTAAACCCTGAGTATAAATTCCACCTCTCTGGGCAGGGGACATGGGTTCTCAAGAGGGCAGAGGTGGCATTCAAATAGCACATTGAACCATGGTGTGATGGATAATGGTCACCTGATAAGGCTGAGTTCGTGCAGAAGTCATCAAAAGATGCTGCTATTGAATGTCTTTGCGCTATAAACCAGTAGGGCAGTGCTCTCCTTCCCCCAGCCCCAAAACACGACTGCATCACTCCCATGCAGGCCTAGAACAAGAGAGGCAGTTTCTCATAAGGTACTAGAAAGATACTAGCAACCTAAGGCTTCATGCAACCCAAACTCATTCTGCGATAAAGCTCCAGGCACCACCTTTTTCTTCTTATCCTGAGGCCTTAATTTAATATACTCCTTCTATATTTTATCTCTTGTACATTAGAAAGCCCATGAGTAATAAACCACTTAAGTAATTTTTTGAAAAGACATGGAAGGGAGTGGGGACATGGGCAGAATGATAAGCTATGAATGATTTTCTTTAGATTATTGTATGGATAGCTCAACATGCAGTAAGATTCAGGAGGTGGAAGACAAATCTAGATACATTGTACAACACTAAGATTTAAGAGTCCATTACATAAAGGTATTTCCTTATGGACATACTTTATGAGTACCATCATTCTAGGATGTTGAAAATGAACCTCAATCATTAAAAGTCACTTTCACCTTCTGATTTGTTTTGCTGAAATGTAGTATCTTGTTCTCAACAGTCACCTGCTTAGAAGTGTTGAAGATCATAAAAAATGAACTTTTGACAAGTGCGTTTACAAGAATCTGCATGTTTGCAGTAGTATGGTGCAATCTACATATTATTTGATTTCTATGCACTTGTCAAGACACTTAGGCAAGATTCCTCTTGGCAAAGTGTTAAATATGTTTATCAAAGACAAAACAAAACCTAATAAACAAATAATAACTGCTAGATTCTTTGTGTCATCACTGCATCGTGGAAGGGATCTGTCACTTATTAAATGGAGGGACTTTGGTTTTTTGGAGACTCTTTTAGGTAAAGATGAGCCAGTTTATGACAGTTCAGGATCAGGCTCTTGGTTGAAACTTAGATGAGGCTCTGATGTAGTGATGTAGATAAGAGAAGTGTGCTGAGCTCTCTGCCTGCTTTGACATAACTCTGTTTCAGGGGCAGGCACAAATTGATGACTGATGTGGCAAAGTGAGGGGAAAGTCTGATGCTGGCACCTGGGAAGGCAGTTATATGAGCATAGAAAAGTTGGGGTTTTAACATTTCTCACTGCAACATGTCAGAATTCTTGGCTAGAGGGATATAATAAAAGTCTTTCCTTTGGAAGTGAGATATATTCCCTGTGTTGCTAATTAGGGTAGATGAAAGTTTCCTTTTGAGGCTGATCAAAACCCTAATTTATCCCTGAATGGGTGGGGGGAGAAATGTACTGAGCATGTATAAACTTAATCTCTGAGATCTGAACACTGTGTGTAGGAGACAATTAAAACAAGAAGATATGCAGCAGACTCTAAGTTCCGTAAAACTGAGGAACAATTAAAGAATTGTTAAATGGTTCATTATTTGCCTTTGCAGACTGGCTCCCTGAAACCTGGAGCACAGTGCAACCTCCTAGTGAGAGGTATCAAACAGCAGAATAGACCTTTATACTTAATGTGAGAAAGGGGAAACTGAACTGTAATGAAAGGTCCCTTGGGGCTGCCATCAGGTTAGTTCATATCCACTTTACCACAACCCCTTTTAATAAGTGCATTTTTCTTAATGATATTAATGATATTTAACCTGTGATATTGCTCAGGAATGAAGGATTTAATCTCTTTCTCAAAATTTCTTAGAGCAGCTGGCTTCTGAGCTTGACGCAGGTAATTACTAAATGGCCATTTAGGACTGTGTCTGAACATGCCTGTTGTGTGCTTCTGTTTTGTGGAAACTGCATTTTGTGTTTCTTCTTCTGCTATCTTGACCATGGAATCTGGCAGCAGAAATGACCTCTCCTCCAGTAATAGTGATCTGCATCCCACTGGAATTATCAAAACTTCCCAAAAATGTACTTATTTATTTTCTGAAGTCTTGGACTGATTTTTCCTGAAGCATCCAAACAATCAGATTTTAGTTTACTGGAACTCTGTTAATATTTTTAGATCAGTTAAACTAATAATTTTTATTTTCCTTCTCTGTGTGCATACATTTCTACTGTGCAAAATGCATTTGATAAGTCTTGCCAGAAACTCCACTATCTTCACAGTGTGGTTTTTCACCTAGATACTGACAATAAGATTAATTTCTGTGCATCTCTGCTTGCTAAAGAGGTCTGTCCTTATGCAGTGATAGTATTCTGAGAAAATATGATCGCGTAGCTTTCATACTGCTTAGCAGTCATTGTTTCACAATCCTTTCAGAAATCTGTTGCTAAATCATTGCACTATGAAAGTGGTATGTGTATTTGGGTATTCTATGCACATCATCATATTGGTACAATGAAAAACAAAGGGGAAAGAGCTGGATTTTATTTAGAGTTTGTGTAACTTGCTAGATTCAGGATAGGGAGTGAGGGATCATTTTACATGTGAAGAACAAGCCACTGCTGCAGAAAGTATGTTCTTTGAAAAAAGAAAAATTCTTGTTTCTTCAACAGGATCTATTAATTAAAATGCAATTATAAGAATTGAGTTTTATATTTAAGAAATTAATGGACCATTTGTCCTTTCTGACATTCATTCACCCACAGCATTAACTCAGCCTATCAACTTGTTTACAAAAAGATGGAGATCTTTTTTCTTTGCACTTTTCTCCACCTAACCTTCACAAATAAGCATCATTATGCAGGAAAAAAGACTGAGAGCAAAATTAAAGAAAACTGGAACATTATATTTTAATAGAAAGAAATTGTCGCCAACATGCCCGACTCCCCCCACAGAATGCATGCTAAGGGGAGATGAAATAGAGCATAGAGCAGAGTGGAAATTTATAGACACTGTTATAACAGTATGGAAATTACAGGGGGGAAATGTGATTGCTACTCCTGGGACGAAATGCGGTCAGCATGCCCAGCTTCCCACACATGCACATGGTAAGGTGGGGTGGAAACAGAGCAGAGTGGAGGCACTGTGTCCAGGCTCTCTTGGAATCCCTGCAGAAGAGGGAACTTGGTAGTACCTTGTAGCTGATTAGTTGCATAGGAGCTCTCAAACAAAAGAGGTAAAAGATGTCTTTCTGTTGAACCAGCAACTGTGGATAAGTCACTCTCTTCAGACGTAATACTGACACACATCCACCCCAAATTTGCCTGCCCCCAAGGTATGGTCAGCTGTCATGGGATACTCTTAATTGGATGGCTACGTAAGAAGTTCATTAGGAATACTGTTGCAGTTAAACATATTAGTAAAAAATTAATCTTAATAAAATCTTCCCATATTTTTCAATAACAATTTGAAATTAATTTTATTGCTAACTTTTGGATAAGTAGCAAGGCCAAGCTAAATCTTAAGCCATTGCTATGGTTTAATATTAACACAGTAAGCCAACGTCTCTTGATAAGACAAGGAAGTAAATATAATAGTATCTTTATTGGTAATTCTATCCTAAATTTAATAGGACATCTGAGATGTTCTTCATAATGTACTGTCTATTGATGTTTAGAGAAGCTGATTTGTTTGTATTGTGTACTTCTGAGCAAAATATAAAACAATGGCAGATTATTTATGTTCCCTGCCTCCTCCCTCTGGACTATCTCCTGTTAATGTGCCCATCAATGCCTCACCTTGTGACTCACCATCCCATTGTGAGATGCTCCGCCCAGGGGGAAGGAGCCAAGTATTCCCACCTGGATATAATCTGGGGTTTGGAACAAGCACAAGCAGCCTTTTCCACTGCATTCCCAGAGGAAGACCAGACCCTTCTACAGAATCACTGCTTCACGAGAACCATCACTCCAGGAGGACTGCAGCCACCATTCAATCGGACTGCTACCAACGCCCTGACCATCAGGGGGTCAGGTTGTACTCTGACTCTGTCAGTGGGTTGTTTTTTCGTACTATTGCATTTATTTTATTTTTCCTATTAAACTGTATTTCTGACTTGGAGCCTCTCACTAGTTTGCTTTCAAACTAGTACATAGAAAAAAATAAGTAAGTTTGAAAAATTATGTAGCATTTTGGTGACTACCAAGCTCAGTATTCACTTTGTTAACAGTGATAAAGTTTTCAAGACTGTGTCAGTTTATCTGCAGCTGCTACTATACATAACACATATACATCTTATACTTTTTCTTTCAGTGTATTAGGGAAAATGCATTCACCAAAGAATATCTTTTTCTGAAGACAATCTGAATTCATGTCATAATTTATTTTATAATATTAAGTTCAGTTTTTGTTCACAGATCAAAACATAGCTCTGAAGGTGAAATTACCATTTTAAAGCATTTTGGAAAGACATACATGCATCTTTTTCTCAATGACGTGTTTAGTATAATAATTTAGATGCTCACAGTTTCACACTAAATTTCTTCATTGTCATTGGATTTGTCTCAAAGCTTGGAAGTCTTTGTGGCATGACTCATTGCATGCTTCTATAAAACTGAAATTCCCAAGTATTTATGATTTTGTTTATAATATTTAAAAATCTCTAATAGTTGAGAATTTTACTGTTTCTTCCAAACATAACTTCTCAATGATGTCAGTTATTATCTTTTACAGCCTGAGGAATTGAAACAGAAAGAAAGGGAGTGGTTTACAAAAGTGTATTTTACACCTTTTTCAAAGATTTTCAAACATTATAATTCAAGAAAAAAGCAAGTTAAAGAGAGCAGAATGTAGTTCTTCACACTAGTGACTTCCGCCAAAATAAATGTCTTCAAGTGATCTGATCTTGTATTTATTTATTTATTTTTCTGGGTTTAACTTGATTTAACTAGCTTTGAAATGCACATTATTATCCATTTAATTTTAATGCCCAATATTTAATCACACGATTTAACTCAGAAAAACCTTCAAACAATCTGAAAATTTATTATGCATGGTCTTAAAATTTAATCTCCTCTTGACTGGCGTCCATCTCACTATACAAAAGATCTCAGTAAACATGCACAGATACTTGCAGTTAGCAAATTAATATCAGTTTTTAATGCACAGTAATGGCATGAAATTACAGTAATTCAAACTATTTGAACTGTTATTGCATTCTTACTGAGGACAGCCAAAGAACCTGCTGCAGATATGTTAATTTCCTTTAAAAAAAAATGTGAACAGTTAAATACACTGAAGAAGCAGCATAAAATGAACCATTAATAGACAATAGGTCTTGTGTGTCCAAGTCACATACCTCATTTCATCAGCCACACAAAGTAGTGACTTTCACACTAGTCAACAGTAATCATACCTGTAAATAAGGCAAGTGAAGAAAACGTGAAATTTAGTCTAGATAAAGGTACATAGACAATAAAAATTTAGCTTTTGACTTGTGATGAAGCTTGTCATAATGACTGCAGAAAACATTACATAACTTTTTCTGAATAAAATTTGTGTTTAGCATCCCCACTGTTAATAATGGTTACATAAGTGTCAAATATACTATCAAGCTTAAAAAAAAATGAACAAGAAAACAACCCCAAGCCCCAAACCTATCTCACCTTTCAAGGTCTTTCCTCAGGTTTTATAACAAATGACAAAGCAGATAGAGCCAGACAACTGCTGCAACAGATAGGAAATTCACAAATGTTCCCAGCCTTTTTAAAACTCATTTTAACCATGAGCTACATGATCTATTTCAGAGAAACAGGATTAGTAAATATCATTTGGTTGGCAGATGTAAAAAAAAAACCCTCCATAAACCCATTTGTCACTCCTATGTGGCAACTGTAAAATTATCTGCAGTAGGAAAACAGCCTATGGAGAAATGGATGAACATGATACAGAAATATATTTAGCCAAGTATTATATCTGCATCAATGCTCTTCTGACAATGAGAACACTGAACAGAGAAAATTTGATCTTAGATCAGCTTAAACACCTGGCCTGTAATTTCTGTAGCATATGACTCACTATGTTGGACCCCCTGATACCGTTTCACTACAGAAATCTGTTAAACAAAGGCAGTTCAAGGCAAACCACTAATGGGAAAGCCTACTTTCTTCATCATGATTACTTTCACCCTGTGTAAGGTTTCTCTACCTTCAGTGAAGCATGGAGATACCCGGGCAAGCTACATAAAATGTAGATCAGGACCTGGAGACAGCCTAGCTAAAGCAGCACGGTCTTCCAGAGGATGTGTCCTATGCTAGCTGGATTTCTCCTAAGCCTCTGGCAACCAGTAAATAAACCCAGCTGAAACATTTCTAACTTGAGCACAGACAAATACAAATGGAAGCACAGAATATACTGGAATACAGTGTCCTCCTTCACAGTCTCTTTGACAAGGGCAGTGTCAGCAAGAGGTGACAGCAATGTGTGGCTGCACCATGGTTAGCAAGGCAGTCCCACCTCAACACCAGAAATGAGGCAGAGCCCTGCAGCCTCTAGGTGTAACACAGTGGTACAGATGGGGAACAGCCATGTTTTAAAGCCAATGGGAATGCAATAGGTCTTACAAGGAAGGAAAAATATTTGGTCTCTTAACCTCTGAGCAACTTGCTTCATTGAAATTGAATACGTTTCCACCTTTAAAATTGCATATCTATAAAACCTGCTCTAAGAAAATTAAAATTCGCCATTGATATAATTATTTTTCTAAAAATGGTTACTGTTGTCTTTTGTTGCATTCTGTGTAATGTTTCCCTTGTCAATCTTTCTGTAAGGAGGGGACCTTTTTCTGAGGAAGCCATGCTTTAAATTACCCTAACTATAAGAGCAGGTGTAAATATTTCAAACTTCTTTACATCTGTCATTTCAGAGAAAAGACTCTTTCTCATTCCATGAGACTTGCCCTAATGACATGCATTTTAGGACGCTAGTAAAACACTTAGAAAAAAAGTTACCTCCTTTCTCTGCAGCCTCTTTAGAGAAAGGCTTTGATTTGGAATTGGATTTCTAGAGAGGAGTTGTGGAGGCCAGTGGGCCTGCTGATAGAGGAACCACAAGAGCCCCCTGGAGGAGAAAACATTAGAGACCCTTCCAGTTAAAGAGACAGAAAAGGCCTCTCCCAGGATGCTTTGTTTCATTATGTTAATGTACCCCAGTTCTGCTTCCCCTATTGGCCCATTGGCTTCCCTGCCCCCTTCTACCCCGATCCAGAAACTTCTCCCTTCCGCGCTCTCCCATTGGCCCTTGTTCCTTTGCCACTCCCTCAGAGTTTCCTCAATGGCTCCTGTACCCTAGCCCTGCCTATGTACCGCCCTCCTGCCCTCAGATTATTGGTCCCTGATGCTCTCTCCACCCCTGTATATAATCCTAGACCCCTTCCCCCCCACCATTGCTTTGTGTTTTTTGTCAATGGAACCAGTCACACGCTTGGCTGTATAAACCTCTCCCATGGAACTCTATACGGAGCCGCTTCCCACCTCTTTGCCGTCAACTTGTCAAAGAAGCTATCTGAGGTGTGTGTGTGCGTGAGTGTAGTGGCTTTGCCAAGCGGCTTTCTGCAGGAGACGCTTTTGGAAGGTTGCGGCACCCGCCAGAGCACCCGCTGCGACAAGGAGTTGATATTTTTAATCTTAAAATGAATTCTTTTAATATAATTTATTGCACAAAAAAAAACCCTATTAAAAGCGTGTTGTGTTTTCCAAAGTTCTTTGCTGTATTAAAATAGATATAATCAAGTGTGATTGTATTTGTAAAAAAATTTCAGTTGGATTTTTATTGTCTGTGATAACTTGGCCTGATTTTTTTTTCCTAGAACTATTGATATCAAAATATTTTACCTTTAAATACACAAATGAAAAAATCTAACTGAACATTTCTTTATTTAAATACATAATCCGAATACTAATATGTATACTTTAAGAACTTTCCCTCCAAAAACTAAGCTAAACATTTGGTGTCGATATGGGTTCATGTAGTGGTTTAGCTGAGGTGTATTTACATAAATAATTTAATTATTATAAATTTATTTAAAAGTAGAACACCTTCTCTGTATTCTTTAATTTATAAATTCTCATGAGAAACTGTATTTGTAAACATATTTTAAAATAAAGGACATTTTTAAGAGCCATTTTCTGTAAATGTTATTAAAAAGGAAACAAATGAAGACAGAGTTTCATATCCAGAACCATTATATTCAATTTTATAGGTACTTGGAAAAAGCACTGAAAATGGTGAGAGAGGAAGGAGAAGTGATGATATTTTTTTGAAAAACAAGTTTGTGCAACTTTTAAATACTGTAATCTCTCAGAATTCCTGTCTAGCTACGTTTTCGATTGTAGTATCAGATTTAGATTACAAGTTTTGGTTATTACTGGACAATACTGGAAGTTGTTTGTCTTCTTCCCTGACAAATAATGAAACTGGATTTTTGTGAGGCATAAGACATTTATAACTTCTAAGATAGGAAGTATTTTTAATTTTCAGCCAGTCACAAAGAGACCCTTCAGTCACAGTATGTCATTATACTGTTATGCTGTGGAAGTGCTTTATTTTTATAATTTTCCATGTTCACCTCATTGCAAGAAGGATCAGTTTGACAGTTAGAAAATGTTATTTTCCCATTCTGTGTTTCCCACTTTGTCTCTTTCTTTGTCAATGAGTAAGAGAGAATTTGAAGTGTTCACACACTTAGTATTTAACTAGCTGGATTACACACTACAAAATTCCTGTGAAAATGAGTGTTTTTGTTACAGAAAAAAATAATTTTCCCTTCCGCTCCTGGCCACATATACTGAATTTTCCTTCTGTCCATTTCAGCATTAAAAGTTAAACACAATTGTATAGGAAAGATTCTTCACTAAGGAGATGATCTGAAAAGTGGAGAGGCAAGTTCTTGGTCATTACATAAACAGATGACTGAATTAAAATGCCACTCTGATGCTGCCTGTTCTCTGGCACTGAAAGTGAAATGGTTTTCTCTCTGATTAAAGTGGCACAGGGAACAAGAAGGCTTTCACCTGAATGCACTGAAATCAAGGGTCTTTAACTTTCTGTTGGTACTGTTGAGATATACATTTTCTCATCAAGTGGTAAAATACAGAAAAATAATCTGCAGAAACTAAAAGGTGAATTCAAGAGGTCATGCCTCTGGAAAAGAAAAAAAAGAAGGAAAAAACAAGCTTTCCTCATATATATCGTCATTTATTTGGCATACAACTACCTTTACTCTGTCACAGTGCATAAAAATGTAGATGAGGAAAGAGATGCCAAAACACAAGTCACAGACTCTTGACTGGATACATTGGTTTGGTTATAAATTCTAGTATCATTTAGATCGTAAAAGTCAATAGTGTCTGTCCTAGAAATCGCTCCCTGTTATTCCTGAAAATGAAAAATCCAGGCTTCATATTCAGAAGAACATCTCATTAGTTTTGGGTGGGGTTTTTTGTTTTGTGTTTTTAACAATAACGTTATGGGGCAAACAAATACCTTTATATACTGCTTCTAATTCACTAGGTAACTGCTTCTATTAATCAGCAGAGTGGAGTAAAGTAGAAATCAGAACAAAGAGATATGAAACCACTGCTATCACTAACTTCTGACTTGCTTCCCTAGAACGGACATGAGAAATAATAATTCATAATAATTCATAATAATGCCAAGATGTGTGTTGTTTTGAAAAACAGTGGTGAAAGTTTCACAGAACACTAGAACCAGTTGCATGGATTAGGCTATTGGGCTGAGCGTTGAGCTCAGCATATTTGTCTCTAACAGTGTTCAAGAGCAGGTGCCTACAGAGAGTAGGAAGAAGAAAGGCAGCACTACAGCAACTTTCTCTTGACCTCTCTCTTGACAGTTGTGTGACAGGAACTTCCTGGGTTGGAGGTAACTTCCATGTGCTCCATTATTCGATGTACATTCTTTCTGGTATACAAACTTTTCTAGCATTTTAGTGATGAATAGCAGTTTGTCAAAACTTGTGATTAATCTTCCGTGTCAAAGGTTGTTCTAGTTTTAAGATATTTTGGTTGAATCAGAAGATTTGGGGGGGGTCAGTTCCCTGATACTGATGTCAAAACTATAATGATTGTCAAAATTTAATAAACATCATACAAAAAATAACGATTGTATCAGTTTAGAACATTTGGATAATACAATTACAATTTTGAGGTGGTATTATTGTTACTACTATTACTATTACTAATACTAAAATTCTTCTTCATCATCATTATTCTTGGTAGTAGTAGTAGTAGCATTTTTCATCATCATCATCATCATCATCATCATCATCATCATCATCATCATCATCATCATCATCATCACCTACTACAACAGTTTTGTTCTCCCAGAAGATTTGATTTGGAAATTTTGACTATTTACAGTAAAAAATGGAAAACGGACATTTCTTGCTTTCCAGCCCTATAGTGCATTGCCTCAGCTTTAAGAACAAGTATGCTCTTGTACTCATTTATTCTGCCTTTAGGCAGGCACTATTTTAGATGAGTGTAATTTAGTCAAAGTTTGAATGAAGGCTAGAGATCTCAAAAGTGATTCCTTTCCAGTGAGTGATTTAGAGTGGAAAAGGGAAACAAAGTATTGCCCAGTGAAAGGAAGAGTGACTCATGAGCTCAATCATGTTATGAGACAACAGAGACTCCTCCTCAGGAAGAAAGAAAGAGAATCCAAGACTTTACCTGTCAATAACAGCACAAGACTCTATTCTGTTTCAGCTGAAATTTCAACAGTCTATCTTCATTTCCTAGTTAAGGTGGCTGGCAATTTATACCTCAGCAATATCTATCTAGACCAGATTTTCTCTATCAACAGTAAACCAAATACCCTTGCCTTTCACAGTTCTATTAAGCCTTTCATACGTTTGAGGCAACAACAAGAAAAATATTTTATTTTCATGTGCTCTCATTTTAGATATTTATTCTTAATTGTCAAGGCATGATCACTATCAAATATGATCTCTTTTTTAATCCAGGTTATGTAATAAACAAGGCCATTATGCAAAATCTGTGTAACTCAAATCTTGTTTTATATGCAAATAAATTCATTATCTTTTCCTGATTTAATTTTTTTTCTATGGTGATATTATTATTAATACTACTACTAGTAATATAAGTTCTTACTATTATAGTGGCAAAAGCATGGTTGCCTTAGGACAAATTGAAATTTCAAACACAAAGGCAGGAATGTAAGAAAAAATTAACATCCAGAAAGAAACTCACCCTATTACAGAAAACTCATTTGCAGTTTGAGTTTGGGCACCTTTATTTTAAGCATAAAAAGATTTTTTGGACAATATCTAAGCACAGGCTTAAAGGCTCATGATAACAGTAGCATTTTGTCTAATCATTCCCCAGCTAGGATTATCAGGTTATTAAAAACATAAATAAATTTGTGGTCTCATAATTAGATGTTAGATACAATAAGCAAGGCCATTCCCTATTCTCAGAAAAAAAACCTCACAAAAATATTCCTAGAGATGAATTATTCCTTGGATTACTTAACTTGTTGATGGTAGAAGCTAATATATTCCTAGTACCATGCCTTGAGGAAAGACACAGGCAGAACTGGAGGAGTATAATGTACAAGAGCTAAGGTTACAGACTACACAGCCATGAGGTGAAACAGATCACCTGTTCCTGACATTTCTGTACTGAACACCCAAACTTGCAATTTTGGTACAACTAAGCAGCTTCCCAAAATGTCCACTTCAAGATGTTTGTAGACCAAAAGTAGTAGCGATAGCCCGCCAAAATTGTCTTCTGCTTAGAGAGAAAGCGCAATAGTGAAGAGCTCATTGTTTGAGGCTTGGGTCTGCTGAAACTATTTTCAAGGAAATTGTAGCACCAAGTCTACTTCAGGTGATTTTAGAATTTCAAGTTTGTGATGTCAGATTTGGCTTGTTATGGCATGTAGGCCCAAAATCAATTTTTATTGTCTTCAGCTAGATAGTGTGTCTAGCTTAAGTGGTCATATTCTGTAAAACAATTTTTTAACCACAACAGAGTCATCTGAAGATACCTTCATTATAGTTTGGAAAAGAACACCCTCTCAATTTCAGTTTCAGTTTACTAGAAGCCTCTATAAACAGTGTAAGGGTCTTCTGTGTACATGTAAAGTCTCTTAGGCTTGCTTCTGACACACTTGTAGCTTTTACAGTAGACAGTGATTAGTTTAGGAGAGTTTTAGGACAGAATCTGTCACTGCTTGCAAACAGTGCTGAGGAGGTAATATTTGCAAAGGTCAAGAAACACAGCTTTTGCAAATTTATGGTCGTCAATAAGATGACAGTGATAAAATTTCTCAAATAGCTAAAAAAAACCATGATAGGGACAACATTTTAGATTTTTGTAGCACAAGTAAACAATGTTGATCACAAGGCAAGTTTCTTTTTTTTTTCCTGTGAAAATCTTCATATATTTCATAAGTAATGTGACTTGAATATATACCTTATTCTATCCATTGCTTTAAAGGAAGGAAGAGGCATTTTCTGATTTGTCATTCTTCTTACAACCCAGGAAAACAAACCAGGTAACTGATTGTCTACTACAGTGTATGCTCAGATTTCAGGTGTTGTCACTAATGTTAGTCTCAGGATGCAATTGCATTACATTTAAAGCCAAATTAAAATAATACACCATAGACAGGACTAGCTGGAATCTGACAGAACAAATAATTTCCTAAATAAGAGAGAGGGCAAAAAATAGTTCTTTGGTTTTTAACCTTTCTCACATCAATCATAAAGAAACCTAACAAACCACATGGCCAAAACTGTCATTCAGAGTTTAAAAGTACTTTTCCCTTAGCTTCTGACCAATGCAGAAATACTTTCAACAGTAAGAATGTCAGTGGATGTGATAAACAATGAAGTTCTTAAACTGCAGATATGAGCACGTGTTCCTGGCCCCCAGCAGTAACTCTGTCAAATGCATGTGAGTTTATTTCATTGTTACTAACAACACTTGCTTATAGGATTGCATCAGTGAAAGGTTAAAGCCTTCACTGCCCTCCATCCTACAGTATGGTGGATGAAGTCAATGTGATTACCCCAGTGTAATGTTATCTCTCCCAAAGCCTTGCAGATGAGTTCTTGGAAATCTCCCAGTATGCATTAAACCATGCTCAGGAGAGTTTTTGCTTTTTTCTCACAGGTGGGAGAACAAGTCTACACATAGATCATCTTTCTCACATTCACATGCAAGTGAGTGATGGTTTCACAAATCAGACAGGATTTCCCAGTCACAGTGAGAGCCTGGAGTCCAGAGACTGTCTCAGGCTAACATTAACACATGCACATGATAGAACGCAAAGAACAGAGTCAGATCAGCCAGGATGGGCTCCCAGAGACTTTACTGCAACAAATTGGCGTAGAAATTAATGTTACTCTGGGCGGATTATTTGAAGCTTTAATCTGAGGCTGTTGTCCAGCCTGACCTCTCCTTAACTGTGATTCCCAAAAAATTCAGGTCATTTGGAAGTGAAGCTCAAGCTCCAGCAGGAAAGTGAGTCAAAATGTAACCTTATCTGTTCCTTCCTAAGAGACAACAAATCACAGGCTTTGGTTACCAAAGAAGACAAAATGATTGTGAAACTTCCTACACAAATACTATTTAAAATTGTCACCCATTCCCACCATATTTCTCTGAATTTTCTACCAAAAGTTGGTACAGAGCAGAAGCTCTTTCTGTGCTGATGTAGAGACGTTTAATAACCCTTCACAGCCAGTGGTTCATAGCCCTCCTTCTTCCACAACTCTAAAGCAGTGTTATGTTCAGAAAAAGGTATAAATGCAACTGCCTTATGACAAGATGCTGATCAACAATGGTCTGGAGTACGATATGTGGTCCTAGACGTTGTGAGAAACATTATAAATAAACCATGGAGAGTGGAAACAGCAGGTAGAAATGAAGTGAGTTATTAGTCAGTGGTAGGGGAAAAGGGAGATGGGTGGAATTAGTGGAGAAGGGACAGTGAGATGAGTATACTTAAAGTGTAAGTGTCTTGCCTGAAAGATACCACATTTAGTGACTGAAGACAGGCAGTAATAGATCAGAAGAAAAAAAATGCAGTATGTTAGAGTAGCACAGCAAGAAATGGGAACACAGACACACTTTTCATCACAGTTCAGAAAACATCACTCAGAGCAGTTGTTCCTTACTGCAATATCATGAAGGTGGCAGATGGCAAAGCTCTAACTGCACAAAAAGGCTTTAAGAAATACTGGGGAGAAAGGAAAACAAGTTACAAACATCTGGGGACAATCCAAGATTGAGGCTAATGAATTAATACTGGGAGGAGACCTTCAACTCTTGTGGTGAAGAAATTAAAAATACCATAGGGAAGGGGAAAAAAGATTTTAAGCTACACGAGGCCATTGATGGAGATAGTACTGTGGCGGAGTTCCTAAAGCAGACTGACTACTGTGCAGTTAGCATGTTTTCAAAAAGCTCATCCATGCAAAGGGAAGAGGGGGATGGGCTCTGATGACTAACAAATCAGTTCATGTTGAAAGGAAACCTCAGGTCAGAGTGTGAGATCTGAAATACAGACCCATTTTCTTCACTATACCTTTTGCTTCTGCAGTTACTGTATGTCATCCAAAACTGTGACTTACACTAGGTGAAGTTCTGTACAGGTTATCTGTGGCAACATTACAAGAAGGATAGAAGAAATCAGGATTGGGGAAACACTACTCCACCCTACACCCTCCTGCAGAATATTCCTGATAGAAAGGCAAAGAATTTATTCACCCATTCTCTCTGTGCATCACTGATTTTCAGATGAGTTTCATATTTCCTTAGGTAAAGTTTGCAAGTGATGAAGTGACAGTATTTCTGACGTGTTTCCTTACCCACTTTCTCCACCTGAATGAATGAATCACAACCATATAACTTTTCAGCCTGAATTCCTTCCTCAAGTGTTTTAGCAACTTGGGGCTGCAGCCCCAAACTACTTGTGAAACACTATCTGTCTGTGCAGATAGTCAGATCAGAAATCTGAATCCCCTGACCACTCAACATTGTATCTCAGCCTGTGGAATTTCCTTTCATTACTTCTTCACATGTTGTTTATTTCAACGTGAGTCAATACATCCACATGTATCAGTTAGTTTAATAAAAACCAGTTTAGTTAGGGGAGGGTGAATTGTTACACAAAGAATCAGCATAGCTTATCAGTGAACTTCTAGCTAACTTTAACCTTGTAATGACACAATACATAATGAAAATAGTGTGAAGAATATTAGCTAAAAACACTAGGAGTTGGGAGTCTACTTTATGGACATTTGTTTTTTCTGAACAGTTCTGCCCGTCTGGCCTATATGCTTTTTTGCTGCACAAATACTGGTAAAGGGTTCATCTCTTCAGTAGTCTAAAGAAATGCCTGCAGTTCTGGAAGATGTACTCAGTAATGTATAGTACATTATGGTCATGATAGCAGCAGAGACACCACAGAATGGATCTTACGAAAGACTACACAGCCACAAAATCTCAGATTTATTTTGCAAACTATTTCATCACAGACTGCTGGGCTATTATCAGATGCAGAACAGGATAATCAAAATTAGGTGAAGTAGGTTTCCACAAGTCATAGAGATTCTTCTAGACTGCAGGAAAAGAAATATTTTGGATGGGTACCAAAATTTACCTGTAATATCTTTTGACAAATTCTTCATTTTTTAGCAGAACATTTAGAGACACTGTAATTGTTGCTGCAAGGGAAAAGACAATGTGCTTGGGGAGCTGGACAATGAGGAAAAGAGATTTGAATCAGGCAGATAGTGTGAAGAAAACTTTATTTCTGGTTCTGCTGTTGCTGGCAAAGACCGTTAGCATATGCTGGCAACTTCTGCTAGTGAAGAATTAACCCTTTTGGCAGCTGTGCTTCCTCCCACACTTCCTCTCAGTGCCTGATGACCAACAGAAAAAAAAAATCAGAAATTACAGGGAGGTTTAGTTAGGAGTTTCACCTCAGCTTCTTGGGCAGTATTAACTAAAAATAAAACTATTTTTTTATTTAGAATAGGAAAATTTAAAGGGAATTGAACAAACTGATTGACTTGTTTGGATAAAAAAGAGGCAGGATGAGATGAAGGAACAATGGGAATTGCTGCTTCATAAATCCTTTAGAAAGAAGCTAGGCCAGGTTTAAAAGCATAACGACATAAGGCTGTTTAAAACAATAATTTAACATAGTTAAATAATACAATTTTGTAGAAATATTTGTTGTATGCAATGGGTAAGGTTTCTAAATATTTCAAATATTTCACACAAATAACTTTCCATAGTGGCCTTTTTTGACAAATCTTATCTTTACAAACAAATGACCACTTCTTTTTTTTTTCTTTTTTTTTCATTTATATTTCCTATGGATTTATATTTTTTCTATGGTAAATTTTTTTGTCTGAGATGTTCTTCCCCTTTTTTCTGCCTATTTTCTTAATTTGTCTTTAACAAAAAAAAAAAATTCCGTATGTTTTATTAATTTTCTTGTATTTCTGATTTGCTAAATCCCTCGCTAAAAGAAACGGAGGCATCTGATTTGATTATGCCAACAATACAGCTGTTCTGTGCAGATTTTCTCAACAGAGGTCTGTACATGCTTAGCTGACTTTAGTTGACTTTAGTTGACTTGGATAATGCAGGTACTTCTGTACCTTCAAGTACTTTGTGTCTGGAGAGCTTCAAACTCTGACATTTGGATAGAAAGTAATTTTGATATTAAAAGCTTAAATGGAAGCTGTGTAGAAGATCAGGACATGTTATGAATTCCCTTCAGTCCATTTTTTGACTTATAAAATATGATGAAGAATATAAGACTTAATGTGCCATAAAGGGATACATTAAATAGTTGTTGCCTTTAATTACATCACTGGTTTTGGAGACGAAATCTCTTCAAAAATTAGTAGCAATCATCAACAAAATTATTAAAGAGTGACAAAAGCTGGTGAAGAAATTCAGATACACATATGAATATAAGGCCTGAAATTCACACTTCATTGGGCTGTGTAAAACACGACTAAATTATAACCATTAGTGCCTTCATTTTGAGGTAGGTGTCTGGTTTGGCATTTATACTACCTATGGTCATCAAAAGCAGATTTTGCACAAACTTTATTAGAGTAGTATTTTGAATGTTTGAGACTAAAGTACACGTAGCAACAATGTGCTTCAAGAAATATGCGACTTGTGTGCCTTTTAATGAAACTAGGAATTTCTTCGGAGGCAATATAAACTTTGAGTTTCAGAGTTTGCAACTGGTATTTTAACTTATGCAGATTTTGAATATTTATTGAACTATGTGCCTGCCAATGGCCAAAATCAGGTCTATACTTTCATTAAAGCAGCTGACAACTTCTTAAGCCTTACCATTCCAAATGCTTTCCTTGCTTTTTATTCCACTTTTCAAGATAAAATGGTGATGAAACCTAGAGACAATAGTATTATGTTAACAAAAGTGAATACAATTCTGATTTTCTCTTCCAAAATGGTTTTTTTTTATAAAGATCAAATATTTTAAGTATGATCAACATACCTTTACTGTCATTTACAGCAACTCTAAGAAACAGGTGTAAAACCTTTGATGAATAATGGAAATGCACCCCAGAGACTCCTACATACTTTGTGTCAGGTCACGGCAGTGCAATTTGTCATGCTGTTCATTTACAGGAGTGAATCAGAAGTAAAGGTAATATTTAAAAGTGTGACATTATGTAATTGTCACATTTTAATGGCTTGTCAGCGTAAAAATATTTTGTGATAAGTAACTTTAATACAAGAAATGCTTTGTAAAACTGCAAAGACTGAAAGATTATCACGAAAATCCACATCATTCCTACACAGCTGGCTCTGAGGATGCTTCCAATAGTTTACTAGTATCATAAGTGAATCTCGAGGTTTTAGACAGGCTGCTTATTAGATGGTCGTTCATGTTTCTTTGCTGGATGCTACAGAAAACGTTTTGAGTTATTAAAAAAAAAGGTTTGGTAGTTATTCCACTTTTAAGGAAACTTTCACCTATGTATCCTGCATATCAAAAACAGAGGTGCTGACCTCTGCTTTATTGTAGCTGTGGGAACTGACACTGTGCCTAGCACTAAAGGTATTAATTGCTTGCAAATATATGTATATTAGATATCAACAAACAGTAAGGCAAGCCTTGCAGTTATTTAGTTCTATATGTTTATTTTTATTAAATTAGTGGGAGGAGCAGAACAACAAAGATTCATCTTAGAACATAATCGCAACAGGTGATGCCAGGCTGCCTGCATTCTTACTAAACACAAGATTCTAATGTGGTGAACTAAGAACTTTGAATCTGAGTCTATACCTACAATGAGATGTATTAGAAAGAAGTATAAGAAGAAAATTATTATGAGGAAGAACAAAGGATCTGCGTGTCATTTTTAGGGTGTTAGCCAGCTACTACAAAAGGTGATCTTAATCAATTAATTTCAAGACTTGATATGTTTCAACCAAGTCTCCTACACACTTCTTAAAGAAAAATTTCTTAAATTATAGTTATGTGTTTTATAATATTGATCAATTTTTCAAGTACTGTGTTTATTGAAATAATTTCACTGAGACCAACAGCAACAGCTAACAAGAATTAAATAATTTTTGATTAAATATTTATGAGTAACAAGATTTCTTGATGAGATCATAAAAATTATTTTTTCCTTTTGGACACTTTATAATGTCAGAATACTTATCTTTTATTTTTACTAATTTTTTTTCAGAAGATCATTATCACAAGTTCCTGACTCCAGTGTTAACCAATTCATTAGAAGGAGGAAGTATCATTTACGAAAAGGTTAGCTTTCTAGTCTAATCTTCACAATGCATGCTTGCTGAAAAATGTGAAAGTCTTCAAGGTATGCATTGCTGTTTGTAAATTCAGTCAGAAGTTTTTAAGCAGGCAGTAAGTATAACTGTTTTCACTATAAATAGTGCATCAACCAAAACTCTCCTGTAACTCACGGTTTCATTTCTTAAATTGATAAAAAAAGAAACAAAATGAACCCTTAGAGAGTCCTATATTTTAAATGCTCCTGAAGCTGCCACAGCAATCAGAAAAATATTTTCATGTTGTCTTGCACCAGAAGCGGTATCACTTGAAGTGCTGTCTGCATGTGAGTGTTTGGTCCCCTGCCAATACATTTAGATTATCTCCTAATACTCTGGGAAAAGTACTGGTGAACAATCAGACATGCACCTGTTGAGATCATGTGATAATTCTTGTCAGATTCATTCAGTGGTTTCTTGAACTTCTTTTTGTGTGGGAAAGCAGAGAGTGAAGCAGTCAACACCCTAGGACACAGCATGTTTTAACTAATTATTTTACAAACAGAAATTACTCAATATGATGGATGCCTTAACTCTGAAACACAGGAGAGCTCTAGGACAAGATCTAAACTTGCTTTAGGACAGAAGCACTAATGTTGGTGGGTGGTCCTCTTTCTAGCCAAAGGACATGCATGAGAAAAATGTCTTGATTTGACTGACCCAGTATTCGACACCACTTGATTTATTAAGATAGAAACCTACAATGGCATTTACTCACCAGACCCTTTACAACTACGGAAGTGAAAAAGCTGTAATAGTTAAGCGCCTGCACACCATGCAGAGGCACAAGATCTAATTAGAGTGCTAATCATACAGCAGGATGCTCCCCTGATTTCTCCCCCAAACATCTGGATTTGTGCTCCAGCAGCTGAGTACCCCCACCAACACTGAGCGTGTTTTGACCGTAGTTATAATAAGAAGCTGTAATACAGTATAAACAAAAGAATAACAATAAACATTAATTCCACAATATAATGTGGCATAAAAACTTCAGATGAGAAACTTCTCAACATGAATGTGATATTAATTGTTCTGATTATCAGTTAATACTGGGGGCCTTTCTACAGACCATACTTTACAGATCATTTTTAAAGATCATCTTCTTTGCCTTGTAGTGGGATTTGTAACAAAGTGTACAAAATATCCAAAGTTTCTGAAATCATTTTGAAGTGGAAGTAATGAAACAAGTTATGTTCTCCTTTTTTAAATACTAGGCCTATGTGCAGTTTAATGCCTATGGGCTTAAAACCCAAAAGTTAAAGCAAAATGTAATTAGATATTTTAACTTTTATTTAACTCACTAACTCTTAAAGCATGTTTCCCCCACAAACTAAGCAATATTTTCAAGATTTATAGAAATATCATTACTTCTACTATTTTTTTGCCATACATTTCTTAGGGCTACTGTATATTGCGATTTTTTTTTGAAGTCACAATACCAATATGCACTCTTCTATAAAGATCTTGACATTTATTACTGCTTGACAACAGATGAGCTAAAATTATATGAAAGGACATTATTGAAATAAATTTGATATTTATAAAACTTCTGTCAAATCTCTCTCAAACTTTGTTTCACAAGTTTATTTTATATAATGTTTTTTCCTAAGTAGAGGGGGAACAAATAAGTGAAATGCAAGAAATAGAATTCATTATTTCATGTGAAAAAAAATAATCCTTTTTTGCAAATTAAGTCTATTGCTATGGGTCATACTGCTTGTTTTCTAGAAAATTTAAAAATAATATAGACTTATATATGATAAACAGAGAGTTGGAGACCCTCTCCTATGCAGACAGGCTGAGAAAGTTGGGGCTGCTTAGCCTGGAGAGGAGAAGGCTCCACTGTTACCTTAGAGTGACTTCCAGTAGGGAAGGGCTACAAGAGAGCTGGAGAGGGGCTTTTGACAAGGTCATGTAGTGATAGAACATCATGGAATGGCTTTAAGCTGAAGGAGGGTAGAATAGGGTGAGATATAATTAACTTTTATTTAATTCTTTACAGTGAGGGTGGTGAGGCACTGGAACAGGTTGCCCAGGAAAGCTGTGGATACTCCATCCCGGGAAGTGTTCAAGGCCAGGTTGGATGGAGCTCTGATTAACCTGGTCTAGTGGAAGATGTCCCTGCCCATGGCAAGGGACTTGGAACTAGATAATTTTTAAGGTCCCTTCCATCCTAAACCATTTCTATTACTCTATGAAAATGAGGAAAATAAAACATAGAAATGGTATTTGTATTATAAAGGGGAAACATAATCCCTAATCCTGAAAACACTTTGAAATGGAGTTAAACTTAATAAAATATGAGCTAGAATAGTTTGGTACTTACTTGCTATCACAGTTATTTTGAGTGGGTAATATTTAAGTCCACAGTTAAAATATAACCTTATATATATGTGAAGTAATTGCCTGTTCCCAAAACCATTTATATATATCACAGGAGCCTGATAAGAGGAAAAGCTGCTTCCCTACAGTGTTCATGATTGTTATTGAAAAAATAGGTCTCTTTTGTGATCCAACATAATTGCTCTGTCAGCTATTGGGGTTTTTTTGTCCATGGGTAGATTATTATCTCTGCCTTCCCAAGACTTTCCTTACAACTTAAATTTTTACTTAAAATCTGTCCCTTTGCATGTGTAGAGAAAAGGGTGTTTTCAACAAATAATTACAAAAGCCTAAATGTTATAATTATTATCAATTTTATGCATATAGTATAATATAATATCCAACTGTGATGATGAAAGGTTTATTATGTCTATACAAAAATGCAGCATAAAACATGTTAAAATGCTGTTGTTCAGTTTTGGTTTTGAAGGAGTATGTAGGCTCCACCTTTCTCTGCTGACATTAGAATACACTTCCAAAGCCTTTCTTTGGCATGATATTGTGATAGGAAAGCATTTTATATCCCTTTTCTTCCTGTCAAAAGAAAGTTTGTATAAGCAATGAACACTTACTAATTGTTGATGAGTATGATTTGATACCTGATGAGTCTAACTCTATTCAAATATGCATTATTTCAAACTAGGTGAAATGCAGTCACAGTTTAAGATACTGTGAGTGTGAATTCACCACAGAAATAGCAAAAAAAATTACAATTATTTACCCTTTCAATTTTGTGAGGTCTTAATTGGTCAATAACTTATATAAAAGTTACTTTGTAGCTTCGATTAATTATGCTTTTACTTCACAAACTGGTCCAGTGATGACAACAAAAACCCCATTTTCTTTTTGATAAAATGAAGGAAAAAAATATCATTAGACTCCAACTATGTATCAACTTGAAAATGAAGAAAAATTATTTCAAGTAAAAGTACAATGGGAGAAGTATACCTATCAGCTGTCTATCATGAAGCCATCTGCAATAATTTAGGATGATTACTTTCAGCAAGTAAATAAGTGACCTAGGATGAAACTCCTTTTGCAATTGCACTTCTACAGCATGAAATGCAAACAAAAATACTGCTGTTTTAATTGTTATCTTTCATTAAATGCAGTTCACAGAATACACAGCTTGTGTGTGCATTTTCAGCATCTGGAGGAGATTCTGAATAGTTTCTACCTCGACATCACCACCTCCATCAGCTCAAATAACTTTACAGGACCAGTGTTATCACCTCCACAATGACATACCTGACCTGAGAAAATTTGCCACTGAAACTAACGTAACTATTGAGTAATTCACATGACTGCGTGGAACCTGAGCAAGCTTATTTACTTCAGGGCTTCCCATATTCCTATATTTTTCAAAAGAAGCCAACAATCCCTCATCTTATTCAACTGGTAATTTCAGAGAGAAGTCAAAAGACCTACTCAGCTGGTTTATGGTGATAATGGTTTCTTAAGAAATACCCATTAAAAATATGTGTGTCTCAGTTGTCTCTTTGAATTTCTGGCAAGAGAAATTGTCCAGAGCTTTATATGGCTCTTAATAGAGTGTAAGTTTTATTTATGGAAATTTTTAGAGGGGTTTTCAGTTGGCTGGCCACATTTGATGGACTTTACTAGCACAACTAATCTATGATTCCTTAGTGAGTAGAAAAGTTTAGTTAAGTATGAAAGTTCTCTGGTTTTGGAAGTATTTTCCACATTTTTTTTTCATTAAATGATTACAAAATCATTCCCAGTAACCATGTAATTTGGGTATCACACATATATAACAATCCCATTTCAGCAGACATAATTTTATTTTTCCCTTTTGTTTATGGATTAGTACATTGCTAGCTTTGAATTGCTTTCCTAAAGACTTATCAAAGAGGACAAAAATATATCCCTTGTCTGTGTCTGATATATGTTGTAGGAATTAACATTACATTTCACAGCAATTTGAATTCGTTGAATTTGTTTATGAAGTTAATTCTGAACATGAATCTGAGTTTTCAAGGTAGATAATAGGCAGATAGAATCCACTGACACAAAGGAAAAACATGCATGAACATTCTCCGGAATGCTTTGAACAGCAGTAATCATTTTTTTATGAGACCAGTATCAGTGAGAAAATAGTTGTCTTTTGTTCATGGGTTCTAGTCAATACAGTGGCCACATGGGATACAAATGCTGGTTCTCATCCATAAGGTGAATTTTTTGAGGAACTTGGCTTCAAATGGTAGTACCAAAAGGCATGACTGGATATTTCATTGTTGCTTCTGTAGTTGTATCTGTGGTATGAGAACCTGGTGCTCTGAGCTGGATCAAAGGGATAGAAAGTGCCCAAGCCAATCTGAACTCATTGAGTATTGCTTTGAAGCAGGAGCTATATCAGGTCCTGGTGCTGCATTAGGACTGTTTTTTCTTTTTAGTTTTCTTGCAAAAGAAAAATGGCAGCAATTGTATTTTTCTCTGAAGGCAAATATCACAAGGTTTTTACAGTAATACAGGCAGACTGAGTATTCTCAAAGGTCTGTGAAGGAAGAAAGGGATTTTACTATTCAATTAACAGTTTAGATTTTTTTTAAGCCTAATTACCTGCAGAACCAGAAACCCACAAAACTAGCACAGGCTTGGAGACTGACTAATGACTATGAGCTCACATAAAGAATGACCTCAACACATGGACCTTTCCTAAGTGCATTAAAGAAATAATAAAAGAGGAGTTGAGCCTCTTCTCCATCAGTGTGCAAAACTCACTGAGAACTGGATGATTGCTGCTGGCCAGTGGGATGTAACCCCCCAGTGACAGTAACAGAAGATGAGATTTCCAGGCTCCATTAATATAGCATGAGTTGAATTAGCTGAGCATTCCCCTGATTTCAGCCACCTTTTTTCAACAGTGGTGTTCTGGTTTTGGCCAGGGGTCATTTTCTTCATGATGGCTGGTATTGGACTGTGTCTTGGATTTATGCTAAAATAATGATGATAATACAGGGATGTTTTTGCTACTGCTGAACAGCATTTGCAGTGTCAAGGCCTTTTCTGTTCCCCATCCCACCAGCCAAGAGACTGGGAGTGCACAGGGATTTGGGCGAGAATACAGCCAGGAAAGCTGATCCCAAATGGCTGAAGGGATATCCCATATCATATGATGTCACAGTCAGCATATAAAATGGGAGGGAAAGGAGGAAGGTTTGGATCTTTAGAGGGATGGCATTTGTCTGCCCAAGTCACCATTACATATGATGGAACTCTGTTCCCCCAGAGATGGCTGAACACCTCCTGATAATGAGAAATAGTGAATTACTTCCTTGTATTGCTTTGCTTGAATGCATGGCTTTTGCTTTAACTATTAAAATGTCTTTATCTCAATCCACAAGTTTTTTTCATTTTTACTCTTCCAGTCCTCTCTCTGATCCTGCAGTGGCGGGGAAGAAGCAAGATATTGCATGATATTTAGTTGTTGGCTGGGGTTAAACTACAACAGTCCTTTTTGGCACCCAATGTGGGGCTTACTGCTTCAAGATAGTGACAGGTTTGTTTGGGGTGTGCTAGGTTTAATTTATGTCTGTTGTTGCCGTTAGCAGTAAATCAGCAAGCTCCTGTGCTTGCCATGGGGCTCACTTGCCGGGCTGTACATTGAACTCTCATGCTTGTTAGCAGCTGCTTTTTGCCTTCTCCACTCACTGCAGTGCTGTGCTACTGATCACCTCCCTCTGCTGTGCCTGGGAATGTTCTGGTAACAGCCCCGGCAATGTGCCTGGGCTGGCAGGCGGCCAGAGAATCGCTGCTGTACCTCTGCTGCTGTACCTGCACTGCTGTACTGAACAGGCTGCAATTCCAGTGTGAATTTGAGTCAGTGTCCCTTGGATGAGTGCACAGCAGAGCACAAACCCACATACAGCCTGTGGAGGACTCCACACTGGAGCAGGTGGATGCAGCTGAAGAGGGCTGTGAATTGGGAAGCCTGCAATGGAGCAAGCTGCTGGCAGGACTGTAGACCTGTGGAGAAAGAAGCCCTGCTGGTGTTGCAGTGAATGAGTTCCTGCGGTGGTATGGCATGCCACAGCCTTCTTGTAGAGCGTAGTGAGGCTTGCTCGGGGAGAGCGGCTGTTCCGCTTCCCATGCCTCTTCCAGGCTGCCCCTTGCATCCTCTGGAAAGCTGAAGCCCCGCAACACGGCGACAGTAAAGGAGGCGAGAATTTTCTCCGCATGGTGGCTCCCAGAAGCCTAGGTCCAGCACATGTGCTGGCTCCCAAAGGCAGAGAGGCAGCACATGGCACAGTTCCCGCAGGCAGAGACTGGCGCTCCAAGGCAGAGTAGAGACCACATCACATGGCATGCAGGGTCCTTTATCCGGGGCGAAGGGGGCAGGGAGAGCACACGGACCAATGGTCACAGGGCACAGGGGCGGTACATGGGCGGAGTTGGGGTAACAGAATCAATGGGAGAAACCCGAGGGAGTGGTTAAGGCTAGGGGCTGGGAAGGGGGGACCCACCTGGAAAGGTAAACATAGGGGAGGGGAAAAATACAACACTACATGCCGGAGTAGGTTTACTGGCAGGACTTGCGACCCCGTGGGGATCCCATGCTGGAGCAGTCTGTTCCTTAGGGACTTTACCCCAAGGAAGGGCCTCATACTAAAGGAGTTAATAAAGAACTGCAGCCTGTGAAAAAGTTCAAGAAGGACTGTCTTCTGTGGGGAGGATCCCACACTGGAGCAACAAAAGCAGAGATTCTCCTGCAGCCCATGAGGAATACCATGGTGACGCAGGCTGCCCCCTGAAGCCCATGGAAGTTTGTGGCAGACTTTAGCAGGAACGCCTTGTTGGTAACAAAGCTAGGGGCAAGGGGAGGAGTTCACTGTGATATCAAACATGATGGTCTGGCCCAGAGGGAGAAGAGGTGGAGATTATAATGAATATGTCTTTTAAGTCAGTGTTCAAGGCCTGGTTGGATAAGACCTTGAGCAATCTGCTCTAGTGGGAAGTGTCCCTGCACATGGCAAGGAGGGTTGGGACTAGACAAAATTTAAGGTCCCTTCCAACACCTCAACATTCTGTGATTCTATGATTCTAAATTGTTGTAACCCATGACTTGAGCGGCAGGTTATAGGACCTGCTTTAACAGGAACCACCTGATCCAAGGGAGGGGGAAAGCAGTGCAACAATGAATAAACCGGAGCTGGCATTGGTGCCCAGGCGCTCTACACAACATATCAACTCTCCTGTCCCAAGTGACTGCCATACCTGAAATCCCAGAGGCACATCCATGCGCTAATGTATCACAAAGTTAAATATTAAACTGTCCACAACCTCCTTGTTTCAATTACTTTCACTCTTGATACTTGTGGCGAGATAGACTTATTTATTCTGAAAATGAAGGAAAAAAATCCTAACTGCTGCAACAGACACTGTGGCACACAAAGCCTAATTACTTATATTCCACTGATGGATATGTTCTGCAAGTTAGAATCAATTTCTGTCCCACAGGAATTAAAACATTTTCAAGATTTTAAGCAATGTGAAAACTGAAATGCTATGTGTTTCTGAATGAGTAATGACTGATCTTTTCTTCTTTGCTAATAAGGCTGAGCTGCAACTTATGTGACTCAAACCAAATGTTACAAACCAAAACTGAAGGAACATTTGAGTCTTTTGGAACCATAGTAAGCACTGAAATACACAAGAAAGTACAATCTATGGGAAAAGTGCTGCTCTGCATGCAGTTAAATAGAAGAATAACTTTCCTTTTAAATTCCCTGAAAAGGACAGGCACTGCTATGATCACTGATAATACATTCTTCTGTACTGTCATCTCACACTGGCACCCATTCAGTCTTCCCAGTGAAACAGTATAGTATTACAGCTCCATTTTCTTTGTAAATAATACAATAATCAGGATGTCACTCATTACCTCCTTCAGGCTAAAAGACAAGCCTTACAATACTCTGTTCAGAAATGTCAGAATCAAGTTATTAGCCATAAAAATTAACTTCAGCAGCCTGTCTTAATCTTTACACACGTATGTGCACTCTTTTAACACAGCTACATAATGGCAGGGCCAATATACAGAAGACAAGCGAAGCTTCACTCTTCCCTACCTTGTCTCAAAGCACACAGCAAACTTTGCAAAATTAAGTGATGTAGAGCTGCTTCTGCAGGAGACAGGATTTTTTAACTGCCGTAGTATTGGATATTCCTGCTAGAGTCAATAGAAGCCCGTTAAATATGGGTTGGGCTATTATATTATAAAGCTGAGGAGGAATGGCAGTGTGATGGGAGTGTGATGGGAGTGTGATGGTGAATATCTCCACCCATTTCCTCCTTGAGCATTCACTGTGGATGAGAAGGGGAGCATAGGTGGTAGCAATAGTCGTATAAATCCAATTCTGGTCATTATAGCTCTTCTGTAAGACAAAACTAGCTTAGCTATTTCCAAAATTTCTATACTATACAGAGTAATTATTTAAAAGACAAACCTCAGAGAGAACCAGCTTGACATAAACTACTAAATGTAGAGGACCCAGTCATTTCTTGTGGCTATTATGACAACTTGCAAAAGTTACAGGAAAAATATTAGCAATCTTGACTGTCAGTGTTTTTTATGGACTGTATTTGCTCCAACAGCTTCAACATAAAAAGACTCATGGCTCCAGTACTTCTCTGACATTATACTGAACAATTCAGAACCTATTTTGTCTCAAGACATTCTTCAGAGATTATTTCTGGAACAATAACTTAATTTTACATCCTGTTGCAGAAATAACAAGCTCTTAAACCACCTGTGAGAAATACATGCTTGCTCTAGTCCATCTCTATTCACTTACCACTCTTTCACATGCGTTGTAATTGATACCCTGAAGAGATTTCCTTTTCATGAACTAAGGCTGTCTTTTTATAAGAACAATATGAGAACTACTGATATAGATTAAGTGTTTCTTGTGAAACTCATGTTGCTTTAATTTTAAATTCTACCATTTGATCACTTAAGCAGACACTAGCAGATTAAAAAAAAATCAAATAATTTCCTTTTCACTTCTCCTCTCTTCTTTTATCTTTAATCAAATGTGAACAATAGTAATAATTTTCTGCATATTCTTTTTCATTTTTTCATCTAAGAGTGTTAAGTCACATTGTTTAGGAACGACAAGAAATTTCACTCTGAAGTTTTCTAGTCAGATTGTTATGAATTCCATAGCTTGTCAAATATGCACTTGAAATGAAATTGTGTCATCTTACAAATGTGGGCTGATTGCACCATCATCTACACGTCTTCTAGACACTTGATCTTGATTCTCCATCACTTTGTACCTTGAGTCATCACCCCATGACACTGAAAGCCAAGAGTGTATAAGTACACAGCTCTGGAGAACACCCAGAATTTCCATCATTCCCTCCTCTGAGGTATAAAACGAAATCAGAAAAAGTGGTCTGCCAGTCATAATTATCTGGAACAGGGGAGAGGGGATTAAAAGAGAAAGCATATAGCGGTTTCCAACAGAAACCTTTCACAGAATGTGTCTGTATAGCCTGCTTCTCACACTTATTACAAAGATATGAAGGTGCTGGTTGGGAGTGAATGGCAGCATGCTTACACAAACTCACTGTGAATATTGATTCACCTCTGAAGAGTTTTTCACGACTTGTTTCTCTGGTTTTGATGGAAACTTCACAAGTTCTCTATCCCTTATCATCAACTATGATGACATAAATTAGGTGTCTTTGTATTAGAAAAAAAAAAAGAGAGTACAGACCAGAAAGATCAAATGACTAAATCTATATGTGGTGACTAAGATACAAGATTTGGGGGCAATTATATATCTGTATGATTTGACTTCATATTTCTGTATATATAAACTACAGTGAAAATATTCAGTAAAAAATATTCACTCCCTTAAGCCCTGCATTTTCAAATCAGTATGTATGAGTGTTTGTGTTTATGTGTCTAAATGGAGTTTGATGTATTTGATTTGGTTCATTTTATGTCATATATATAGTTCATATTATGATATACCTACATATTTAGATATATAGTACATAATGATAAGGTAGTAAATATTAGTGCAAACGTTATTTGTGCATATAGTTCCTCTTACAGTGAACAAATATCTTCTCTGTGTCCCATTGTTTTTTTAAGTTTTATTTTGCTTTTTAATCAGAGAAACTAGAAAGTTTCATTAAGCCCACAAGAAGCCCAAAGAATTTATAGACTAACTCCTGTCATGACTCTATGAACTGAAGATCCATTCTGCCAGAAAGGAAAAAGAGACCAAAAAGAAAGAATCACTGCAGAGTGCTGCCCCTCTTCCAAGACGCTGTCACACTGGAAGTGGATTTACCTGCACTTTATCAGTGTCCTTATGATGAGCCAACCTTACGTCAAGCCTCTTCACGTATCTGTAGATCTGCAGGCCAAGAGGTACATCACTAATTTCTGTGTGGCAACAGTATTCTCTTGACATTTCACCCCATTTGGTTTTCTGAGAACAAGTTAAATTGGTCCTAGCATTAAAGATCAGAAAATTAATGTCTCTACTTCTCCAGCAATGTTGCAACAAGTCTGTTGTAACAAGAGGGAGGAAAGAGCTATTTCATACTAGTTAATAGGATGCTTATTCCATCCACTGAATATTTCTAGTTTTGTTCTCGTACAGCCTAAAGAAAAAAACAAAAGCCCTTCTTTCATCATTCCCTTAGTTTTGTGGACTTTTCTGTACCAGGAAAGCATTCAGCAATCTAATGACTGAACGCTGAAAAATGACATGTCAGGGAAATACTGCCATTGCTTTAAGCTCACAGAATTGAGGTAAAAACTGATTTGAGAGAATACCCTTAGTCAGGTGTCTTGGGGTGACTCTACCATGTGTATCACCTGTCATGCTCTATGCCCAAAAAGTAATATTGTGCCTTTTCTGTGCCTTTAAACTGAGCTTGAAAAAAAAAAAACCCAGATGAACTTTCCAAAGTAGCTTCTCAAGGACACAGAGATATACTCCTCAGTGTTTTTCTGACTGCGGAGAGGCACAAAGGGAGCACCCTGCTTGCTTTTTCTTCAGCCAGCTGTTTTTTTTTTCCCTCTTGGCGTGAGACAGAGAGCTGAATTTTGTTTCCTGGGACTTTGGTTTTTTTCCTTCTTCTCTTCTGAACTGTTTCAACAACATCAGAACACATCAGGAGAATTTTCTCCCCGAGGCCCAGGGGTGGGCCCACGCCCTCACCGACCAGCTCCAAGGAGGAGAGAGACCACACCTACAGAAGGACTCTGAAATCTTCCCAGGTTTCTCTCTATAGCGGGGGTTTTAATTCATTATTTATCATCATTATCCTTTTCCTGTGTGTTTGTTAAAATGAATAGTTTTTATCTCTTTCACTTTCCTTTGAGGAAAAAATTTCTTTTTTTTTCCCGAACCCTGTGGGGGGAAGGGTGGTTGCAACCTGGTTTTCTCTCAGGGGCTATATTACTAGATTTTGGCCAAACCGGCACATCAGGTCATCATGGTATATTCTTACAAGCCCAGATTTTAACAATCTTATGTTTTAATTGTAACTAACTCCATTTACATAGAGAGTATAGGTATAGTATAATATGAAGATACTATACAGGGTGGGGGGTATTTTTCTGTATCAGTATATAGATACAAATACATTTGAAATGCAGTAAAATTTGAAACGAAAGCTATTGATCCACTGTCTGTTAACTTCATAAGTTAAGAAGGATAACTTTTGGGTTTTACTTATAAAATATATATCACAGGCTTTACTACTGAAGAGAGGAAAAAAAGGAATAAAGAATAGTGCAGCAGAATTTGTAACAAAACATGGAGGAAAGATGAGTGTATAAGTGTGGTGGAGATTACAAATTGTGCTGGAATTTAGATCACAATTTTCTGGACTTTGATGCATGTACATTTTTATACTTGCTTGGCTATTAAAAGGTCTTATTGGAACACTATAAAAGAGAGGCTGAAATGTTTTTCTTTTCTTTTCTTGGTTGTGGACTTAATATCTTTAACCATTATGCTATTAGGAAATACATTACCTTAATAACTCAGAGTTAGAAACAACTTACTCAGATGGTTTGATGACAAACATGCCTGTCTGCCATTTACACTTCCTTTAAATGAGTAAACATTTGCTGCAAGTATACTGCCAGAGTAAATCAGGGAAAACAAACCTGATCATAGCAGTTTTAAAATTTTAGCCTTCTCAGGAGAGTAAGCCTGAATCTAATATCAATGACACAACTCTACTGTGACTTTTTATAATATTTGGATGTAAATTTGAAATGCAGGACTCAGTCTTTTGATGTCAATTCAAATTATAGCAGCAGGTTTTCTCGATAAGATTTATACAATATATGGTGCAGCTTGAATCTGAAAGTCAGGGCTCATTCTTCCTGATTCAAGATGCCTTAGCATTTTGCCATGTGCCTCTAATGACCTTTCTTGCAGAAGCACACAATTGTCCCATATGACGGGAGGGTAGTCTCAAATATCTGGTTCTTAAAGCACCACTGTTTACATTTCCTTAGTGCCTCCAAAGCCACGCATAGTGTTCAGACTGCAGTAAAAATCTGTTTCATCACTGTCATTATAACAATTTTCTGGAGCCTTGAAAAACATGGACTTCTAGAGACTGTGTCTTGACACCTGTCATTCCGGCAACAGAAAAAAGTTCCGAATATATTTCTGGCTAAGCGTTTGCAGGTTAGTGTTTCTGCTGAAATAAGGTTTTTACTGGTACAGCTCTGAAAAGGCAAGGCTTTTTGAAGCATTACTTGCAATACACTGGTACAGTACCACTCAAGTGGACCAAAAAACACCATGTATTGGGCATCTGACAAGTGGGAAATTTACTGTTCTGGAAGCTGTTGTTGGATAGCCACTTAAGTACTTGCATCATGGCAAATACCAGTGGTATCGTATAATCAAGGAAATTTTTCATGAGCTGAGCTTTTCCCTATTTGCATCCCAAATGGATTTCAAAAAAGTCCCAAGGATTGTATTTCTTCATTTCCATTTGTAGTATAAGCTCATGAAAGTGCACCATAGAAAGCTCACAGAAATATGGGTTTGGAAGATATTTTCTTTTGCAATCCGTGCTAAAAGCAAATTGCTTCCTCTTAATTAATACTTATACAATATTACACACCACTGTCATATGAGCAACTCATCATCTCCCCCAAGTGGATCACTATGTAATATCACCAATAGAATGTTCTAGGCCTATTTTAACTTTTCTTATTTCTTCTATGTTCTGATCGAATATGAAACTTGCATTGATGAAACTGCTACATGTCAAACCCAAATAATCCAAAAATGCACATCAACTTATCACTAAAGAGAAAGTCGTTCATCTGCAGCTGTTTTCCACACAGCAATCTTTATCTATATTCATTCTATATATGACAGAAATTAAAACGTAACAAGGGAATGAGCAAGGATAATTCTATACCTGAAAGTTCTCTTTAAAAAATTCCTTAGCTGTTGCTGTGATCAAACACAAGAAGAGGCACAATGCTCTTGAAACATGGGAGGTTCATTTGGAATATAAAGCAGAACTTCATACTGTAAGGGTGACTGAGCACTGGCACAGTTTTGTCACAGAGGCGATGGAATCTCCATCCCTGAATATATTCAAAAGCTGTCTGGAAATGGCTCTAGGTGGCCCTTCTTGAGCAGGGGCACTGGACCAGATGGCCTCCAGTGGTCCCTTATATCTTCAACTGTTCTCTTATCCTTTGATTCTATGAATGCCCATCCCAGGTCTTTTAGCATATAATAATGTATATAATCTATTCTAGAAGGACATGTCACTGTTAAAAAGTGACACAGTCTTAACTGTATCATATTAACACATCACTACTCTGCTAGTATGTCTTTCTCTAAGAGCTGCCAGAAAAATTGTGTCAGCATACCCTTCCAATATTCCATTCTTTACATCTGCCAGTATTCTTTGGCTTGGAAAGTGTTAGCAGGAGCTGCTGTATTATATTATCTTTGTTACTCTTCAGAATACTTTTCTGGCTGCTCTGAGAGGAAACCAATACATGTATCTTTTTCATTGCATGAAATATGAGACCAGGAAGGCAGAAGGAGGATACAGGTAAGATAATTATTGAGACGTAAGACAGCCATTAACCATACAGAACCTCTCTGTGATTAGCAGGCATATGGACAAAACTTTCAGGTGTAAGGATCAAACAGCTTATAACACCAGGCCTTATCTTCCAAGTAAAGATATTGCAGTGATGAAGAATCTTCTAAAGAGATCTTAGATGTGTAGGCAAACATGTTCCCTGTGTAGGTAGAAAATTGTGTTTAACAGTGAGTTGTAAGTATTATTGTCATGTGAAAATGACACATGAAAACAGTAGCTTGAGATTTAGCTGAAGTTTTGAAATTTTAACCCCGCAAAATGACAGCACAGTGGAACCAAAATGTTGGAGTAGATGCTAGTTATTTTGGAAATAGAGAAATAGGTGGTATACAGAATCTCTAACAGTGTTGGAGCCAAAGCCTGTTTAAGTACTTGTAGAAAAAAGAATTCTTCAGTTTTAGATTAGACGGTTGCTGTCTGTATGTCCTGGTAAAAATTCAATGCCCCTTACCAGTCCTAAAATTGAAGTACCTCTCACCCATTTACAAGTGGACCTTAAATGCATAAGCTGTAAGTGGCCCTTAAAGACTGCATATAATCTTGTGTTACCTCAGTCTGTGTACTACATTTTTTCCGAAGGGGCAATCTAGTGCTTTTTCTGTTGTTTCATATTCATATGTAATTTGCTCTTGAAGAGAGGACTTGGAATAGCGAATAGCAAATAGCAAATTGGAGCAGCAGAACTCACATGTGCTTTGCTCAGCTGTAAATAATCATGTAAGGCAGCAAAGACTTAAAAGATTGAATACTGCTGAAAAAAGGGAAAGGAATATAGTCCTGATTTTTGTGTATGACAAGTGGAAATGAAGTATTATGTAAATAAAATCTTGCTTCCCTAACCTATAAAAGGTAAGCAGATTACATTTGCTTCTTCAAGTTACTAAAAAGCCTTTTCATGTCTGGCAGACAAGGAATTCCCAGCTCAATTTTAGAGACTTTTTCTTAAAAGCTCTTTGTTTCACTGCAGTTAGGAATGTGAGTGATCAGGTGAAAGTGTTCCTTTTGCTTTTTCTTGAGGCAAAGGCACTTTTGTCTCAATGGGTACAACAGGATACAGGGAGAGGAAAGAGAGGGTTTAGTGGGTTTATTTCTCAAGTGGAAGCAGCCTTGTTCATCTCCTAGTACTGAGCATTACCATCAGTTTTGCAAGAATAATAGATATTGAGATTGAGAGCCAAAAAGAATAAATCTCTGCCAGTGTTTATATTTGTGTATCTGGCTTAATTAAGTATCTGATGGAAATAGATATCTCTACACGACATTACAGATATGGCAGGAGATGGAAAATTGACAAAGGCTTTGTATGCCTTACAGCAAGTCAAGGAGTCTCTTGAATGTTCATATTTATTCAGTTATTAGTTAGATAATGATCAATCCATTCACTAAGAGAAAATACCAAAATTTGTTATTTGCACTCAAACTGCAGTGTTTTGCAGTGACTGTGGTTCATCTTCCTGAGGCCCCACCCTTTGGGACCTGTCTCCAAATTCTGTCCGCCAGATCACAAGGCTTTCCTCCTTGTCAGTGTAGCAACGAATATTTGCTCAATTAAAATATGCATTTCCACAGACAGCTAAAAATGAGCAAATTTTTGGACACCTGCAGCACTGTTTTGAAGTAAAACACATGGATTTCTAGGGATTTCAGTTATTCAGTGCTATACTAGAAAACATTCATATAATACAGATATATTGTAGCAAGAGACAACAGTACATTATTTTTAAAAAAAAGAGTTTTTCATCAAAACATTAGTGATTAAAAAAAAACAAACCAACCTAACCTAGATTTTTAATCTTTGCTTTTCAAACATTTTGGAAAAAAAATACTGTTCTAGCATAAAATGGATAAAACTAATATGGATTTTCTTTTTAGATCTTGTTTTTAGTAATAAACAGACAAAACACAATTTGCTTTTAAACAGACACAGAAAAAATAAAAATATTATCCTAAAGCCTGTATTCACAACCAAATAAAGATAAAAATCAAACTCATAGTTCTGGGAGATTTTTTTCTTTTCCACCTATAATGTCAGGCCATCTGTCAGACATATAAAAGGGAATATTTTCATGAGCTGTTTACCTCTATAAAGGATAATTTTTATAGCATTCAGAATTTTTTAAAGGTCAAAATGACATGGTTGCTGTGGTCAGAAAAGAAACAATGACACTTCTGTGTGGAACAGATTGACTCTTCAGGTTATATCTTCCTTTGAGGAAAATTTATGTAGATGACTTATACTGGGTTATATTGATTTAGGTCACTATTAGGGTCTCTGCGTATTCAAGCTATATCAATCTCTTTTACTGATAAAACAAATGTACTTTGTACACCCGAAAATAAAGCTGGGCCCAAAATTATGTGAGTGATGCTGCAAATCATTACAAATTTTGTAATTAACCTACTTTTCTTAGCAAGATGAGACTAAAAGACCTTAAATTTATTTTCTGAACAGAGAAAAAGGAGGAACGGGTCAGGCTTTTCAGCAGCTGAAACAACAGTTCTTGCATCAACAGAACAGCACAGGGATTTCTGAATGGGATTTAAACTACTTTGTTTATTGAACAATGTTGTGGTTATTTTCAAACTGTGAAAGGTGTAATTAGAATATTCCTGCTACAGGAGACAGTTCTTCACTAATTTGATTATATGCATATACATACATAAAAATATGTATGTAAGCTACACTATTACCTGTATTGCATTAAATACAGAGGAGAAATGTAGAACTAGAAATAATCAAGTAAGACGCTGAGAGATTTATCAGCATTAATCATATTTTTTTTAAGTTCTCTATCTATAAAATATTCGTGTATGACAAACAGAAATGAAATATGTAAAAGCTTAAAAAATAATTTTTTTCTGGAATCAATATGCAATCATAACAGCTTTATCATGGAAACATATATTAATATATTCTAACTTCATTTGGTATTCAAAATTTTTTCTTACTTTTTATTAGAAAACTTTCTTCCATCATCTAAAAGAAAATACACCTGCAGATAAACAAGGAAAATTTTTCACTGTGAAAACCAAATTAATCTTTTATTCTTTAATTTTAAATCAGTAACAACAATCTAGCAGACTGCAGAGTTGTGCCATGATAAAACAAATGTTGCACAGACTATGTTACAATAGTGAAAATTTAAATCTCAATGTGGAAGCTGTTTTGCTAAGAGATGCATCTTAATGCAAGTAGAAGCTTGCACTTTCCTCTCAGGTTATGCATGGACTTTCTTGGGAAGAAAATAGTTTTATGTCTTTTTAAGATCTTAAATATTTTCAAGAATTTCCACCACAGTGGAATTGATCTCCTCAAGATATGAACCCCTCAAGATTTGAGTCAAACTTAGAAATTTTTTTTAATCATTATTAATCAGTAGCTCTAGGTGAACAATTATGATTAAGTAATTGCAGTGTGAATGTTGTATTCTTGGCTAACATTTTGTTTCAAGGACAAGGGAAGACTCCCAAGATGAATGGGCTGTCTGGATGAGAGCCACCAGGAGTGAAGTCAGGACTGAGCAGTAACTGGGGGAAAGGTAATTCCAGCAGTGGGAGATTGTGATCACCAACTCAGTGATCACCTACTCCAAACAGACCCCAGAGTCAGATGGAGGGAAAAATTGTGCCTGCAGACTAATTAGCATGAGGAGTGAGAGATAGAATGAGGAAATAGGGAGTTGAGTACTAATTTATGAAAAAGCTATGGAAACTGTAAACAATGAATGCTGATGCCTTTGTTTGTTAAAATGTATAAATAGTGTAAAGTTTAGATGATCAGGGAGCCAGCCTTTTGTGTGCTACCATCCAGCTCCCTCCTTTGTGTACACTAGGATAAAACACAGAAATATCCTGCCTGGGTGTGTGATTTGCTGCTGCACCAGGTAACAGGCCTATGTTCAGGACAACAAAGGGGTTCCTTTGAATTACGGTGAAATGCATGTTCACACTTCCAAAGGAATTTGATTGATCCAAACTTTGAAACAAGGTATGTTCTAGGTGACAAAAACAGTCTGGAAGATTTCCATAAATGCTGCTCATATCATCTGCCTGCGAGAAAGCTTAGAAGACTGATTTTGCTAAGCTGCTCAGCTGTAGCTTTGGAGAAAACACTTCACTTCTCTGTTCCATTGCCTTTCTTCTAGCAATATTTTTAATTTCTTTTTCCCCCACCCAAGTCCTTTTAGGCAAGATGGGCACAAAAGCTTCCTTTTTCTACTGCTCATTTTGTGGAGATGGAAAGGTTTTGTGCGTAGGAAATACATATTGACAAGGCTGTTTTTCAGAGAACACATAATATGATGAGTTATTTGCAATAGGCTCCAGTGGTCTGGAAGCAGTATGACACGAGTATCCAAAAGAACAGTCTCCTGAAATGTTTTATTCAGTTATAGACAGGGAAGTAAAGAGCAGAAGCATAGCAGATTCCAGGATGAGATTTAAAATCTCAAATTTTTGAAGAGGAAATATGTTTGCCTCTCTTTTTCACTCTTTCAGTTTTACGTGTTGTCATGGTTTGACACTGGCCAAACACCAGGCACCCAGGAAAGCTGCTCACTCCCCCTCCCCTGCTACAACTGGGCAGAGGAGGAAAAATTTAAATGAAGGGTTCGTGAGTTGAGATAAGGACAGGGAGAAAACACTCCAAGGGCAAAGAAGGGTCATCTTAGAGGTACAAAATGAGTTTATTACTAACAAAATCAGAGAAGGATAATGAGAAAATAAGCCCTTAAAAACACCTTTTTTCCCTCCAGCCCCTCCCTCCTTCCCACTGACAGCTCAGAGAGACAGGGGGTGGGGGTTTGGTCAGTTCATCACCTGAGTTCTTCTGCTGCTCAGGGAGAGGAGTTCTTCCCCTGCTGTACTGTGGGGTCCCTTCCCATGGGAGACAGTTCTCCATGAACTTCTCCGGCATGGGTCCACTCTCACGACCAGTAGTCCTCCCAAAACTGCTGTGGCATGGGTCACTCTTCCACGGGGTGCAGTCCTCCAAGGACCGGCTGCTCCAGCCTGGAAGCAAGGGCCCTCACTCTCAACCAGCTCTCCCACTGGATCACAGCCTCCTCCAGGCATCCACCCGCTCCAGTGTGAGCACCTCCCCCACGGGCAGTGGGTGGATCTTTGCATCCCCCGTGGACCCCCATGGGCTGCAGAGGCACAGCTGCTTCACCGTGGTCATCACCACGGCCCACAGAGGCATCTTGGCTCCAGCACCTGGAGCATCTCCTGCCTCTCCTTCTCCACTTGGTGTCTCCATGTTTCCCTCACATGTTCTCGCCTCTTCCTCTTCTCCAGCTGGAATTAACACTGTGCCCTCACCTTTGTTTTGATTTTCTTCTTAAATCTGTTATCACAGAGGCATTGCTATCATCTCTTACTGGCCCAGCCTTGGCCAGTGGCGTGTTCATCTTCAGAGCCATCAGGGATTGGCTCTGCTGGACATGGTGGAAGTTTCTAGCAGCTTCTCACAGAAGCCACCTCCATGGCCCCCCACCACTACCAAAAACCAGGCTGTGCAAAACAACACAAAAGCTTTACTACTCTTCTTTGTTTTGGATTTAGTTGGTGCAGTGCAGCCCTCAGATTTGTAATGCTTTTTTGGCTCCCTGTATAAGGGAGTATTGTTTTTATGACATCCCGTTTGTCAACACCCCATACTTATAGCACACTGAAATGGCAAAATACTGATAATGCATTGTGTAGTATGTCCACTTGGTTATCAGCTAAAATCATACCTAATATTAGTCAGATTTTGGCTTAAATAATGACCCATGCTTATACACTTCATCCTTGTTGAAGTTTTTTCATGTAAAGCAAGATTTAATTTCCACCAGGAAAGTGAGTGTTTCTGGAGTTTTGGTTTTGGTTTTGGCTGTTGGTTGGTTGGTTTGTTGGTTGGTTGTTTAGTTGGGGGGCGGGGGCCTGGTGTTTCTGTAAAAAAAATCTGCTGCGACATTCTACATATCCTATTTTTCCTAATCTCTCAGGAGTTTTCATTTTATTATTCTGGGATACTCTGAGAAGATACTGTTCTCTTGGTGGTTTTATTTTTAATCTGTCAGCTGAAGTCCTACCTCAAGATAAAGTTCTTTCAAGACCTAAGAAATTAAATAGTTGTCTTTTGTGAAATAAACAGCAATCAGGCGTTGTGAGGCCAAAAGTAAAAGATTATACAATGAACTGTTAACACATGCAATCCTGATAAATTTGAAATTGCCCAGTAGGAAATTTCAAGAACTGAATAGGTGGATTTTTCTCAGAACACTGTGGCAGAAGAACAGAAGTTGTACGCAACATTGCCACATCAATTCCTTCCATCCCTAGAATGATCTTTAGCACTTCATGAATTTCTATTGGACACTGAACAGGTCTAGTGATTAGAAAAGAGAGTGCTAAAAGAAAACTAGACTTCAAATAAAAGTTTCCAGTAAAAGCTTCAGATTGAGGTACTTTATAACTTGTTATGATAACCTGGGTGGAAATACAGCAAGTTTGTTCTCATTTCATTAAAAACAATGCAAAACTACTAGATATATTTATAATGTTATGGTATAACTAGAAGGTTATATTAGATCAAGGCAAAAAACAAAGACCATAAGCTAAAAGCACCAGGTGGCAAAACACAAAAACATTACATCCAGGCACAGACTTAATATTTAAATAAGTAACTGGGAGAATCAAGAAAATAACGAGAAGACTAGAAAAGATGAGCTACCAAGACTGATGTATAAATGATGTTGGTTTTGAAATTTTCTTACACTATGCTTATAAATCTGGTCTAGAAAAGTTATGTTTAATTTTGGTAAATGAATGTTTTAAAACTTTCTAGTGCACTTTAGCAGCTCAGAGAGATTTGTTCCAGATGATTCTTCGTTTAACAACAAACGTGAACTTTAAAAATATAAATCTTGTGTCTTTTCAAAAACATTTGATAGAACTGGTTTTTGAAAATTTATTTCACTATCATCTACTTAACATTTAAATATCTCCATTTCTAGGGTAAGATAGAACTGTGTAAAAAGAGTTTGTGGCAGAAATTTAACAGCTAACAAAATTATTTTTTTTAATGTCAGCAAACTCTTTTCTGAGGGAAAATTAATCTCATGCTGTGTGCTTAAGCACACCACAAACCTTGAAGTAAGAAGAAATCACAGTACCAAAGCTAGCTTTCAAGGTCCTAGTGCCTCAGAAGCACCTACTTTAGCTCACTTGCTTTTCAGTTCTCTGTAATTAATGTCTCCGTGGATGCCAGAGGGCCTCCAGTGCTTTTTCCTTTCCAGCTTCTGACAGCAATGAAAATAGTCGGGTCGTCAGCCACATACACCCACTCTCTCCCTTGCAATTGCCTGGCAATTGATTTGTCCTAAGAACATTAGGCAGGAATTGTCCAAAGATAAGATAACTGGTCTCCCATTACGATTAGATTTATTGCCAGTACAGAATGTAAATATTGCCAATGCGGTATATAATACAAGCAGTTCTAAAAGATTATGATATTAGGCAGGTTCCACTAGATATGTACTGGTTCACAGTCTCTGGCCTAGCAGAATGCACAATTACAAAGCAACAAAGGACCTATGGAACTACTTTAGGATTTTATCTCTCTATGTGACCAGATCTTAGCTGGGGCCACCACCCAGCAGCTGCTCACATTTTGCCCAGTTGGCCCAGTCTCCAGCAGCATTTTATACCTTTTTGTAGGCCGATGTAACAAAGTCAATCCCAACGATCACGGCTCACACATCTGAGGAATGAGAGCATTCAGACCGTTCTTCCTGCGATACCCACCTTGTGTTCTTAGGACAAATCATGTTGCCCATCAGCGGAAGTCAAAGGGTGGAGGGTGTATGTTGGGGGAAAGAATGCATGTGAAGACCTGGTACCAGTGCATGATCAAATTTGTAGTCTATAGCCACCTTCAAGACCTTTAATAGACATTGTTAGCTTAGTGATTGATTGCAGCCAGAAGCTCCAAAAAATGAGCAAATAGGGCACTTCACAAACATTGAACATCATATGCAACAATGCAGCTTGTAAGACAGTGATAAGACACATGCTTCTGACCCTGCTGTGGATTATTCTAATTGAAATTACCTGGTTTGTGATCAAGGAGAAGAAACCATTCTCCAGAGATTATATACCTCTAGCTTTTTGCTACCTAATTTTAATAAAATTTTGCTTGCAAGATCTAGTTATTTCTTAGTGTATGAATGAAGATCTCTTCAGCAATGGATAGAAGTATACAAATGAGTACCAGACACTTAACAGAGAGAATGTTTTCATTTGATTGATAACTGTAAAGTGAAATCTAATTTGAATGAAAATAATTGAGGGAGAATACTAAATATGTATGTATAAGGTTGAATTCTTAGGGTAACTCTTTCATTGCTAAATACAGATTTTTCTCTTTCACATATGTGGAAACACATGCATAAAGGCAGAGATTTTAACTGATACTAGGTAGATGTGTTCACGTGCAGGAAAGGGGAAGGCAATTGGCAAAGAACTTTTGACTCTTGTTCGTCCTGCAATAATTTATAATTAATGATATGTTTTCCAAAAAAATTCAGTCATACCATTAAGGCTTATTTCTCACTGGCCAGCTAAATAAACTGGAACACATTTATTTTCATTGTTCTACAGACTATTCACTCATACATTACCCATTTATTCCTACTCTTCAGAGATTTAATCACAACACTACAGTGACATAGATAGAAAACTATTTCAATGTGAAATTACATGCCTGAACAAAACAGAGAAGGCAGGCTAATAAACAAAACATCACATAATAATTAAAAGTATTTTGATTGTAGCTGAAAAGACAACACGAGACATAACAATTATGATTTCTTATAAAAACCCTTTAAGACGGTGTCTCACTAATAAAGCAATATTTATGGCCTTTGTGTTAAAGACCTGTAATGATATTTGAAATATAAGAAAAGCAATATTAAGCAAGTACTAATAACATTCCCTGAGTGTGAACATTATATTTTAAGATAAAAATTTTTAAGTAGGTGAGTTTGTGAGCTTCATCATCTTTGTATTTGGAACAAAAGTTGAGCTTAAAGTACTTCATTTGTACACCTTGCATGACAGCAGCACGTCTTCTTTGCAAGGTAAAATGTATGAATGGTTCTTCTACTTGACATTCAACCCTGTCTATGCTATGAGACCTCTATCATTTGTAATTTTGGGTGAGGGCTATTAGAGGTACATTCTTGTCTATTCCTTTTAGTATTTGCATTTCAATCCTACCAATTTGTCTAATCTTTTCCCAAGTTTTTGTCATTGTGTTTTCTCCCTGCACAGAGTCCAGCCTAAAAATTTGCAAGTTCATTATTCACTGTAAAAACAAAATAATTATTTTCTCTTTAACATGATTCCATATGTCAGTAAGTGCTACATCATTCTAACTTTGTGGAATTTGATGAATAACAATTATGCCTTCATCCATATCACTGCTTTAGTGATTTTGTTAAAATGTTTTGTTTCATGGCTCCTCAATGGGATTGCACTTGTTTCCAGGTAGACTGATGAATTACTGAGAAGTTTGTTAGAGATCAACTGAAGAATATTATTGGCAACTAGTGGGATTTCTTCTACTTGTGCAAGGGTAATTGCGACAGGTAATAAATATTTTCTGCCTCAACACTAGTCAAAGGGGAAAATTAGCAGTCATTATTGCTGAAGGTGACAAAGAATCATAGAATCTTAATGTATCCTCAGGTGGAAGAGACCCACAAGGATCACAAAAATTCAACCCCTGTCCCTGCACAGGACGACACCATGTTCCCAAGGGTATTGTCCAAATGAACAAAGATGTTCATTGAGACTGTCTTTAAAGCAAAGCAGGAGACACTGAAGAGAAGGTAGGCCCTGTCTGCTTCACTCTTGTGTTTGATTTCAAAGCTCCATGTAGAAAAGACATGAAAGAGAATAGTCACATTTAGCATAAAAGAGAACAGGTCACTGTTGTTCCATGTTCTGCAGAATCAGTATGGTTACTAGCCAGTCTTCCATCTTTAGCTACTTGATTTTTTTTATACACACTTGTCGTACTGTGGTACCGAGCATGGATTCAATCCTAAAAAAAAGTTCGGCAGTGCAAACCTATTTATTTTGATGCAGGCATCAGTTATGTTCATTGTTTTAATTCTGTGGTATGAGTAAAATTTCTGGTGCAAATGTCCTTGGAGTTTTTTTTAAATAATATCACCAAAATAACATGGAAATATATCTTTGGTACTGGTACTCTCCACTACAAAACTGTTGAACTATTGGTGAAAATGTTTCCTCCACAGTTGCTTCTGTTAAGAAATTATCGTACAGGAAGTATGGTGAAGGAGGTGATAGAAAAGGTAAAGATGTAAAAACTATGCAGTCTATGGGTATCTTGCCTTCTTGCTATCAACCACCAGACATTTCAGATTCAGTGTATGGCCATTGGCCACTGATTGAAGATTTGTTATAAGTGCCAATACCTAAAAAGAAAAAAGAAAAAACCTTCTTTCCAACAAAAGACAATGAATGTCTGAGAAATGCTGTGTTTTGTAAATATGTTTTCCAGTCTTTAAATTAAAGTTTTATTATTATTTCTCAGCTTTCACTTCCTTCCACATACTATTTTGTATATATACCTCAAAACAGTTGGTTTGGTTGTGAAAATGAGTTTGTCTTCTCACTCATGTGGTTGTTAATAGACAAAAGGCAGAGGAGATAATGGGTACCACAACTGTAGGAATGATATTCAAACACATATATACTTGAAGTTTTATCTTAATCTCTATGAAAAGCACAGGTAGTTATGCTGTGAATTTGTGCCAAATTTTACCAGAAGCTTAGACAAATACAGACAGAGAAGTAATTTTTATAATTATTGCTGGAAGTTACCCCAGGTTGTGGTACATAATTAGGGAGTAAAAGTACGTAACAATCACCAGAATTTTAGTATACAGTAATTTGCTTTGGTTCTTCATAAAAGCATGACTCACAGAACCACAATCACTCATCCATAAGGCATCATGTTCTGTTACACCTGAGGTTCGAGAGTTTTAATACTTTCTAAAACTGTAAATATATTGCTCATAGAGTTCAAGTTCTGTGCCCTCTGTATGTGGATTAAGTCCCTTTGATAAGTAAGTAGAAACATATGCAGTTTAAAAACTCCAGTGATTAAATTGTAATATAAATTGCAAGAAAACATAGTTTCAAATGGAGTCATCTTGGTTTTTGACTTCTTAGAGTCAGCTACAGCAGGATATCTGACAAGATAAATTTTTTCTCCTCTTTTGATCATGCAAAATGTCTTTTTACTGCCTGAATTTGGATAATAAATTTTGTCATTTTACCTGGAAAAAGTTTGCTTTCTCAGATGACCAAAAATTCTTCAGTGTTGGGAGTGTCCAGATAATACTGTTTTGTCAGAAAAAGCTTTAAAGAATTAGATATTTGTTTATGTTTGGAACACTCTATAACTAAACTATTGCTAGATCATTGTTTCCCACTGAGTATTCTTATTCAGAAGATCTTTTTATTTCAAAGGATCTTTCATCAAATTGAATTGCACCCCAAGTGTAAAGTGCACTTGCATAACTGAAGTGCTAGGCATGTAGCTTAAAAAAACCGTTTCATTTGTTTTTAATTTATAACGTGTACTTTACCATTTCCTAAACACAGCTAGCAATATTGTGTTGACACCATATTTGTTCTGCCAGTAAGCTTACTGTCAAACATTCGTAAAGAGACACTTGCAAGTAATGAGATTTCATTATTAAAGCTCTAATTTTTTTTTGTGCTGAGCGGTATTGTCTATGATATGTGGAAACCTGAAAACGCTTATTTATATATGAGGTAATTATATTCATGTCAGCAGTCCCATTGAGTTAATGAGATTATTAACAAGAGAAAAGTTGCTCCTATTTTGGTGTTTTCAGAATTAGACCACGTATTCTGTTTCTATGTTTTCAAAATCTTAGAAGCTGTTTAAGCAGCTCTTTTCCCCCTAGATTTGCTCAATCCTAATTGTTAGACCTATATGTTACTGAGTAGTGATATCCAAGTCCTTTAAGCAGCTTTAAAGATCTAAGCCTAATATACTTGATAGATGCCTATGCTAATATCATCACTTTCCCTGGTCTCTGTGCTGATTTTCTTAAGCATTGCTAATCAGTATGACAGAACAATATGATCTCTTTTTTTAATCTCAGGAGTTCTTAGCCTGTCTTATATGTGGTCTTACATTGTAAAACATAAAAAACCCCACACGATTATCTCCCTTCTTTCACAAAGGGTGCTTCTTGTATGCAATGATTTATTTTCTTAGGCTGCTGCTGACAGAAGTGGGATTGTGTGGCTCCTACTGTGATTCAATACAGGTTTTTTATTCCCTTATTTTTAACGAGGCCTTCAATGTCCAAATTGGTCTGAAATGTTGTGTTTCTTTTGTTGTCTGGATACACAATTGTTGCGGTGTGTGGTTCCCTGCGGTGGCATGGCATGCCACAGTCTTCCCGGAGCGCTCGGGAGTCTCTTGGGGATAGCAGCTATGCCGCATCCCGTAGCCTTTCCAGGCTGCCACTCGCTTGCTCCGACTAGCTGTAGACCGCACAACATGGTGATGATAAAGGAGGCGAGAAGGCTCCCCACATGGGGACTGCAGAGGTTCTTTATTCACATGGTGACAGGCTGATCCCCAGGGGCAGAGAGCCAGCACATGGCTGGGTCCCCCAGGGCCGAGAGAGGCTGGTGCCCCAAGGCAGACCAGAGTGTGAGACCACATCCCATGGGGCCTCGGGTTTATCTGGGGAAGAAGGCGGTGGAGAGAACACATGGAGGATAGGGGCGGTACATGGGCGGAGTTTGGGTACAGAACAATAGGAGAAACCTGAGGGAGTGGCCAGGACCAAGGGTGGGGAAGGGGGGAGCCATGTGGAAATGGCAGGCAATTTGATAAGAAAAGGAATGGGGAAATACAGCACCACACACAATCAGCAAAATACACCTTAATTATGAATACAAGGTGAAATTACTTCATAGTGAATTTGCAAATTGGAAATAATAACCAACGTTCTGCTATTACTGCATTGAGGAAGACCTATGCTTCAAACATGCACAGGAACCCTGAAAATGATGCTTTTATAATTGGTGATAAAATAGTAGACCTTTTCCCCATGCAGAAATTTTGCACACGACTGCAAGCTTATGCAACTGGTAAGAGAATGAGATATCACAATGATACATTAGCTTGCATCCCTCAATGCTGTAAAGACCAATGTTGGCTCTTCTCTTATTTAATACTTACAGATACACACTTATGTTGTCTTGCTATCTGACAGCACAGACCCCTTTCCCATTTTCCCTTCACCAGCAAGGTCTCCCAAGCCTTTTTTCTAAAGGCAAGTTTCAAAAATAACAATCAGTAATGGATAAGATCCTGTTTATGAGTCACTTGAAGAAAATCAACTCATAAAGTTTTATGGGACCTGGTGGGCTATGTCTAACGTTGTACAGACAATGTCCTTGAAACGCTGTATATCTTTGAAAAGTCATGGAGATTGTAGGCAATCTGCAACAACCACAGAAAGGGAAATGTCTCATACGTATTCAAAAAAGTCCAAAAGGAGCATGCTGGGAAGTGCATACCAGTCAGCTTCACTTGGATGCAAAATGGAACAAGGCCTCTTGGAGCACATTTCTGGGCACATGAAGAACCAGAATTTGATAACAGTCAGTGTGGGCTGCTGAGGGCATATCATGCACGACCTTGTGATAAAATGGCAGAATTTCGGAACGAAAAAGGTGGATATAATCTATGTCTATTAGCTTGGGATATGATGTTTTAGGTGTGTGGACAATAAGAAGAGACAAAATTAACTGGATCACTGTAGTAGTTACTGGTTCATGTTTCATGTAGGGGGTAGTTACAGGTGAGATTCCTCAATGGTCTATCCTGAAATATATGCTGTTTAAAACATTGTGAATAAGCCGAAAGGGTACTCACTCATCAAGTTCATTTATAACTTCAACCCAGGAGCACCAGTTAACACCCACTGGAGGGCAGGATGGTCATTCAGAGGAACCTGACAGAAAATGATGAACAGACCGACAAGAATTCCATGAATTCACCAAGGACAAATGTAAAGTCATGCATTTGAGATGGAATAGTCATGCCTTCTGGTACGATACAAACCAGGGGCTCATCAGCCAGGGAGCAGTGCTGCAACTGTGCAGTAAGAAAATATCAGCCAGTAGTGTTTCTGGGCAACAACTAAGACTATTGTTGTCTCGGGCTGTATGAACAACGCACTCGGAAAGCGATTATACCCCATTGCTCAGGACTTCTTAGTCCCTATGCAGTTACCAAATTCAGTTTACAGTCTCCCAGCTTGGGAATGGTGATCACAATTCACAGGAGCTCAGGGGTGGTGTAAGAGACTGAAATATTATAGTTTATGACTTAAACGTTTTCATGAAGGACTTTTTACAAAAGCCGCAGAGAACACCACCACACCCTGCATGGGGCTCTGAGAGGCCCTGGGCCCACTGGCTGATGAAGATAAGATAAAGTAACAGCTCAGGGCTGGGGACATTCACAAAGGACAAGCTTAACACCTCCAAGGTGGAGACCATAGCCCCGGGGCTATCAGCTGGCCAGGCTCGAACAGAACCTCGCACCAAAGGGTGGGGGAGAGAGGCCTTGGGTGTGTGCTGGAAAAGCCTCTGGTGAGAGGCGCAGTGACCGCCCATCCTCCGCTGTGCAGAGGAGCCCAGCTGAGGGGCCCTGCACCTGGGGGGAGCTCACCCACAGCAGAGGGGGTGTCATGGCCCAGCAAAGGGCCCCCCAAAGGGGTCCCCAGACCCTGCACCGGAGCACCAGAGATGATGCAAGAGACCCTCAGTGTCGCAAGGGACGGTGCCAAGCTGGCCCCTGCAGGGGAGGTACGCGGGCGTTCCCACCTGCCCAAAGCGTATATTAACCCACGGGATTCTTTACTCTCCGGCGTGTGCCGGCGTGGCGGGGCGTGTGGCGGCGGCCACGGGGGACCCTCACCACCAGAAGAGCAGATGGAGGGGAGCAACGAGACGTCGTCGGGACCCCTGGATGGGTGATATGCCTCCACCTAACCCCTGTCACCTCTCCCTCTCCCCCTCCCCCACAGGCACACCTCTTTTTTCTATTTCTTTCTTTCTTTCCTTTCTTTTTCCTTCTCTTTGCCTCTCTACTTTTGAATGAAACACATCAATTTTTTGGCATCAACATTTAATCTCGTTTGGTTTTAATCTCATTTCTGGGAATATTTTGAACCTTCTAAGTTCTTTCTGGTTTATGCACAGAAACTTAGCTTTCTTTGCTCTTCTGGGTCTAAACTGGATCGTAACAGGTGGTCACTGGACAGTGGGGCTGGAGCACTCACCCTGTGAGGAGATGCTATGGGGCATCTTGCAGCAGAGATATCTTCAGAGCACCTAACAGCAACCCAGTGCCTATGGGGAAGGGATCAAGGGGATGGAATCTTCACACAGATGCCTACAGGGAGGAAGAGAGACAGTAGATATAAATAGAAATGGAGAAGATCCCAAGTGGACATATGAAAAAACTCACTTTAAATATAATTAAGTTCGAAGGAGGTTTCCAGGAGGGATGGCAGACTGACTGTTCTTAAAGATTTGCAGGAATGGATGCACCTTGGCACCCTGAGTACCTTGGTCTGAAATTTCAGTGCTGACCTTTATTTAAGCAAGATGCTTTCCCAAAGACAGACTCTGATTCTGTCAGAGAACTCTGACTCTAGTTTTCTGATTAAATAAATTTGTGGGGTGAAGAGGGGAGAGAGTAGATCACTCTTAGTAGAAAAATCGTAGGACAGAAGATAACATTCTGGGTTAGTGTTGGCTGATTCATTGACGTATAATCAGCATACCACAAAATAAAATAGTGTACATTGGGAGGGATTTCTGGAGTTCACAGTTCAATACTCAGCTCAAAGTAGGTCCAACTAGATCAAGTCGTTCAGGATATTTTTGCGCAATAAAATTGACTGGGACAAGACGCCAAGTATGTATTTTAAACTATGAAAACTGTACCCCTACCTCCCTATGCTAAATAATAAATAAGAGTTTTGACTGCAGATTATGACAGTGAGTCATCATGGCCCAGTTTTTATTTTGAGAATTATCATTTGTGGTCATAAGGACTCTGCATAGAACACAAGGAAATCAATTCATCAGTCATAACTTGGCCTTTGCAATATATCAGACATAGACATTAAAGTGACCTAGCAGATACAGGGCTGAAGTACAACTCAGGCTTTGAAGGATACCTTTCATTTCTGCTTAGGAAAGAAATGGCCTTTAGGAAACTGTGGGAAAGATCTAATCCAGGTCTCATGGAAAAGCCACACAAAGGATATTCCTTGAACAGCTACAGTAAGAAAGTAAATACTTCCAAGAGAAATGTGGAAGAAGTCATTTTGTCAAGGTTATGCAAGAAAATGTTTTCAAAGATCAGTATTTCTTCTGTGGAATTCAATGCACCTTTCCACTGCATAGTAAGAAATTTGAACTTTTTGTGGATATGAACTAGTGTCTTTATGGTGTTTAGCATAGTTTCTGAGCTAGTTTCTATATCTTTAACTCTATACTGCGTTGCATATTTTAACTTTAGCCTCACTTAGAACAAATCTACTGAGATGAGACTAGTTTGCCTGGCTACCTTCCATCCCTGCCTTTTAGTTTTCTGTTATCCTGAAATATCTGCAAGGGGTTAAGCGAGACAGCATTGTGCAGCACTACAGGAACTGATTGCTTGGGCTGCTTTAGAAACAATGTATGAAAGATTTCCCCAAAGGCTATGTTTTTTCAGTTTGAAGCCTGGAAGAATAGAACCGCTGCTGTGAAGCGATGAGGACTGAATGAAAAGACACTCTAGAAGTGCCAGTCCCTCTTGAAACAGCTTCTTATTCCCACTCAGCAATTAAAATTTTCAGCTGCATGTGTCTGAAAATTGCAGCATTATCCTACTGTCTGATTTATGAATTATGAGGGAAATAGAGAAATTAGAACCATTATAAAAGTTCTGTTGTTTTGGGTTTTTTTAATTTGCAGGTCTGAATCTCACTAGTACTATTTAAATCTTTTTCTGTTACATAGTTTTATATGTAGTTTGAGGAAAACAAGCAAGCAAACAAACAACAAAAAACTCATGGAAAATCTCCAAGCCAAAATAAAACAGAAATGAGTCTTTTGAAAAGTTACCTTGAAGAGTAAAAGTCCTAAATGTTCTCTGTGATTCACTAGCCAAAAATCAAACATTCCTGCAATTTATTTCTTTAGCTTCATGCCCACTTCAGTTCAGGGTTTTATCTTCTCTAAGTATTGCAGACCTTGGATGCACACCAAGTAGACTGTTCCCCATAGAAGCACCAATTTCTAAATGGCCTTCTGCATTTTTGTCAAATATTAAGAATTATATACTAAAAAGTAGGGCAGATTTCTTCACTCTAGAAATTTCTAATGAAAGCAATTTTTTTTACCCTCCCAGAATAAAAGAGATTCTGACCAGCAATTAAAAAATATTATCTTGCTCTGACATTGTTCTTGAGATTGATGTACAGTCCAAATTAATTATTTTGCCTTTCCTTAACATCTCTCCAAGCTCAGCTCAACAAAAAACTGGGGAGTCAAAGTCCTAGTTTAATATAAATAATGTCTTCTCTTGCAGTAGTCTTTAATGAATGAGCAACATTGCCAGTGATTTATGCCAAATTTATGGATGGGGTATGGTGAAAGGCTCAAACCAATAGTGATTACCAGCCTGGTTTACACTGATGATAGCATGAAGGATGAGGAGAACAAAAAGGTCACAGCACAGGTAAGAAAAAAAAAAAGAAATAGCTAGGGAGGGCTAGGGAGTAAGCCTTCCTGGGAATGAAGGTATAAAAGAAAAAGTGCAAAGAGAAGCACAGTAAAGCAGTAGTTGCAGAAGTCTGCCAGGTCTGTAGGATGTTTGGGGTCCACTGATTTAAGACAACTTCTAAACGTGTTTGAAAAGGTTTTATCATTTCTTGTGACTGCATGACTTGCAGGTCTAGTTAGTGTGCTTAGGTTAGTGTGCTTTTCATAGTTATGTCTAACTGTAGGTCAGGCAGTAAATTATCAGGTTTTAAAATCTCCTACAAATGATGCAGTGAGCAGTAAAGCTTCAAGATCTACAGGTATCAAGATTTTGCTCTTTCTTTCAGGAGTGACGAAAGAATCATGTCTCACATTTGTTTCACCTCAGAGAATTCTGTGGAATTTCAAAAATGTGTCTTAAATACTGGAGTGAAAATTATGTGTTACAGTGAACATATTTAGTTTTGTCAGGCCTTTCTTTAAGAAAAAAAAAATTCATGCAGAGTTCTAACATCATGGTCCTAAATGTTATGGCTCACCACAAAAATCTGACATTTACCCTGCACATTTTCATTGGCAAGACATTTGCAGCAAGTTATCCCTTTCTTAAGCTCTCTGGATGTGTTTTTTGGAGGGGTATTTGTGCATTCAAGGAAAGAAAAGGGTTAAGAAGTTTCTTCAGAAAAGCTCCAAAATTAGTATCTTGATGCTTACAAACAGTAAGGCAGAATGTACTTATTAGCAAAAAGCAAGGGACAAAAATTGAAACTGTATCTACTCCGTGACCTGGTAAGGGAGGTCTGACATCAAGGAAAAGATGCCATTAGCCTAATTAATTGCTTCTGGTGTATTTGGCAAGATTTTCCTTCTTTTCGTTTTGGAGCAGCTGTGCTACTAGCCACAGGTAGAGGTAGCACACACACACTCAAGGGAACCACCAAAGTTTCTTTAGCAGCCATGTGGTGTGAATAATAGGTTCCTATTTCTTCAGCCTTTCTTCCATATTCACTAATAATGCTGGCCCTGCTGAGCTGCATAGTGTGCTCTCCTGCTGCCACTTATTTCCAGCACTCTGCTCACCACTGCAACAGCAATTTAAAGCCTGTGATGTTTCTGCTGTGGTTTTCTTTGCTTCCTGAACAGGACAGAGAAAGAAGCTCATTAAGATTGCCATGCAACACATCAGAAGGCAAAAGCACTTACCCGTGTCTCTTTGTACTTTTGTAAGTAATGATAACTCCCAGAGGTGAAAAATCCAAAGAAAGTTTATATTGCTGCAAAAATGCAGTCCATCTTTCTCTTCCTTTTCCTTCCCCCAAAGTCAGATCAGGTGAACTGCTCCACTTTCATACATGCAGTATGTTGAATATAGAAAAAAAAATGTCCTATTTAGAAGAATTTAGAATTAGAATGAAAATAAGTCTGCCATCATTGTGTCATCCATCATATATGTGCCCTTGGCAATTTTGTTTGGTCATATGTCAAAACTAAGTGAACCAGAAGCAAACTGAGCTGAAAGAATAATAAACTGGAATGAGAACGACAAAACAAAATAAAGGAAGAAAACTCAAACAAACAACCCAATGTAAAAAGCTCAGAAAAACTTGCACCAGTCTTCTTTTTCCACAATAAATTGTTCCAGTGTCACTCTACTGTTTCTAATCTGATTGTTTTTCTATTCAGTTCTTTTAACTCTGCTTGCTGTTGAAATACTCTGAAAATGTCTAAATCACAGCACCATCCCTAGTCTCACTTTAGTAATTGTTAACACAGCAGATTGTAGATACAATGAATTTACCCACCACAAGAATCAATACCGAAGCTGAGCTTTCAGGAACTTATCATGTGTAATTAAAGGTTAGATCAACTAAAATGTTGTCTCCCTCACTCTGCATGAGTACATGGGAGGTTTGAGAGTACAAAAGATACATTTTTCCTAGGCACATTTTTTTTTTATTTCCAGCATGACTAGACTTCTTGTGGAGAGGAAACTGAAAACGGAAATCTCTGAATCACTCACCATTTTGTCTAATAGTTCTAGATTTCCAGAGCATCTTTCTACCTCTTCCTCTGATCTTGAAAGGTGATCTTGGGAATTAGATCACCAGAGCTGTCTAGTGATACACGATCTTAAGGATAATCAATCCTCCTTGGAAAGCTTCATACACTCTTCTTGCTATTTCCTCTTTGCTGCTGCTTCCAGCTGTTAATATAAATCCTGTTTGGTTGAAGAATCCCATTACAGTGTCCTTTGGTACTCACATCAGACTCTCACAACTGTGTCTGATCCCAGACTGGTCCTTGTTCAGGAGCGAGGACCTTCAGGCTCTTTCATACTGCAAGAGAAAATCCTCCTTGAGAGAGAAAAAATGCCTGCCTGCCCTTTCCTGATAGAGAGTGACCTATCTGCCAGGGTACAGCCTCACCCTCCTCCACTTACCATGGAAAGCAGGTAGAGCTGCCACCCTGTCTTGCAATGACCTGAAAAGAGGAGCAGTCTTCCTACTCTGGAGCCTTCATAGCTCTGGAAAGCTACTGTATGTGGTTCTTGAGCTGCCCTCTCTTTGTAATCCTTAATTAATAAGTGGAGGATATCTTGACAAGACTCTTCTGAGAAGGCTTATGTTTGGAAAATGCAGACATTTCACTCTGGCTTTTCTGTGACAAAGTCTGTTGGTGTTTGTTGCTGAAGTGCTGGATTTTACATGGAGCTTTAGACCAGTGATGATGGCAGGAGATGGGAATTTAGTGAGCAGACTGAAAGGCAGTCATACTGAAATCTCTCCCTAACTCCTCACACCTTTAGTGCAAAATCTGATTTCCTGTGAGTGTGTGTGCATTGCTGTCCTGAGGATGGTCAGATGGATAACCATAAGTCTTTTTTTGTGTGAATATTGGTATCTCTCTGCACTGACATCTGATGTATTCTTTTGTTGGTGAATGAGCAAAATAAAAATCTGAGTTAAGAACAGTCCTTAAAAGCAGTGACTGAGGAATTCAAGAATTGGCATGAAAAAAGCAACAAGTGTGAAATCTCTTCCAGTCAAAGTAATGGAGGATTTTTAGCCCCTACTCTGACAGAGAACCCATAGCAGTCTGAATACACCAAGGATTTCCTTAGGCCCAAGGGAAAAAATGTTCTATAGCTTTCCACCTATATTATTCTTATTTCAAATTCTTCAGAACAAAGGCTCACATTTACCACATGTCTGTATGCTGCTTAGAACAATTGGATGCTGGTCTAGATTTGCTTGTAGACATTCCCAACATTTCAAGTATTTCTACTTTTTAATTATTATTTTAATGCTATGCATTCCCTTAAGGGAATTTATACTGTTCTAGTATTTCTCTTTCCTATTATGGCTCATTCTTAATCCACTTGAGTTTCACTCCCATAAGCAGCATATTCAAAGCCACAAATAATTACACCTAATAATTATGTCCTCTTTTGCCTATTGTTTTCCTGTTTGTTCGTTTATTTATTTATTTATTTATTTTAAGACTGTGTGATTGTGTCAAAGAAACTAATAGCTAGAAGTCCATGGCTGTTAGCAGGAGATATGTACCTACCCTTCTCTGCAATGGAGGAAAACAATTTATCTGTGTTAACTGTTGCCTAGTGACTTTTATGTTTGTAGCTCACAGCACTCTGAACCCTGCAAGTAAATAGATTTACATATTGTTGTGTCAGGTTACAGGATTTTTAGTTTTCTCTGCCTGAAGATGGAAAATAGGAAATAGGAAATGATAATTTGGCCAATGAGCCTTAAAAATATGTGATCTTTGCTTAGCAATTACCTTTCTCTCCAAATACACAAAGAAAGTATTCTCCATAATGAGAACACATTCTGAGTGAAGTGATATATAGTTTTCATGAAGACCTTGAAGCAGCAGCACACATGCTTTGCTTCTGGAACACCAGATGGGACTGAGCTTGGGATCAGTAGCTGACTCAAGAGTTTTGCCGTGGTACTTTCAGCTGCTGGGTTAACACAAACCTAGAGGAAGGGCATATGCATTTGCTGAGATTAGTCCTTTGCAACAGGTCATAAATGGTAAGTCATCCACACATAGTCTGGCATGTTTTTAAGGTTTACAAAGTGAATATGTAGACTTCAGAGCAGCCTAGCGGCAAAATAAAAGAGAATAATACTTGAAATCCAAAAGCTGAAATCTCTTCCTGAGGTGTTAGGAACGTTTCTGTACCCTATAGATGCCGTGTTTCAGACGAATAAACACAAATGGTACCAATGAGGCCTTAGGTATGGTGCTTGCACTTCCAGTCGATCTGGTTTTGACTGAATGCCTGATGTGATACAACCTGATCCATGCAGGGGACATGATATCTCACGTGCGTCCGCTTGCGCTGGTGAGGCAGCGCTACTTCTTGGACCCAGCAGGATGTAAAGGGGAAAGCATGGGGTCAATTTTTTCAGACACTTGTTTAGTTGCTAGAACTAACTCCTAATGTTCACAAAGCAGGACACATTCTGCAAGTCTATCTTCCTTGACCAAATACAGCAATTCTCTAGGAATTTTACTAAGACAAAAGTTCCCAGAATTTGTCTTGTGAGAACAGAAACTGGTAGTGATGATGGGCATCACCATCTGTAATTTCTGATATCCTTGCTGTATTGTATCATTTCTCAGTCATTCGGAATGATCTTGTACATAATTTTAATTGCTTGCTAGAGGGAAGCTATTGCTTAAAACTATTACAAGAAACAAGTGGTGATTGTATCCCACCCCGCTTATCTATAATTTTCACAGGTTATCACATGCCACCAGATAATTCAAACTCCATGGTACTTATGAGGAGATTAATATCCCACTTTCATGACATATGTACAATTGCTTCTTTAGCAGGCTTGTGTATTATTTCTTATGTATATATGCTTCCTATTAGAATGCTTACTCCAAATGAAAAGCAGTCACTTATCAGAATAATAATGTTGGTACTGAAGTATAATTTGTAATACGTTGATGATTGCTTTGTTTGGGGAGGTAGGACAAATTAGCCAAAGGGGTGGAACAATAAGGGTAAGTTACAGCCTCTTCATGTGAACTCTCTCATTCAGAAGGAAAGCAACCATTACTGGCCTAATTCCTAGAGGATTTAATTCAGCTCTACTGGACTGAAGCCATGTGACTTCAAAATTAAAGCATCTACACAAGGATTCAGTAAATGCCTTGCAGTGAGATTAACCTCTGGTGAAATAAAGCATTAACTTCACTCTTTTCTGGAGGATCTCCATCTAGAAAAACTGTCTCGTAATTGTAGATGAAGCCAAACACAAAAGCAGAATTAGGCTTTCAAATGACTACTGACATAAATGTGGTCAGACCTTGTCAGTCAGTAAAATGATAAGGTATCCCAGTCCTCCATTTCTAGTTTTTCTAAAGTTTAAGTTTTCATAGAAAATATAACTCAGAAAATAGGGCTTTGTATTACTTAAAATTATTAAGTTAAATTAAGCTGAAACCATTTGAAAATGTTTTTGGCTTTTTTTGTGTATCCCTGTGAAATGTAGCCATGATCTCTTGAACATGCAAGAGAAACAAGATAAAAATCTCAAAACCATAGGTATAGAGACAAAAAAGTACAAACTGTGTGACTTATAAAAGTGCTAGCCCATAAGTGTAATATTGTAAGTATTTGCATCACAATTTAAAATATAAACTAGAAGCAATGCAAGTAGGAAACATAATAAATATCACTAACTGACTCAGTGACTGAGGTAGGAAACTACTGAAATTTATGTGTATTCTTACAGCTACCAATTAATTAAAAATCTGCACATTCCAAAGTAAAGTCTACTAGGAAAAGTTAATAAGTGTGAAATTATTGACATGAGTTGCTTTTGAAAGTGAAATAGCTACAGTCCAGGCTGAATAAAAAATAAGTACACTTTCTAACAAGATGCAGTGCAGTCATTCCTCAGACACATTGTCAATGTGCAGTCCTTCGGAATTTGTTTAGAGAAGGTGATTTTTGTGTCTTTATAAATGCAAATAAAAAAGGTGTCTATGCACATATATAAATAAAGTATATGAAGTTAAAACTCTTTAAAGCAACAGAAGCTTTCTTGTGTCATCCAGATGCATGCTACAGCAAAAATAAAAACATATTAAGAAACAACTCCAAACAAAAAACCTGTGCAAAGTAACATACTTTATACATTTCTATTAACACATAAAATCAAGGCAAAAGATTCTGAATCCAAACTAACAAAACAGAATTACTTTTGCCTCACTTGCTTGGTAATGTATACTAATGGGATATCTCAGGGTGTTTTTTTCCACTGTAGAAAACTTTGGCAATATGTATGCCGTGGGACTGATTGAGCTATGAAGTGCTAGCAGCACCATGTTTCAAGAAGTGATCAGGTGCCATGAAGAATCATTTCAAGAACAGTTTGTTTTATTACAATTGCTAATGTTGCTGAGTCTTTATATGGGCAGTACAGTACTTCTACTTTGTTTAGGTAAATCAGAGATATGTTTTGGGCAGATCATCTCCTAAATAAATAAGATAAATATTTTCTTCACTTTTGTAGTTTTTTTAGTTTGTTTGTGGGTTGTTGTTTTTTTTTTCCAATTTAAGACTATTAAATTTGAAGGTGAACTGTCTCATAAAGTTGTGAACTTACTGTCTCGTTCTGAGCAGCTGGAACCCCAGATAAGGATTTTGTGAGTATTCCAGAAAAAATACAGTTAATTTGTCAAAAGCCCTTTACAATGCCACTTCCAGAAATTACTAAGGGAGTCCAAGCAGGAATCTGCAGTGATTGCATACAACTCTGCTATCCTACCCTGCTCAGAAAGCCAGGGAAAATAATGAGCCATTGGCAGACCATAAGACCTGGTGGTCTGTGACAGAGATGCCAGTACATCCATTTCACACACCTGTGTCTATGAAATTACTCACCATGCATTGTATGTCTCCCTACAGATGCTACAAGAAGCCTGCAGCTCATTGTGGTACAGACAGATTTGTGCCATGAGTTAACCGTATTGAACTTGAGTACAGTCAGTTATTTTTGCACTGCCCAGCACCACTCCATGTGGAGATTCTCTGCCCAGCTGGGACCAGTCTGGTGGCAGAAGCAAGAGGTTAGCACCCCAAAGCATCATTCACAGGATAAACAGTGCTCAGATGTCCCACCAGCACAGCTGCTCTGCCTCCACAGAACCGGGAAAGGATTTCCATGTGGTATCTACCAGCCATGTGTGAAATAATCTTGCCTATAGTTAGCTGGGTGATTTCTGTGCCAAATCCCATCTTTCAGGTGCCACCTGACAGCACTTTTCAGAGCCTTGTATTTCATGCAGTCATGAATGACACCAGACAAGCTAATAGCACAAAGTCTGCCTCTACCCCTGAAGCAAAGCTCAGAAAGTTTAGGACACCGGCAACACCATCAATTGACCTCTGCACTATTTTTGGGACAAGGTATCATATACTTCCTGGCACCTCTGTGCTGCTCTTTGTCCTCCTAGTTTGTAGCTTCTGAAGTAATGAGCTTTAGCAACATACTCTTTCACACAGCAAGCTCCACCTAACCTCTGACCATGCCTTTTTCTGACAGTTATATTTTCCTGCACAGTTAATAGGAAAAGGTAAGAAGTGCTTAATTATGTGCTAAAAAATATGTGAAAATTCAACTCTCCGTAGTTTAGAGGAAGAGCTGAATGTGGTTTGATTCAAATGCATATGTAGACTAATTTTCAGCCAATTTACTTTGTTGTGCAGAAATGAACAAATAGGAAATTCAAATATAACTCAACAGCTCAGATTCTATGGCCACTTGTCAAGTCTGTGTTACCAATCCTACCGGTATACCTATTTAAATGTTTCCTTTAATTAGGAAAGTATTTACATTTCAGAACTATCCAAGACTTTAGTGATTGTTCTGATGACTTAAGCCTGCATCATGCTTAAATTTCATAAATCTGAATGGTGATTGGACAGACGTATGAAAGAATGAACATTCAGGTCAAGCCTTCATGAAAAGAAAAAGCTTGTAACTTTAAATGTACATTGACAGGCCCTCTTGACTTTATTTATCCAAGAAGAAGACCAAGCAGGTAAGGCATAGCCACATAACAAAATAACACCTAAGAACTTTTTTAAAACCTAATTAAGACCTAATACTGTACACCTCATAACTGTAATATTGTTAGAAGTTAATATTGCAATGCAAAACAGAATGTGTTTCCCTAAAAGTTGTCAGAAAAAACTATAAGAAAGATGTGCTACTATTAACTCTGAAAAAGTTCTCCAAATTTTCTTTATTTAACTTTTGGATAATGTGTTGAGTGCCTTGAAATTTGAACATTTATGCTACTGATCCTATTGTAACTAATAGTTCTTTTAGTAATGGTTGGATCTTCTTCCTGTAAAATATGGTAAATAAAAAATTCTAAAGCAATGCTGAAACTTTTGCTCTTTTTGTAAAATATTTGCACATTTTTTGAGTGGAACTTAAACTAGGGAGTTTATATTTTTTATATGTATCTCAGTGAGGAATCTCCTTCCTCCTTTGTAAAACCTTGAAAATAATAAAAACAAAACAAAACAAAAGGTTTTCTACTTTCCAATCTAATGCCAGAATTAATAGAATCAAGCTGTATGTGTGATTGTACTGCTATGTGCTCATTATTAAACAACCTGAAGAATAAAGTATAATTTAGGTGATCTCTACCAGGAAATTATGTTCTTTAGAAATGAAGGAATCTGTACTAGCATTTTGGCCATCAGCAATGTAAAAGTCAGTCTAGTAAAAAAGAATCTAAGAAATATAATCTTTTTATGTTCAAAAAGGGTCAAACCCTAAAATGAATGAAGCTTGTGTCCTCAATATATATTACGTTGTCCTCAAGTATTGAAAATCTCACCAGCAAGAGCCATATCACACAAATGCGTATTTAATAACCTCTATGAAGCCTAGTATGAAAAAAGTTTTAATCATAGAGCTGATTGTCTGTCCACTTGAGCACAGAATTATGTAGCTTAGCATTGCATGGAATAAATACAAAGAGCCTTGAATCTTGAGGACAGTACCAGAAATAAACTGCTTTAGACGCAGTTTCACTGACAAATTGAGGCTAAACCGGGTCTGTTGGAGGAGCAACCAAGCTACAAGGAGATGAATTATCTATTAACACGCTTACAAGAAACACTGCTTGGGGCAGAAAATTAAGTACAGTGTAATATATGATATGACAACAATTCATAAGAGAAACTGAAAGGCTGATAAGTATTGTTGGATTGTCATTTAGCACTTTCCATGAGATAAATACTATTAATTGATTTGGATTTGATATTATCCTTAACATGTAGCCTAATTCTGCTTTTACATCACTATTAATCAGGATTAAATCTAGTCAAGTCAGTAGCTCCACTCAGCTTTTCCAGGCTCCCAAATATCAAATTACAAATGTTAACTTATTAATGGGAAAAAAAAAGGCAAATTATTCATTTCTACTACTGGAGCCTCTGTCCTGAAGAACATGAAATGTGTGAAAAACTTCTTGCTTATGCATCCTTCAAGTGAAGGGTTAGACACTTCTTATTGAAAACTAAAGTGAAAGCTTCTGCAGAATCTGCCATGGACTGTACTTTAGTTCTGCAGTTAAGATTTCAAATTTTGTAGCACATGTTTCTTTAGAGGGATGGAGCACCTCTCCTATGAGGAAAGGCTGAGAGAATTGGGACTGTCCACACTGGATAAGAGAAGGCTCTGGGGTGACCTTACTGCAGCCTTCTAGTACCTGAAGGGAGCCAAAAAAAAGATGGAGAGAGACTATTTACAAGAGCATGTAATGACAACAGAAGGTGAAATTGCTCCAAACTGAAAGACAGCAGGTTTAGATTAGATATTATGAAGGAATTACTTATTGTGAGGGTGGAGAGGCACTGGAACATGTTGGCCAGAGAGGTTGTGGCTACTTCATCCCTGAGAATGTGTATGGCCAGGCTGAATGAGGCTCTGACAAACCTGCTCTAGTGTTAGGAGTACCTGATCATGGCAGGGGGCTTGGAACTAGGTGATCTTTAAGATACCTTCCAATCCAAACCATTCCATGACTCTATGATTCTATGAAATGTCACCCGAAATCACGGTGGAAAATGCATGAATTTGATATGATGGGGTTTAAGGGGCAGTGAGTAACAAATTAGTATAAAGTTATCTTCAAGTTTTTCTCTTTTGGAATGACTCTAGATTTGGGTTTACAAAAAGTATAATTGTTTCACAAAGTTAGCAGAGTGGGTAATATACACAAAGGGTAAGCTTTGATTTCCATGTGACTAATGGAGCTGTCTGCTATTTTAAGCAGAAACCTGTTAGATTGATATTCTGGGGGGCAGAGGGAGGTTGTGAAAATTAGCATAAATATCAGAAATAACCATCATTAGGTATCAGAGCTAACAAATTGTTTGAATAGGTAAAACAGCTGAATTTTGTGAGCCCTCAGGCCACGTACAGACTTTGGAAGTCTGGTTATGTTGATTTTGCAATTTTCCTGAGTTGCGGAGAAACACTTGTAAAACAAACCAGTTTTTACTGGAAGATTCTGCTACAAAACCAATGCCTCCCAAGAAGGGAATAATAGAAGAGATGTGTCCCTACGAGTATAGACATCTGTTTCCCATTGCTTCTTTGTTCTACAGGTAATTACATAGGTATTGTCAGAACCTGCTACCATCCCTCACCATTTAGGGTTTTACATGAGGAATTCTGTTGATGCTCATTGTTACTGAGGATCAGTAGGAGAATCCAGATGTGATTAACATGCGGCAAATGGGAGAGGAGGGGTGGGAAAATTTAATAAATGCATAAAATGTATAACTTTAAACACATACGCAATTTAAGGACTTTTAGAATATTGATTTCACCAGCAGGGTAAAGACTGCCTAATACTCCAAGTTACACATCCTGCACTTCCTCTGATAGCCAAAAAGCAAATATTCCAGAAAAATTTATGAATAGTACTACAAAAACAAGTCCCTCATGATATTTAATATAACTGTTTTTAAACTTTCTGCTCCGTTTCTTCCGCTGTTTCAACTTTTTCAGCAACCAGAAGCTCACAAAAAGACATATCATCTCAGTATATCTGTGTTTTCTGTACAATGTAATTTCAAAGCCACAGAATACAGTCGTACTTAGTGAAAATGCTTGTGATTTGGTGGTTTTTTATTACTTTATACCTTCTTCCAACAGATTTTTACTATATTTGACATATTGATGCAAGCAGTATTTTTGTTTTCCACTTCTAGTAACAAGCTGTTTTCTTTCTCACTGTTGAACATATTTTTTATATTTCAACAGCTGCCTGATAGGAGGGAAGCCAGAGATAAATTTCAGTTCTTGTCCTATAAGAGGCTTTTACTACCTTTTAGTAGAGAACACTGGATATTTGTAAATTTCCCATGGGACACCTTGCTTGCATAGTCTTGAATTGCATTAATATTCGGCTTTCCTGGCCAGCTTGCAGCTTGTCAGCTGTGTGTTTAGTTACACCTTGAGTCCCCGTAGGACTGTTTGGCTATGGTCTTGTGAAATAAAATAGTAGTGGCTGATGTCTGCAGCTGAATTTCAAAGTATCTGGATGAATCTGGTGAATAGTGTAGTTTGAGTAAAGTAGCAGTGTGGAAACATTCCCCATTTCTCTCTCTCTCCTTCCTAGTGTTTCTTTGTATTACAGAGCTAAGAAATGCTTTGGTTCTGTGTGGCTCATTTTCACTGTGTTTGTGATGTGTTGTCATGTTGTGGAGTAGTTGTGAAGCACGGTTTCATGACCACCCATGCTGCCTTCACCTTTTCTCCTAGAGACACTGTGAAAGTCTCAGCAAGAGACTGGGGAATGGGGAGATAGCTTCAGGACCTATGGTGTTCATGACCTTCAATACCTGGGCATGAGTAGCTCTGGGCTCCCCACATGGGTCCCTGGGACTTTTCCAACACACAGCTGCTGTCATATACAGCCATCTGTGAGTAACACTGCTGCTTTATTCTCTTCAGCCTAAGCACCCTTCCCAGATCTGAGGGGCTGGTAAATTAACTGAGCTACTGCTGTGGTGCACTGCCCATTTCCAAATGGGTGGTCTCTAGGACTACAAAGGGATCTTCAAAAGAGATTGATTATGCAGAAGTCCATAACTGAGTCTGGTACTGTCTCATAACCATTTAGCCTTGAACTTGGATGTGCATTTCTTCCATGGTTTTCTCACCTACCAGGTCCTATCAACCCTTTTCTCCTTCTACTCTGCTATTCCTACTGATTACTAGGAATAAATCTGTAAGCTGATGATGTAGGTGCGTGGCCACACATGGGTTTTCAGAGGGCTTGGATGTTGAATGTCATACACAAAAGTGATTAATCTTCACCCTCATCTGCAGGTGGCATCTGATGGTGTGTACTTTGCTTTTCTACAGCCAGCAGCCTGTCACCTGCGCAGTCACTGTTTTTCCTAACGAGAAACAGAACCTTCAGCTGGAATGTGTAGATACACAGGTCCATGTAGAAGGGAGGAAAGTTAAACAGAAGGGTTTTCTTTCCAAAAAAGGGAATTTTTGTGAATTGCATATTTTACAATGCACAGTGGTGTCTTACCTTCTGCAGTACTTAAAGGTCTTTTCAAGCAATGCCTTATTATAGGGACTCAGCAGTGTCTGCATAGTTAAGGGTGACTTAGCTTATTGCTGGAAACAAAAAGCAGCAAAAGACACTGATCAAGCTTTGCACCATGAACGCAGATGATCCTTATATTATTCATCTATTGAATTGCTTTTTTACTGGTTGTAGTGGTTTTGTTCGCAATTACTTACTTATTTTCCTTCTGTGAGATAAGAATTAGGAGAAATCAAAGCAGGCACAAAACTTTCAGAATATAAAGAAGTTTATTAATAGAACTAAAAGAAAAATAATAAGAGTCAGCATAAACCTTCAGAACACTTCTCCTCCCCCTACCCTCCTTCCTCCTCCCACTTACAACATAAAGACACAAAACTTGGGATTTTTCAGTCAGTTTACCACCTCTATAATAGTCTTTCTTCAGTTCACTTAGAGAGAGGAGTCTCTCTTGCTCATGCTGTGGGGACAATCTCCACAAGAAACAGTCCTCTTGTGGCTTCAACGTCACAGCCCAACAGCCACGCGGGCTGGTTTTCTGTTGGCATGTGAAAGTCCCTTCCCTCAACTTACAGCTTTCCCCACAACTGTTTTTGAGGGTTCAATCTTAACTAATGGGGTACCATTTTAAGGATGAGCTGTTCAAAAGCAAAGGTTCTCTTCATCTACCTCTGTGATTGTCTTCATCTCTAGGAACAGAGGTTTTCTTCTTCCCTGAGAGCAAGGGTCTTCATCACTTATCTCTGTCTGTTCAAGCTTCTCACTAGATCACAGCTACTTCAACATTTGCTTATTTCAGCACAGGTACCTTTGCTTGTGACTGCAGTTTGAACGCTCCACCCTGCCCATGCTTTCATGAAATTACAAAAGGGTTCTTCGATGTATCGTAGTCCATCACCATAGCTTTACAAAAGAATTTCAGCTTCTAGGTTTGAAGCATCTCCTCTTTCTCCCCTCTCTTGTCTTCAGCTCTTCCTTCTTCACTGACTTTGGTGTCTCTATGGTGTTCTCCCATGTGCCTTCACTCTTCCCTTTAGTTTAACCGAGAGAGGATCGATGTTTGCAGGTTTCATCTGTTCTGGGGAACTTCACAGCGCTGAAAGGGTTAATCTTACCCGGGCCTTGCAGCTGGAACTTCTCTCTCGCTGTTGGTCACGTGATCTCCGCCGAGTGGGCCGGAGCTCGTTTCAGTGTAGAGTTTCATTTCTGCGGCCACACTGAGGGGGCCGGGCTGGCCGAGCTGAGCTGCGGGCCGGCCCGCATGGAGCGGCCAAGATCTTGGCAAGCCGCGCCACAGGCCATGGCCTGGCCCCACCAGGCTGAGCGGGCACCCCAGTCACCTGTCCAAAGGCTGGAAGCAAGAGAGAGCTTCCCGGGCTTGTTCATACTTAAATGTGTTTTACAGAGGCGTGTTCAGCTTTCTTAAGTGGCTCAACAGAGTTGTCAGTATTCAAACTAGCCAATTGATTGGTTTGTTGGGTCTGAAGGAAGTTAGAGCAGCCCCTTGCAAAAACATCCCTTTTGTAGCTGGTGGATTTTTTCCTTAACTAAAACTCAAGTTATGCTAAACCACGACACTGGTATAAGTGTTGTTTTGCCTATGTAGTACCTCCTTATTGTTTAGTTTGGCTTTTGTATTTTCAGCTCAAAGAGAGCTTCTTGAGGCAGGGGATCTGTTCAGGATCTGCTCAGTGTCCAGTGTGTTTACACACTAAGCTTGTAAGAGTAATTTGCAAAGGTTACCAGGGAAAAGTTAGAAAAGGGGATAGATTTGGCCCCTGCTGCAGTCTGAGTGACTTTGTCACTGTCCCCCAACAAGATCAGTACACTTGGACCAGTAGTGCTCTTGCTGTTGGCTCTTCACAGAATGGTTTTGCTGCAAAAGATATTTCCTTCTATTGAAAGTGTTACCTGTCCCAGGTCCACAGCCTCCTCAGCCCAGCCCTAACAATTTGGGGGAACCCAGGCTGTCACTGGTGCATTGCTGTATGAGAGTGGCTGCATGCAAGAAATTACCTGCTGCTTGTTTGTAGAAGTCACCTGAAAAAAATGTGTCCTACAATTTAAGGGAAGGTCAATAGATGTCTTTTGGTGCTAGCTTTCTCAGCCTATGTCTCACAATCAAATACTTCTTTCAGTCAAATAAAAAAGTTTTGCTTTGGAAGTTTAAATGTCAGGTCATTGTAGTAATGTGCCTTGTTCTGTGTGAGATTGGTTGTTAGTGGCCAAACGCAATTTTTATGGGCAATTAAGTGGTATCTGCCACAGACTCTTCTCTTGACCTTTCTTGCTTTCCAAACAACTACTACCTTAGGTTTGGCCCACCTGGCTATTATCTCTCTTTCCATTACACAAGAACGTGCTAATGGTGGCATGAAACATGCAAGAAAAATCTAGAAAAGCACAGACAGGTGACTTGAGTGTGTAAGTACTAGAAAAACATAAATTTACAAATGGTACAAGTTCAGTGAAGTATTCCATTACACAACTCTTGTCTGAAATTTGAATCAATTATTTTTAAGCTACTGCCATTGTGCTCTGAGGATTTTTTTTCTTGAGAATTTAAAAAATATGTTTGCAGAGACTTAAATTTTCAACATTGAGCTCTTGAGATTGCTGCTTGGATTACATAATGGAATTTGAGTTACTTTGAAACTAATATTTTGATGCATGAAAACTGGAAAATGTAAAAAGAGCTTTATCTTTTGTTTGTCTCTCTGAATAAAAGCAACATGTAACCCTATCTTTGTATAACTGTAAAGCAAATAATTGGACATCTGCCAGTAAACAAAAGGGAACAAACCCATACTGTCATTTTGCAATGCCCAGAAGAAATCTTACACTAGTAATAGCTATGCTGAATTTTAAATTTAAAATAACTAAATGGAAGTTGACCTATGCAGAATTAGGACATGTTTTTTGTATTTTGTCTTTTGCAATGCCTAAATAAACTCATGATTTCTCAATGCACCTTTCTGCACAATATTTACAAGTTCTATTCCTAACAAGGTTATTCTTACACTTAAGGGTAAAAGGGTTGAACCAGCAAAAACAACTGCAGATCTTCTCCTCCTCCTTCCTCTCCTTCTTCTCCTTCTTCCCCTTCTTCTCCTTCTCCTCCTTCTCCTCCTCCTTCTCCGTCTCCTCCTCCTCCTCCTTCTTCTCCGTCTCCTCCTCCTCCTTCTCCATCTCCTCCTCCTCCTCCTTCTCCTCCTCCTCCTCCTCCTTCTCCTCCTTCTCCTCCTCCTCCTCCTTGTCCTATTAAGTAAATAGAGGGTACTCTCACTTAAGTGCTGAACAGTTTTTTTGGACTGAGACTTTAAATCCAAGTTTCTGTGAATGATTTAAGTTTCATCCTGCCACCACAACTATTCTACTTTCATTTGATGGTGGATATGATGCAACTGGCCAGCTCAGCAATGACAGACACTTCTGTTAGGTCTTTCCATGGTTTGTGTAGTACCAAGTTAACTGAATTTTTGAGTCTGTTTGATCAGGTATTAGGCTAATTCTCTGGTAAAATGTTGAAGGAGTTAGTGTCAAAGGCTTTAATAAAGTCCAGGTAAAGAACATCCACACAGCTTTTTCCTCATCCACTGAACAGGTCACCTTGTTGTGGAAGGAGATCAGGTTGCTCAAGCTGTACTGGCCTTTCCTAAACCTCTGGGTCTGATACCATGACTGACCTGTGTATGCTGCACGCACACTCTGTAAATGAAGCCATCCAGCTCATTCCTTTTCAACCAAGTCATCCATCCATCAAATCCATTCCTCTTCCTTTTGGAGGCAAGAACATTGTGTAGGACACTATCAAATGCATTCAACAAATCTAGGCAGATGACATCAGTCACCATTTCCTTTTCCACAAATGCTATAATACGCCACTGAAAGCCATCAGATTTGAGAGGCATGATTTGTCCTAAGTGAAGCCACAATGGCTGTCACCAATCACCTTTCTGTTTTCCATGTGCCTTAGCATAGTTTCCAGAAAGATTTGCTCCATGATCTTTCCAGGCACAGATTTGGCATTCACTGGCCTGTAGTTCCTGGACTTTTCCTTTTTGCCTTTTTGAAAATGAGGAATATGTTTTTCATTCACTGGAAAGTTCACCAGAATGCCACACTGGTATTATGGATAAGGGCTTAACAACTTCTTCCACAGTTCCCTCAGAACCCTCAGAAGCATCTCATCAGGTCCCACGGACTTGTGTATATTGATGTTCCCCAGATGGTTTGAACTTGATCTTACCCCCATCCCTTATTTTCATTTTTGTGAATTGGGTTGTGTGGCTAGATTTCTTGCTAGTGAAGGCTGAGGCAAAAAATTTTTTGAGTACCTCAGCCTTCTCCATGGCAGTTGTAGCTGAATCCCCCATTTCACTCATCAAGTCAGGTGGTACAGCATCTTTCATCCTCTTTTGTTAATCTATGTGGCTGAAAAAATTCTTGTTATATTTCACATCCCAAGGCAAGTTCAGTTCCCTGTCCCTGTGCTTTCAGGCCACATCCTTATCGTCTCTCCAAGATGTATATCCCTGTCTCCACTGCTTTCCACTTTCTTTTGCATTTTGGTTTGGGTAAGACATCTTGACTTAGTCATACTGGTCTCCTCCCGCCTTCCCTGCCTGACTTCTCCTTCTGTCTCTTCCTACCTCTCTGATAAGTTCGTCTGCAATAGTTTTTCTGCTGAATAATAGGTTCAGCTGTGCCTCTTCTCTGGTTGGGTTTTCAACCACTTGTACTAGGAAGTTTTCCTTAATGCACTCCTCTACTTTCTTGGACTGCTTGATGTTACTTGTTGCACTTTTCTAGCAGATGTCTAGGTGGCTGAAGACCCCAATCAGGATCAGAGCCCGTGAGCATGTTGCTGTCTGCAGCTGAAGAAAGAATTTTTCATCAGTCTCCTTGATCAGAGGTCCTCTAGTGAGCACCAGCCCGAAAGTTACCCGTGTATTCTTTGTCTCTAATTTTCACCCATCAGCTCTCAACCTGTGCATTGCTGTTCTTCAAAGACAGCTCTGTGCAATCAGCCTCATTTTTGACACAAAGGGAAGCTCCCCCACCTCTCCTTCTTTGTCTATCCCTTCTGAATATTTTGTAGCTGTCAGAAAAAGCATGGGGTCTTCATTCTGCTCCCTGTCTCTGTCTTCCAGCTCAGGGGACAGGGTGCCCCCAGAACAACAGGTCTTACTATTAAAGACTGAAGCAAAGAAGGCCTTAAGTACCTCATAATTTTCCTTATTTTTTGTCACTATGTTTCCATCTGCATCCAATAATGGATGGAGAATCTCCTAACTCTCCTTTTGTTCTTAATATATTTATATAAACATTTCTTATTTTCTTCTATGGCCTTAGTCACACTGAGTTCTAGTTGGGCTTTGATCCTTCTAACTTTCTTTGTGAATAACTTCACAACATCATTGAAATCCTCCTGGGTTGTCTGCCCCTTCTTCCAAAGGTGGTAAAGTCTCCTTTTGTCCCTGCATTCCTGACAAAGTTGTCTGTTCAGCCAGGCTAGTCTTCCTCACCAGCTCATCTTTCAGGACACCGGGACAGCCTGTTCCTGTGCTTGTAAGAATTCCTTCTTGAGGAATGTCCAGCCTTTCTGGACTCCGTTGCCCCTCAGGACAAACTGCCAGAGAACTGTTAACCAGGCTCCTAAAGAGGCCAAAGTGTGACCTTCAGAAGTCCATAAAGCTTTAATAAAACCATCACAGGTATAGAAATTATTTTGTCAGCTATCCTGCAAAGGACCATCCCTAAAGGCAGCAATGGGTACAAATCCCTAGTTCTGTCTGTCACTCTTAACTTCAAATTTTTATACTTTCTTCTTCATTGCCTATTTTATGTGCATTTCTCTCAGGTTTTAATACAGTCTATTTTAGACAAAAGGGCTGAAGAAATGCTGTTGCAAACAGTTTTCTCTTATCTCTTCTCGTACAAGTTTCATGACTACAAACTACAGAAGAAAATTTTGTTGTCTATAGAAGAACTATTTTTATGCATAGTAATAACATCAATAATTAAAAAAGAATAGAACCTTCAAGGTTTGCAGCAGAGTCAAGAGAGTGCCTTGCTGAAGTTTTGAAGAAATACTTAAAAAATTTGTGGCAGAAAAAATCAAAGCATCATTCAAGTGCTTCAAGTAAGAAGTTTTTTACAGTAAACCAGGTAAACATTTGTGATATCAAAATAAAACCACTTAAGTTTACACATTATTCCTTTCTGAATTAGCCAAAGGTACATATTTGATCCTTGTGAAAGGAAACTATTTTCTGAAACAGGGAGTGAAGCAGAGTTACATAATCTATTAGTTCTGTGAATTTCTTCTTTTAAGCAAAAGCTTTTGCATAGGTTTAAATGTCTGAGATATATGCATTTTAATAATAACAAGTCTTGAGCCTGAGTAGTTTTCATGAACTTAAAATGGAAGAATGAAACTAGCACTGTTTAACACTGCTATGTTAAACTACATATGGGTATACAGTGCTTCTCTTCAAACACGCTTTTATGAACTTCAAACTGCAAGATGAAAATACACAAAATACAAGAAGTATGCATATCTAGGTTTAGATTGAGTAATCTTAAAGCTAAAAATATTCTCTTGAAAAAAATGTCCTAAAAATGTTTCAGTCATCTTTTAAGTAAGCTTTTAATGCTCTAAATCACCATGTAAAATACACCAGCTTTCAAGTCTCTGTGTGTGCACTAATACCATGACAGATGTTTCACCTGTTAAAGAGTTGTCTCAGGTGCAATACCATTGATAAGTGATTATATTTGAATTATAGAACTGCTTAGTGATGTCTTCCTTTGCTACTCTTGTACAAACTGAAAATATTTTCCATAAAATATTTGCTACAGACCTGACAATCATGACAATTGCCTTTTAAGACCCCAGCATTGTGCTTGGCAGGTGTAGGTGTAGGGTTATTATATTTCTTTCACCTGGTAATCAGTGACAAATCTCTACTGATTCTAGTAATTAGAGCGAGTCTCTGCAGAAGGAAGAGGGCACAACTAATTCCTCTGCCCTAATCTCATATTGAGTCATATTCCCTGAGCAGTTCTACCAGGATGGCCACCTTCTGCATTACTAAATGGCATACAAATTCATCAGTTATAGTGCTCTTCTACAGTAACTGGAGACTTGAAAGCATCTGCTAAAAATCTTACTGTAGCTACAAAATACCTGGTGATGATCACAGTAGCATGTGTGCAGTGTTGTACTTGTTTAGGGCTTTTGCCTTGAGAAAACTCTACAAGCTCAATATCTTTGCAAGTTCTAATTTAATTACACTTTGCATAAAGAAGTTCTGTCTGAAGTGTTTGTATGATAATCACTTCCTCAATGTCAATAGCACTATTATTTTTTTAACTAACTACTTTATATAAAATTGCTTATTTGCAAGCGTATCTCTTTGGGTTTAGATTCCTGTGCATCTGATAAGCAGGTCACGTCTTGTTGCTTTTTAAAATTTTTTTTTAAGTAATTGTGCTCTTTTAAGCTTTATTTCTTCCTCACGTCATGAAATTACACAAAAAGCATGTGTGTATTTTCGTATTTTATTTGTTAAAAGTTTAAATTCTAGCTGAAATCTAGAGTAATGCTGAAAACCTAAAGGATAAACATCCAATGAGAACGTATTTAATTAAAACATAGCTCTAGTACCAGCTCAAACACAGACAGTGCAATTCATGAAATGAAGAGATTCTCAGCCCTAGTTGAGAAAACTGGCAAACCCAAAACTTATATGGGTGTTGCTGTGAACTATTGTGTAGCTGTCATGCATTATCGAAGAACAGCAGTGTGATGCAGCTGATAAGATCATGTGTAATTTCAGTTATCATTTCACTGAGTGTTTGAGTTGAAGGAAAATTGTTAATGGAAAAGCAAAAGGACAAATTGTTTCAGGATGATGTAAGCATTGGAAGGAAAGCTTTATCTATGGGAGTTGTCATACAGAAAAAGATCACATTTTCTAAAAGCTTACATATTTACATAGCCTACTTCTTTTTTCTTTGGATACCTCTTCTCTCCCTGATTCTTTAGTTCTAGTTAAATAATGTTGGGCTTTAAGAGGATTTTGCATTTGTCTATTGTAGGAAACCAAGGGGTTAAAACTTCCACAGACAATGACGGATTTGACCTTAACCCTTGGAGAGAATTCGGGTTGATGTGATGACAGGACAGGGATTCTAAGCAAAAGAATTACAAACCTATGTTTTTGTAGCTATAAATAAGAGAGTGTGTTGGGTGATTTGGTGGAGAGTTTTAAAGTGTAGTGGTGTGCTTTTGTAGTTTAAGTTAAGAATTTAGATGTTACAATAGAAGTATATGGGTGTACGTGACTTAACAGGTAATTGGTAGAAAATTGACGCACTGCGGTAAAAGTGACCAAAGGTGATAGGTTATCAAGTCAAAACAAAGTTTCATGTTAATGGCTTATTGGACCAGAAAGTTATAAATTGCTGTGTAACCCTGAAACTCGAGACTATCTGCCATTATGGCGATTTGTCACTAAGCTCCACGAACTCTGAGACTGATACCTAGTTTGTTATTTTAAGTAATAAATCATGTATAACCGTGATAGTCCCATCTCTTTAGTGGAAAGTCCGACCAAAAAGAAGCAGAAACAGAGTGATGCCCCAACAGTCTATTACAGTGGTTGTTCCTGAAAGAAAAGTAGTGCAGTGAGGCCACACATTCTAACTGGTACTGATGTCAAAATACAGCCTCTGGCAATCTGAATGGATCAAAAGTACAATTAGCCCAGGGACTCTGATATGTGCACTTCCATAATTTGCAGCTTGTGGAGAAAAGAAGAAATTAACATCTCCACTTTCTTATCTGCAAAAGAAAGATAGCACTTTTATATGCCTATTTCTCTAGGGATATTGCTGATGGAATATGATAGTCTAATTAATTTGCAGCAGTGTTCATTGCGTGGTATAGTTTTTTTCAAAGCTTTCTATAAAATATCAGTCTGCCTCTTCATATAAAAAAGTTGTAGCTAATAATACTACATTATGTGAATTTTCATATGAACAGTCAACTGAAGCTGCAGGCTTGCACAAAAAATACTACTGCAAGACTCAAGTCTATTTGTCATAGCCTTGAGAGTCATGCATCTCCTCCATGCTTTAAAGGGAAAGAGAGGGGAAAATATTTTTATCATAGAAAAGTATATTTGATATCATGTGATCATCTTAGAAAGTGGTGCACAAATATTTTTCCATTAGAGGTTATTTTCTTCTCTAGAGAATCTCTTGTATTACACTTAATCATTATTCATTAATTAATTAATCATTAATGACTAGGCAAAAGTGCTGTTTACTGCATCTAAAAGCCTAATTCAGTAACCATCTTCCAGAGATGTTCTATGCCTGTACTTCTTAATGCATATTTTATATTTAAAGGTGTATTGAAGCATTAGAACTGAAATCTTAAAACAAACCTCAGTTAAGAACACTGACTGTATTAAGAAATCTTGTGAAGAGACAGAAGTAAGAATTAATATCTGTGCTTGGCAGAAATTTGAAATTACAAAATTGCTATAGGTAAAAGAGGGATTTTAGCATCCTTACACATAGAAATTAGTTTTGCAAAGCTATGGTTCAAAAAAGAAGACTACTGTGTCTTTATGCATTAAAGAGAATGCATACTGAATCAAGAATGATGGATTACCATGACATGGATGTTATCAGAGTTGTGGAGTTAATGATTACTGCATTTTTTCCCTGGTACTTTTCTGTAATTTTATGTAGACTTTCTGTCCTTGCTTTGATTAAGTCTATTATTTCTGTGAAGTTGAAAACTTTTATGGTGATCAAATCCTTGAAGACATTTTTAATGGGATATAAGCATGTGAGAGCACCAAAATGCCTGGATCGCACTACTCTCCAGAGGCTGTTATGAAATACTTAGCCTGAATTAATTTCTACCACAGTGTTATTCAGCTGGGCCACCTCTTATCCTACACCAGGCAGTAAAATCTCAGCATCTACTGAATGCTGATATATCTGCATCTACAGATGCTTCCAAATTAACAATACTTTATAACAATTTGGTCTTCAATTATTTATGGTAAGGAAGAAGGCAAGGAATCTTAGGTAAAAATTGCTGGAATGCAGTCCATGGACTCAAACGTTACTGAAGTCAAGAGTGTGGCCTTGCGCACATGCTTGTACGGTATTTACACTTCACAAAATCTTCTTACATTGACTTAAAGATGTCTGTCTGATTTTGTTTGGATATTGATGTCTTGTGAAAACTTAATCTTGTGATCAACTTGTGACTATTTGTCTGCAGAATATGCAAACTGAGCACTCAAGGAAACTGAACAGTTTTAGGGTTCCCAAGTCTGAATTTGAGTAAATTTATATAACAACATTGAAACTCAGTGCGCAGGTATGCAGCCTAGAGACAAGTGGTTTCCTAAATATGAAACTATTGCACACAACTTACGTTGTGTTGAACACATTGTAGAACACATTGCTCTGTGTGTTCTACAAATCAATCTTTCATTCATAAGTTTGTTTGTATAGCCAAAGCACAGATAGAAATTACAAACTAATAAATTCAGTGCATGATACAGAAGGCTGGAGAAAACTTTTTAAAATACTAATCTAGACTTCATGTGTTGCCATAACTATCATGATCATTTCCTTGATGTCACAGTATCCATGTATAAAATAATGCCCTCCCTCTTCAGAGGGAGGCTACACTGAATTCATTACGTGGGTCATTTGCTAGAACACCTGTAAGTGTATGTTTTAATGAAATTAAAATTGAAAACAGCTGCTTAGAGTTCTGCAGGGAGTCAGGAAATTCCCCCTGCACCTTAGGCTACTAATAAACTTCTGGTGGGTTGAACCTGAGTTGATGGACAGTCGTTTAGACCAGTAATGCTTCTCAAAATTTACATATTTAAACCATGTGGAGCTGTGGGAACTTCTTGGTGTTTGAGCTTCCCACAAGGAAGGGGGAAAAATGGGCCCTGGGCTCCATCTCTTGAAGCGGCCCTGGGCCTCCCCTCCCCCAGTGCTGCTGCACAGGCCCCAGGTGGCTGCAGGAGACCCCCTTTAGAGCAGTGGGCAGCTAAGAAACAACCATAAGCTGCTGTGTAGCTGAGATGAGCCGGCATGGACTCTAAGGACTGGAGGGCTCCCCTCCCCCTCCATGCGGCCCCGCGCAGACTTGGCAGGAGCCGAAAGAGCTTTCTGCAACCAACGCAGCCTACATCGAACTGAAAGAAAACTACCAAGCAGCCAGCAGCATAAAGGGAAAGAGGCTTTTCTCCAACATAAAGCTGAAGAAAATGAGTTCTTCAACATGGAGGCTTCAAGGTCAGAGAGAAAGAGAAAGTGAGTCATGTGAGACGAAGCTGAAAATGGCGCCGAGAGAAGAGGGCAGAGTTGCGCTCAGTGCAGAGCTTAAAAGTACTTCTTGCAGGCCGTGGTAAAAACTGTAATATCACAAACTGTTCTTTCCTCTTTAATCCATTTAAAAAGACATAGAGGGATGAGAATTCTGTGTGCAGCCTGGGGAAAAAGGAAAGTGGCCACGCCAGGTCACCTAAGAGCTGTAAGAGACTTTTAGAGATTTTGTGAAAAAGAGAGCTGTTGCTTTTTAGGCTGGAATTTGCTTATCCTTAAAAAAGAAACACTCCACGTGTGGCCCATGATTAGCAGTGTAGAAAGACTGCAAGATTCATGGGAGAGATGTTTTTCATGGCAGCAGAATTCTGGGCGGGTCTGTTGCTTTTTGGCAGTTTGGAAACCACGTGAAGCAAAAGAAACCTTTTTTCCTTAAATATTGGAGAGACTTTTAAGAACTGTAATACTGACCAAAATCATAGTTTGTTATCCTTTGTGCAAGTTAAGTAAAAAAGGGAGGTGCTGGAGGAAAAGGGGGTTTTGCTTTAATTTCTTATTATTTCTTTTTACTTTTAATTCTGTTAGTAATAAACTTCTTCATATTCTTTAAAGTTTTAAGCCTGCTTTGCATTTCTCCAAATCCCTTATCTCACTGAAGGTGAGAGATGTGAACAAAACCACTCCACTTAATTGGTGTTTCCGCCTGGTTTACAAACCAAACCCTCTACATATAACATCCACCCCAGCAAAAGTAAAATGGTCCAAAACTTCCTGATTCCCTTCAAAACTCCATCCTGTAGTTTCATATAAAATTCAACTGTTATAGCTGAAATGAAATCCAGGCTGATACAGCTAGACATCCTCCTCTCTACATGTATACGAACATGTTTTATGAACGTTCCACTGGAAGGGATATATGATGCTCTGCAATTCTGTAGTGGTCAGATTTGTAGATGGGGATGGAGTCATACCTCGCCCTTTCCCTCAGTGTCCTTAGACTCAGGCTAGACCTCAAAATAGTACAGGAGTAAAAATGCCAGTGTTCATTCACATACTGAAACAATCATGTAGAATCCCAAGAAACACTGAAACTCTGTGATTTCTACATTTAGATGGCTTCTGTTTGTGTTTGTGTTTGTTCAGTGGATAGTTAAGTGATCTTTTCAGGCTGTTGAAATGCAGCCTCCTAAATAAGATTTACTATACAATGACACACTGGCTCACATCCACTGTGCTTTGAAGTACAAGTGACAGGCATAAAAAATTTTCAGAGAAGCAGTAAAATTATGATTTTTTTAGCTAGCAACATTGCAAACTCAGAACAGTTAATTCTAGTTTAAACATAACCATCCACAGCATGGATTTTTGTGCCTGTAACTAAGGTAACATAATTGTTGATATGTATCCACAATGGAGTCCAATATGCCTCCCAAGCCTCCACTCTTAAAATCTTGCACAGAAATAGTTTGAATTTTCTTGTGTCAGGGAAATAAGCATGACTAAATGCAAAGTATTGCTGTGCTGCCTTGCTTCTTAACCATCTAGAGCCTCCTGTGTGTAATGTTGCATGTAACAGATTCAAAATGAAGGCCACATGGAAAACTTCAACACACTCGAGATTTGTCCCTTCTGTAGATAACTTTCTTTACAATATGCTACTCTATACTGCAGTTCTGATATAAAGCTCAATATGCTTCTATTTCTTTCACTATTATTAACTCATTTCTCAGATTTTTTACTCTCCCTCGTGCCAGGAAAAGCCACCTAAGAGGTATATAGCAATGTTTAAATTATTTAACAATACAAGTAACTGTTCTTTCTATCCTTAAAACCTATTTTAAATTAGCCTTTCTCTTACAGTTATTTTTTTTAATAATACAGCTTTTTTATACATTTCATTAACCTGATGCCTCACTGAAAAAAAGTAGCAAAGTAAAACTGCAAAATGTACAGAGTTTTTTAATATGCTATGCTGTTGTAAGATGTAAGCTGCACAGCAGTAGGGCTCTTAGAGTCAACATAAAAATCATTCTAGAGGATCTCCTATGAACCTCTTCTTTAAGTCACAGAATTCAAGTAAAAAAAGAGTTTGAGTGATTTGTATGCTTTTGCTGTGATAGATGACTTTTAAGTGCTATGTCTGTCATGGCAGTTATTAGGTTCTCCAGCGCTCCGCAAAAGAAATTTTTGATAATATGGAGCTTGTGATTTTGGTCTTTTGGTTTGGTGGCTTGGGTATGTTTTTTGAGTAAGTGGCATCACAAATACTGGATCTTTTAGTCAAAACTTTTTCAGATGCAGGATTTGGCCCCACAACCATTACCTCTCATCTTGTGCAGTTTCCTTTCATCCAGTGCAGCCTGATATTAGTTTGTTCAGTCTGCCTGTCAGGCATAAAGAATGGAAATTTCTGTCTAAAGCTGTTAGAGGCTAACTTGCCAAGTAGGATTACTTGCTGCCTTGATTACGATTTCAGTAGTGTTTACCATACATTTTACTTAATGGAATTTCCTTGTTTTCATTTTTTAAAAGTAATTCTGTACTCAGCTGAGCTCCTTTGAGGTTGTCAAAAGACCTATGATTTAACAACTTCTTGGTCAAGTGCTCATCCACATACCCAGTGCCCAGTGTTCCTATTCATGCTGTGAACATGTGTGTGTTAAGAGCCTCTTGCTGCCCGATTGTTTTGCAGTGAATGTGAGCAGTAAGATAGCATGCTGATTTAAACTCATGGTTATAAATTACTGGTCTCTTGGCAAATGAGCAGGAACACAACACACCTCTGTAAAGAAAAGTATGCATAATAATGAGTGCACAGCTATTTAAATTGCTTGGTTATCCCTTGACTGAGCTGAATCATTTCAGTTACAGTAGAAAAAATTCAAGCAGAAGATGTTTTCTTTTAATAAAATATGGAAAAAGCAAAGAAAATTGTTGATTTATATCTAGTGACATTCAAAAGCAGTATCAGTGAATATGAATGTCCTTTTCTAAGCTTCACAAAAAAAAAATCATATGTGAGGAAAAAAGGAGCTTAAATATTGAAATTTTATACTATGGATTTTCTCTTGTTAAAGGTGTCCCTTGATTACAAAATAATGCAAGTTAACCAAAAAATTTCAGAATTGGAACACTTTGAGAAAAGATACAGTTTTTTTCCAGAGGAAAAGACTCAGCTATTAACATCTCCTAGAAGTCCTGCATCTTCCTAAAGAAAAGATAATAGCATCTTATAGTACCCATTCCAAATCTGGAAAGTTTGCAATTACTTGAAAATATTATTCTGGCAACTAAGTTTGGTTTTACATTTTCATGATCTTTGCAGCAAGTTCCACATTAAAATAAATTACATTAATTTTAAATCTCTATATTAATAATACTGCTGTAATGTAGATAAAGTACTTTCTCAAAAACTCAGTGTCTACCTCTACACAAATGTCCTAACTTACCTATGTTTTCTCTGAATGTTAATGAAAAAGCAGTTTCTGCAATATCAAAATTCTCTTGTGGCCAGAGAGCAGATTGTCTAGTCCCCATATTTTCCTCTCTTATGTCTTTGATGTCTTTTTCATCTCTGCTATGATGAAAATGCCAAAAAACCAACCTTTCAAGCTGTATATAAGAAATATGCAAGCGTACAGCCAAACTGCTGTTCCATAACAAAAGGCTCTGGTGTGACTGTCAGTGTACCTCTGTGCAGGGAGAAGTCCATCAGCATCTGATAGATACATTTGTCAATGCAAATCTGTTCAGCTCTACTATTTCCAGAACTTCCTGTAGATGTATATGACGAACCAATGATATCCTGAACTAATACTTATTCTTTATTAATCTAGATGCAGCTAGGAAGAAACAAACCTCATATTCTCTCAACTACTCAAGACAGCAGAAGTCCCTGGTACAGTTAGGAAGTATGGCACTTGACATGTTCCCAAGTTAGTTTTCATAGTGGACTGGCTATCCACTATGCCCAGTACGTATTGGTATAATATGAAATAAAATGGGATTTTAAACATAAATATCCTACCAAAAGATCTACAGTGAGCAGAATGGCCGTGTTCCAGATTATCATCCTCTTTGTGCTTATTGAGAGATTAGTACAAGTCCTGGTGTACAGAACTTCAGTCCTAAAAGGGAGGGCACAATAGTTACTGAGCTCACTGGTGGAAAAAGCCAGGAACTAAATAAGAAGTGCCACTCAAGTAGAAGATTTTTTTGTAGTGGTCAAATGGATGTACAAGACATCAATATATTTTTATGCCTGCAACCTCTGACAATTACAGGCAAAATATTAATGTTAAAATGCCATTCTAAAATACTTCAAATTGTTGTCATACCTCAGAAAAGTTAAAACTAACCTTATGCTCTCTTATCTACCCAGTATTATTTTTTAATATGGTTTTTAAGCTTTCAAACCCTACTTAAAGCAGTTTCAAAATACCTGGTGTGATAGTCAATTATTTTTCCAGGAATCTCAGAGCTTGCCAACTTGAAGAAGTCAGTGTGTGATAGTCTATACTCTGAATTTACAGCCTTGCACCCCACTAAAGCACTAAAACCAATCTTAATTTGCAGGAAGAATGTGGCTAAGAAGAAAGCATGGTGCAATGTGAACCTGGAGTTGGGGTGCAGCAAGAACAAGCTCATGGAGCTCAGTGTAGAACACTGAAAATTAATATATCATCAATCACACTGGCAAGTAACACCATTTAGGAGACATAGAGCTGAACCGAGGATCCTATACTGTTTATGTTCCTCCATTCTTCTCTTTCCAAATGCTGGTGACTGTTAAAATTATCAAATTTTTTTCACTTTGTCTTGACCCCCTTTTCAGTCATCTCTAAAATTCCAGTCTGTGTTTGCTGTTTTGCAAAGATGCTCTAGGCTTTCTACATGGACCAAGAACAGAGCAGCACTGAAGCAGTATTCTCTGCAAGTTAACCAGTTCTGTTAAAAAGTTGATTGCTTTAACTCTGCCTGGGCTAACATAGGTGTCCTTCTTGTGAGATCTATGGTACTATTCTCTGCCACAGATGTTTATTGGTTCATTACAAGCTTGCTCTGAAGCCTCAGCATGAACTGTGTAACATAGCACAGACATCTTTTCAGTGTCTGCCACAGGACAGGATCTCTAAAATGCTGTAAGGAAATACTGGAAAAGCCCGTATTTTTTTCCCATTAGCTTTTCTTTTGGCTTGACAATGTTGAAGCAATGTAAAGAATTTTAACTGTAGTCCTTCTTTGTTTTCAAGTTCTTTAGAAAATGCAGTCTTGCTACATGGAGCTGTCACCTTGATTTTGATATTAAATTCAGTAGACATAGATAAAACGTGCTTTTCTGCCAGACTCTCTCTAGTGCCACCTTTTTCAAGAGCTCTCATGCAATAACCTGTTTCTCAGTGAATGGAAGGCAATGTTGATCTCCTGATGTCTCCTAACATGTGCCTGCCTGCAAACCTGTGAAATATTCACAAGTAGCTCATTGCTACACACTGTGGCAAGAGGTAAAACATCTTCATACTACTTGTCCAGGAACTTCTTCCAAAGTTGTTGCTGACTTGCTCCACAACATATGTGGTGCCTCCTTACATTTTGCAAATCTGCTACTACAGGAAATTAAGAAGTATCATTCAAGTAATGTTGAAGAGAAGTCACACAAATAGCACCACATAAGAATTAACATCATTGTCTTATAGAAAATACTAGATAATAGTGGTTTCTAGAATGTCCTTACTTGAAGCAAATAATTATTCCCTCCCACTCCCCAGAAAATTTTAGCTAAGAAAACAGAGAAAGAAATGGAAAGTTAGCAGACAATGCATCAAGCACTGGTTTTTTAGCTCTTCAGAGCCTATGATATCATATGCTTTTCTGTTATGCCATACCTTTTACTATAAAACCTAAAAAAAAAAAAAAAAAAATTACGAGGCTAAAGCCTGCTAAGACAGAGAAGCTCACACCCAAACCCAGAAATAAAGCCACAGACTCCTTAATTCTGCCTAACTTACAGCATTAGATAAAATATTCTGTGTTTATTATTGTATACGCAAATATCAATATTGTTTTTTCCTCTAGATTTTAGCTTTTGGTTCCAGCTTCAAAACAATATCTATCTTTCTTTTCTATCTATATTCTCAAATTCTTTTAGAAATGAAATATTGGACAACAAAACTGGGAGGAAACATTCTACCACTCATACTTTTCACCTTGATACTTCTATAACAAAAGAAACAACCATGAATTTTTCCCAGAAATTCAGGTATTGCTTTTGACAAGAACATAGAAGTCTTGAAGGTGCTAACAAGAATCTTGGGTTTAGAGGCTAATTATTAGCCCTTTACTTCTAGTAGTAAAATATAATGAGAAACTGAAATTAGTTGCTTCTAGTTATCAGTCATGTGAATGATGTTGCCCTAAAGCTCCAGTAATGTGGGTCTTGGTGTTTTTATGCTGCTTGTAGGAGTTACTGACACAGGAATAATCTCTCTTCAGGGGAAAATATACTGGCACATGTATAGATGTGAAAATAGAGAAAAAAATACTTGTAAATCATATTGACATCAATAACCTAAATGGTAAAACATGATGGACATTGTATTTTTGAAGGATTATACCATATGTAAACCAAAGACCTTATTCAAATCCTCTAAGGCTTCAGTCATTCAGTGACTGTAGCACAGATCAGACATTTAATCTTCCTAACTTTAGAAAAAATGGGTTTAACTCTTGTCTAGAACTTCTGATGTTTTGAAGTGGATTGTCTATCTTTCTGAGAAACTTCAAGTCCAACTTCTGCTGGGCTAGCATGCAATCGATGTGAAGAATTTTTGTCATATTTTAGAAAACAAAAGGTGGTAACTATTTTGTACACTGAATGATCATAAAGGGATATACCTGGTTTATAATTTTTTAAGATACAGTCCATTAAGTTCTTTTGGGCTATTCACATGTGAAATCTTAGTTCAAGATCAAGTTGTAAGTTCTGTAACTTTGAAGTTACAGAGTCTTCTTGCTTATTGCAACTTATTTCAGTTTCTGGATCAGTTATGGACCAGTGTATGACTTGTCTTGCCATATAGCTCACCGAAAAAAAAAAAGAACAGGCGTGGAAATTTTACACATGGCACACACATACTCTCATTATGAAAAACAAAGTTTAATATTATTAGGCCCTGAATTGGGATAATACTAAAACAATCCCTACCTAAATCAGTATATCTTTTCTTTATACAGCTCACCTTGCCTTTACTCTGCTTCTGACACAGAAGTGTCAGAATTTGACTTGACAACATAGTAACAATTACCAGGAAGGTAAGGAAAGGGGATTTCCTGGCTATATACTTGTATCAGCCGCACAATGAATGCTTGGCCTACCAGGTTATTTGTTTGGGTTAAACTCTTGGAGGAGGAGGAGTTCAAGTCTGCCCTCTTGCCAGAGTGTGCTCTTTGCCGTAAGTCTTCCCAACAGAGAAATCTGTGGCCCACATAGCTGGATCCAGCAAGGAAAAGAGCCTTTTTTTTTTTTTTTTTTGAGAAGTCTGAGAAACGCTGGGAGAAGCCAGCCAGGCTTTTGAAAATCATGAACAAACCTTCCTGATGACCAGAAATGACTGGACAAAGGTTACTGCCACTTAGGAAGGTGGGTCATTTTGAGTCAAGCCTGCAAGAATAAATCTGCAAGGAAGGGCTAAGCGGATAGGGGAAGAATTGTGAGGAAATATTTTCCATTCGACTAAGTTGACACGTCTGTTGTCTCTGTGAGGGTTGTGTCAAAAATGGCCTTCGAACTTCGAAAACTTTTCAATCTACTCTGGAAAATTCACTACAGAAAACATAAGTGAGTTCACCTCTGGGTTTTGGATTATTTGAACATTATTTTTTTCATAATACTTTTGTAACCTACTCACAAAACACTCCCAAATCTGCATCAGCTGCATGTCCAGTGTGTAGTACTCTACACTTAGAAGCAGGAAAGTCTTTGAGCCAAAGGACACTGTTTTCTGTTTTCATAATTTATTCTTCACTGACAGAAATTCTCTGAGAATACATGTGGCACTGCATAAGTAATAACAAAATTTTCATACCTTTCCATAAATTTGTCTGACCTCTTGTTCAAACATGTTCTCTGTGGCTCTGTTGAATGTGAATGTATGTCTGTAATGAACAATACAGCAAGTGCCTCATATGAGTGGAATATCTGCGTATTCATTTGTTTGCAAAGCATCATGAATAACCTGCTATTATAAATTAATGTACTTTCATTGGATCTTCTACAACTGCAGCAACATTCCTCAGTGGAAAGTCTTGTTCTTAATCTTAAGAGAAGGAAGATGCTGTTCTTAAGTATTCTTTTAAATGATTTTTCCTTTTCTTTGTAAAATCCAGCAAAATTCAATGTTTAACACTAGTGGTCCTCTGAATAAGAGAAGAATGTAAATTTACATTGCTTTACTTCTTCACTGCTTCTCCATATTGATGCCTTAGGTTTTAACTTTTATATTTTTCAAATCCTATATTGCCTAGTGTGTAACTCTGAAGTTTCTTGTGGCCTGCTAGCTGCTGTTCTCTTATGCCAGATAGACACAAGCCTCTCCGAGTTTGTTATTCAAGGACACTCAGATTGTCCTAGGCCCGAAAGGTGCAAACTAGGGCCTCTAGAGAGGTGGAGAAATTGAAGAAATTACATCATTAGCTAAAGTTTTAATTGGTGAATTTATGCTGATATGCAAATGGACCAAACCTATAAAAGTGTGAAGAACTCGTGACTTGTCGTCCATCTTGGGGTTCATTTTGGATGTAGCCTCTGGCTCCCCAGGGTGTACCTTTGAAGGCCTTTCAAATAAATACCTACCTTTATTCCCTTACTCCTGTGTAGTCTCTGTTTCTAGGTAGCCACTCAAGGCATCAATATAACAAGAGTTAACAGTCATTCTCCAGAATGTAACAAGCTGTTCTGTCCATTTACATGCAAAAGCAATCCCACATGTGTCCAGGTGAGGGTTTATACATACACACATAACGTACTCTGAAGTTCCAAAACCGTGGTGCATCTAATTATTATCTGATAACTTGATATGTTGATGCTCCATCAAAATAGCTTGATGCTATTCTACTCAGTTTCTAGGTCATAATTTCATATTTCTTCTAAACAAAGCAGTGAGTGAAATTCCACATGAATCCTAAAGAAAGAAACTCAAATGGCATGAATCAGGCAAGTTATTGCCTGGAAGCAGTAGGAGCTGTGCCTCCTCAGGGATGGAGAGCCAGGACCTACGGCAGTCCTAGTGACAGCTGTGTCCTACCCAGCATGCAGTTCTGAGGGTGCAGAAATGGGGCTCCTGGGCCAAGGTTGGTGGCAGGTTCCATGGAAAGCTGGTGTGATTCATTGAGGCTCGTGAGAGCTCACAGGACCCTGACACGATGACTTGCCCCTGAAATACCCTGATACAATGGGACCATCCTAGTAATTAGGTAATGGTGCTGTTTCTGCTCAAAGGAAAATTTTGGGTTAAGCTAACAATAGCAATATTTTTGCCATGTCAGAAGAATGAACATTTCATTTCTTGATGCTGAAATACCTGGGACATGTGTACTCACAGTTAGGAAAAAACAAGGAATGTAGACAATTTCAGGTTTGTTTTTTTTATTACACACACAGACACAGAAACCTCACAACCAAATTTCTGTTCAGACGGAGAGGGCATGGATTTAGACTGGTGGATTTAGTTTTTGTAGCTATTATATGACAATGTTACCAAAAGAAAATCTTTCACCAAGCTATGAGCAGACTGCACATTTTCAGCCAGATGTTCAGCAGCAGTGTTATGACAAAAGAGGACAGAGGACTTTAAAGTTCCCAGGTCCACAGCTTAGATGACCAGTACTGGCAGATCACTGAAATCTTGAGAATATTGGGCAAGAACACATGGTTCTGATAATAATGCTAATACTGGTTCTTCTGCATATAAAGCTTCATGCTTGAGTTTGAAGCTCTAGATTTTGAATTTCCTGTGATGCTGTGATTCCAAAACAATATTACCCAGTTTCCACTAACAAAAGTGAAGATACGTCAGGGCTACTGTGACACAGGAATAGAACCTTTTAAGTATTTAGGCAGAGCTGTGTATCTGTTGTTTAGCTACTGCACACACTCTTGAAAAACTGGCAGTATAAGATTAAAAAAAAAATCATGGCTAGCTGTGATAGTACATTTTTCCTCTTCTGTCTTTATTGGAGGATACAACTGAGCTATTTTTATCTGGAAAATTATTTGCCTCAAACTCTGGGTTCAGTTGTCTACATTTTGTTTAGCTTTTTCGACATTTCTGAGAGTGACCCATCTCCAAAGGGTGAATTCAGCAGACCACAGAAGCAAGCACTAGTAATGGATAAGACATGGAAATTATTTAAGATGAAGGGTGCACTAGAATTTGTAGGAAACTACAATACCCCAAGAATGAGAATTTTCTCATGGTTACCACTGAAGACAAGATTTTCCAGAGACTGAAGAGGTTTTTATTTCACGTGTTTATTTACTTTTACTTCTTCAGTGTTTCCTTTTAAAAACAACAGCAAAAAAAATTCAACATCAATTTGTCATTTAGATAAAACACATACAGCTTCATTTTCAAAATATCTTGACTACAGCATACTGTACAATTTCATGAATGAGGGTGCCATTATTTTGATGTCTAAAATGAGAAATTAACTGTTTTGGAAGCCTGACTGCCACTGTGACTGCTGAGCTCTTCAGCAATTCTTACTCTGTGGGAATAACCTGAGTATTCCCAGCTCAGGAAAAAAAAAAAATAAGGATACCTACAGAGACCATTTACAGAATTGCTCTTACACTTTTTTTTCCCCTTTGGTATATGTTCCCACAGATCTGGGAGCTCTTCAAATTCAAGAAAACTAAATGTTTCCAAGCACTTTTTTCTATTAGCATAGTTCTTGGGAAAAAAATAAAGATCTCTTAATATTTCCTATGACAAATACACAAATATTCTAAGGCCGACAGAGAAAAAGCTGAGGTTCAAGGCATCTGTTAAAGCCTGGACTGCTTCAGGCATGACAGTACACTCTTGCTGGATCAATTAACTGGACTAGCCATGTGAAAATAGTTGGTAGGATGTACACAGATGAATAAATTCTTTAATTTTTCATATGGCTACAAGCAGGAAAATAGTCATAAGAGACAGAGTATACAGTCAAGCTTGGCTACATAGCAGACTTTAAGAAGAACAAAGGTTTCTGCCAACCCAAGCAGAGATGCTACAGAAATGAGCAAATCTGAGGAAACTACGCCAGGTTTTGTTCTGCTTCACTTCACCAAAATGACTCATCCTTTAGTTTACTTCTTCCTTTGCGCAAGAGCCCATACACGAGAAACATGGACTCACCAATCTTGGACAGGCAAAGATTCATTTCTTTTGAAGATGACTAGGTCCTTTTCCTCCAAGTCATCTTTGCTAGGTAAGCTGGCAGAAGGCACACTTATTTAATCACAAATTTATTTAAACAGTAAGACAGAACAGTGGTTTTGATAAACATGTGCTTGTATAGAATTCTCCAGATTATCTGGGTGTTTTTCTTGCTTTTTGTTTGTTTCCCTTGCTGGCGCAAGAGACAAAACTCGTGTTACCATCTCACAGGTAAGACCTTTCAAATGTGGTTACAGATCTCTGGTGCTTCAAATGCTAGCTAAATGATCCACAGATAACCAAAGGCCTGTTTTTAAAGACTGTTTTTCCTGAAGCTTTTTTTCTTCTCTTAACATCCTCATATTGGGAATGCTCAGGATCTCCGTAAGTCAGATCATGGGTAATCCAATGTAAAATCTGAAGTGCCAAGAGTCAATTGACATTCTTAAACTTTATCTGTGAAAGCAATGCACAGGACTGTACAGTGAGTTAGGGCCAATAGGTTTTTGAGAAACTGGGAGAGCCTTCAGAGTTTCCTTTGGTGGAGTTAATTGGATGTGCTCCTGCTCGGCTTAAGGGAGAACACATACATGGAAAGGCGTATTTAATGTCACAGGCTATAAATACCTGAGGCCAAAGCAAAAGTGGCTTTTTCCCCCCCATTACAAAGTAAAGATAAAAAAATTATATTACTGGCTTACAGTGATTTGCAATACTCATTGTATTTGAAAGATGCTGACACCCATACTTGCCACTCTGATTCGTCTTCCGAACGTAAGATGTTCATCAACAAAGGTAAGTTCTGAGCAACTGGCTACACAGTTAATGTATGCAAGAACACCATTTTGAGGGCAACTTTTCAACAGTGTATTCAGGGACTATACAATTGCATTATCAGCACATGATATTTATTTCTATGATTCTTTGTCTTGCAGATACAAAAACACTTTAATACTGAAAATTTCAGAGTTTTAAGTGTGGTGTAGTACTTGGCATTTTTGCATTCTTATCTAGTGCCATAATTCTCAAAAAAAAAAAATAGACGAGGAAATAGAGTACTGTATAAATAAAGGAGCCTGCAGAAAGCAGTAACAAAGGCTGTTTCAGGGGAGCCTGGGAAATTTTGCATTGAGTGATGGAAAATTGGAGGCATAGCTGATGAACAGGCAAAAGGTGACCCCATCTTCTACTGCAATTGTCCAAGCATTCAATTTTGTCTACATATCTGAGCCACTGCTTTAGGGACTGACATGGAACAGTTCTGAGCCTGTGTTACTTGGTCGTAAAGGTGACCTATCATTAGCTTGTCCCAGACTGAGGAAAGGCATTTGCAGTTCAGCCACATCCCCATATCTGGATCCACCTGTCTGAATTTTAATTAGAGCCAATATAAACCTAATACAAGTTCAATGGCTGTCTGAGGAGGTGAATACAATAGACTCAAGATTTTTAGATTTGAAACTGAACACTGAAATTTATATTATTTAATTTAAATCAGCTTTGCAAATCAACTTTGCTCTACTTGTGTAGTTGCATCAAGAGGGATGCATGAGATTTATACAGCATTTGTGCTACACATTTAAATACTCAAAGCTTTTATTTGTATGCTATATGTACAGACAAAAATATTTAAAGAGTAAAAACATTTTAACTATTAAAGAAAAAAACAATACATAAGCTAAATTTAACTCAAAAGCATAATGAGGTTTAAGTTCAACATAATTATATGAACTGTTACACAAAAGACCTATTAAATGTTTGGTGGTATATTTTCAGCTGTATTATTTCGAGGGAATGTATCATCGACTCTGCTATTAATATCGGCCTGGAAGGCTGTACTTTCTACCAGAATACAGTTTTATGTTATGCTTACTAGAATTTCTGTAAGTTTCAGAATTTCTTAATAAGAGAGATCCTTACGTGCTAAATTAAAAAATACCTCCATCTGTTTCTTTGTAAGTCTGCTATGGCTCAGGCCTCACTCACAGTACAATGAAATGAGATGGCTGTTCATCCTCCCTTTCCTCCTACTTTCAAACCATGATCAAAAGGGTGTTTGGGTGGGTCCTGATACAAGAAGGATGCATACAAATCAGTGGGTCTGTAAGTCTTCCCAGGAATGACAGCACTGGCTTTCCAACTGTGCAGATTCCTGAAATTTAGGCATTTTCCTGGAGACATGTGGCTTAGATGAAAACCTTACTGTTGACTGAATAGGACTTGCAGCCTAATGTCAGCCTGAAGGGAGAGAAACAGAGGAATGCCCCACAGGCACAGGACCAGAGATGGGAGCTGTAGGGTTGGTGGTGAGAAGCTGATCACACGGATGAAAATTTCTTGTAGTGGTGCCACCTCCTGAAGCTATGAGGTCTCACAAACAATTGAAAACCTAGACAATGAGAAAGAAAAGGGACTAGGGCTCTTCTAAAGGAAGACGGGCTCCAGCATCAATAGAAACACAGAGCTTGAGACACGGCTCAGCACTTGGACCAGTACAATGCTGTCACCCCTTTTCAGCGACCACCAGAGTCAATTCTGCTGTCATATTCCAGAAAGGCAAATAATTTGAGCCTGCAGAAAGCTGAGGATGCAAGTCATGCTAGGTGACAGTCCAAGAAAAAGGGCCAAACAGTCCTGTTCACTGTCCTGAGAAAAAGCACTATCTGTGACCAGTAACAGAGAGAACAGGGCAGAAGGAGCAGGGAAATTCAGAAATGCTACACTCACGCCTACAGTGGTGGAGATACCCACCTCCACACAAAGAATGTTCAATTGCCCCTGCAAGTGCTTGCCAGTCATTTCAGGCATGTACTACACTTCCCTGAATGTTCAAATAAATGAGTAATATTTTATACAAGTTCTGCAGTATTTTCTGTTAGAAATCCTGCAGTGTATATCCAGAAAAAAGATACAAATACTGTACTGAGGACTTTTCATGCCCTCAATAATACTATGGCACCACTATTTGAAGACTCTTGAAACTTCTGTGAAAACCATATTATGATAGGTAACTGGAGAAAAATACTTTGGATTATTAGCCTTTTGAACAGGCATGTGCACAAACTGTAGTCCTGGAAAAAAACTGAATTCCTGAGAAAAATATCAACTAAGATGTTATATTATTTGACACTCTCCATCTGTTTACTTTACACTACTGTGATATTCCACAAGTGGTATTTACACAAGACATTTGAGGATTTTAAGCCAAGTCTAGTCTAAATAAGCCTTATTAAATATGATGCCCAAAATGAAACAGATTGTCCACGCAGGTACAGTAAGTAGTTTGGATGTATTTGGCCAGATGGAGTTTGTTTGAGTGTGGGGTGTGATCATTAGAGTAATGGGAGGGAGGGGCTTATTCATACCCCCAGTACTAATTGTTGATCACAAACCAAACAAGTTATCTGGGTAGTGATCATTTTGTGATTCAGATCTTGAATTTCAAGACTCTGTATGCTACATTGCTGGATTTATGTTTGGTCTTTGTTCTTTTAAAGCAAGTTTTCACGGTTTTATAAAGACTGTTTTACCTAAACATCTTTCAGTTCTATATAAGGAATCCATTCCTGAATGCTTTGTGGTTTATATTTTTATTTAAATTTTAGTTTTTCAGTCCATATGTAATGAAACTCTGATTCTTACAGGTCTGATATTTGCTCACAGTACTCTTTTATGTGCCTTTAGCATGCAATTCACTTCTGCAGACTCAGTAAGAGTTTTACATCATCCTTCCGTGATGAATGAACCTTATGAGTTTCTTTGCAAAATTTCCATTTCAAAGACGCAAAATATAAAGTATTAACATATACTTAACCTTGGAATTATTTTTTGGAACAAAATGAAACAATCTAGCATTGAAAAGTATAAAAATTGTTTTGCAAACTGTGTTGCTTGTGTAAGTCTATAATTACTGTGTTAACATGATGTGTTTATAAGTCAGTTGCAGCATAAGCACATCATTCTGTCTGTGTGGAAATCCGCCAACTGAAATACAGACTACCATTGGCAGCAAAACTACTACACTCTAAAGACAGAAATTTGTCAGCTTAAACAGGTGCTGTAGCCTGTGACCTTGACATCTAATTTATACTCTGTCAGGTGTATTAGATTTCATGGGCAAAGTGTGTATATAGACCAGCTGGCTTCTTATGGCACCTTATATGAGCTCCAGCTCTTAAAAGGAAGGTATTTTGCTCTTAAACACCAACAAACAAAATTATACCTCTTGTCTGTATTATCTCTTTGTATATATGTGCAATCCCCTTTTTTTCTTTCTGAGGAGACTGAAAGAAGGACATTTCTGAAAGTATTGATTATAGAGACATTTTCTATTTAGGGATATAACTACAGTTGCTGCAAGAAGAATACACAGAAACCTTCCTGTTCCTCTGTGCTTCAGACTGAAATCACATGTAAGTATCACTATTACTTTTGTCGTGTCTGGATTCCTGAGAAGAGATTAAATTAATTCAACTCTGTCCTGTTTTTTGGGACTACAGACTGATAGTCATACAGATAGAAAAGCTGCCAACCTGCCCAACTATTTTGATGATGTTGGATTCCTAACTGACTTTGTTGAACACTGTAAATCTAGTCAGTCTTTCTCAGTTGAGAGTGCTATCAGTAACCTCTAAGTTAGAAATAGAAGATTTGGATGCTTCCATGACTGGGAATGAGAGGCTGGACAGAACAGACCTCCCATGCTGGCTTTTGCTCCTCCAAGCAGCTCATTAGCTAACAAGTGAGATATTGAGACAATAAAAGCAGTAATTGATCCACGCAATTTTAATTAAATAGTTAGAATATAGCAAAGAATCGAGCAAACAAAGTAAGATCCTAAAGTTCCTCTTCTAAGAATTTTAAATCTAGATGTGTAGTGTAGACATGGAGAAGTAATGGAAAAGGAACATTTTGCTGTTGACAAAGATGATCAAATATCTTGCCTGTGAAAACACTCATTCACTTTTCTCCTTTCCTCACAGATTCTTAATCCTTTAAGGAATCATTAAAAAAAAAAAGGGAAAGAAAAAAGGCATTTTATTTTTCCAAAATATATTCAATAAGCTTACACTAAATGCATAAATTATAGTTTTCTGGATATTTTCTGTGCTCATGATACACACTGATTCCAAGACTGCTAAAAAGACCACACACTACCAGTTATACATGAGTAGCCTCCTTTTACACTAAAAATAATATATGGAAAATGCAGTAACAAGAAAATGCAGTTTGTGATAAAAGAAGAAATTCAGCAGCGAGATGCCAGTGGTTTGTCATTTGATCTAACCTTCACACTACAGTTACTTTGTTTTTCATGACTCAGTTGCTGTTTAAGTCATAATGGCTGGCTAAAAGCTATTTAAGTGGGAGAGAAAAGCCGACCATTAAAATAGCATTTTGAGGAATAGACTGGGAGAGTGGCTGATGACCTGTGTCAGAAGCTGCTGTGTGGAAGGAATCTTTCATGACAAAGGAAGTGTGGATATTTACTGAATATTAATTTCCTCTGTGCCTATCCAACTAAGCAAAACTAGCTGGGACTTTTTACAGTTCCTTTGATTGAAAAAACTGAAGATTAATTATGCCTCTTCCTGAAATGTCCCTCAATCTATTTGCCACATGACCTGTTCACCATACAAATATAGGGTTCAACATTTCAACATTTTCATATTATATGAAGGATAAAGTCTAGGGTGTTGAGATTGTTTATGCTGAGAGTTGGATTTACACAATAGTTTTTCAGTCTTTCTCTCATTTAGGATCTGTCATTCAAGCAAGGAATTGACAAAAGGGTTTCTATTCTTACGGTCCTGTTTGCCAAATTGCATGGTATTTGTGGGTTGGCAGGTGACTGTTCCATCGGCATAGACTTATCCAGTGCCTGCACCCATTTTCCACAGGATTAATGATCTGTGTCTTTTTTAACATATAAGTAGCTCTTTCCAAGTGCTTAACATTACTGCAGAGATGTCCAGGAAAACTCATTTCACATCTGCCTTGAACTGCTGAAAAGCACACTGTTTGTACCAGTTCGTGTGGACCTCATTTTCTTTTCTCTCACCAGAGTTGAAAATATCTTTCACATGTAAACAGTCTCAGGGACCTTCTTCTGTACAGCACCCCAACAGAATGAAACTTCACAACAAAATTTTGTTAAAGTCAATCTTCAAGAACAAAAATATTCACTCTCAAATTTAATGTGAACTTTACAGCAGCTTTAAGTCCTTTCCAGACCTCACTAGTCAAGAAGCGCGAGTCAGCATGACTGAATCAGCGCAAATTAATTAACAAAGCAGTGAATTATGCGTAAAAACATGCTATTGCCTAGGGGCTACTTCCTACTGCCTCTTCCTTATTCGACTGCCTGAAGCCTCCAGAACTAACCCACATGCCACCCCTTTTTATTGCAATGTACTATAGTCCTGCTTATCTGGCAGGCTATGGTGAAGAACAGACTGTACATCCTAGAGGTATATAAACCCTGCAACTCTACAATAGCTATAGTAATAAACTGCTCTTGCTCTGACCTCAACTAAATTGAATTCCCATTATTTCTGTGTCCATCGGATGATAGAAAATTCTCTCTTTGAAACTTAAAATCAATCCATATTTTATAAAAGCCAGGTTTTACTGTTTTCCTCAGGTAAAACTCCTGAAAAAGTTTAATGAACATTTAGCCTGAAGACTACGAACCTTAAGCCTCCAATAAAATTCTTATAATGATGCTAGTTTTGTATCTATTCGGATCTGAATGAAAGACGTAAAATATCAACTTATCTGTCTTCAATTCCCAAAGTGTTATGCTATGATTCAAAAAAAATCCAGCTTAAGAAAATTCAAGTTTTTGACAGGAAATATGGACGCTGCTTTACTTGTCTCTTACAGGCATTGTGTGATGAAAAACTGTGACATATCAATTCTGTATTACTTTACATTTTGTGCTCAGTTTTCTAGTAGTCATTTATTTAGAAGTAAAGGAAGACACTTTCCACTGTCACAGTCTCATTAATCTTCCCTGTTTATTGACAGTTACGTTTTGGATAGTTAAGGATAGTTAAAGGTTGCAGTTCTGCTGCTTTTCTTTCCTTTAACTTTTCAATTTAGTAAGAGAGAGAAAATAGTAAGAGAGAGAAGGAGGCTAAATCTATCCCAGCGTTTGTGAAACACTCATACAGCCCAATGGGAATTACATACATCCAGAAAAGCATCTGTGGCACAGTAATAACTGGGATTGTCTTCTAACATGCAGCGTGCTTCCTTCCTGAGTGAATCCTTAAGCCAAAGTTGTCAGTCAGAATATTTCAGCCCCTGTGGGAAAACCTGATTTCCCACCACTAATGCAGTACTATCCAGCAACTCTAAAAATTTCCATTCACTAAACAGTAGCAAAGATCCATTATTTTCCTCTTTGTTCTCATTATAAAAATGTAGCTCACATATGGTGTGGGAGGGAAATGCTACAGAGTGCACTTAGAGGACATATATTGTTGAATTAGAATTGCCACTAAAAGTACATTTTAAAAGTCACTGAAAACAGAGTAAACCTCTATCAACTAATGCATTAGAAAGTGATCTGGTCTGATTCACACACAAATGAAATAGTCAGAGATAAGTACAGATAAAATATTCTTGGTGTATCTTGATTTTTTTTTTCTTTGTAATCAGAGTTATCAATGTATTTTTTCTGATCTTCTGTAGTAGCACCTGAATCCAGCCTGTACCCTTGACTATCAAGATTTTCAAAGTGCTATACGCAAGATATAGATTTCTAAGGTTTATTTTGCCAGCTTCATCTTCCTGTGTGGACTGCCATTTGGTACACACAACCAAGCAACTTGACTTTCAATCAGAGATTGTTCTAGTTCCTATTCTTGCTACACAGTCATAAATTCATAGCTGTTGAGAAGACCAGCATATGAACTCTTTTTTTTTTTTTAATGCAAAATTTTAGGCATGATTTTTAAAAATTTATTTGTATGTAAAACAAACTGTATCCTATTTTCTAGGATGCTTCATAGGATTTCTGTTTCTGTGGATGAGAAATTCATAGGATATCCCTCTGGACAGCAAAGTAGAATAATGAAACTGCGCTGCTAAAAATACAAAGTCCTTTAAATATGCGTATATTCAAACAGTATTTCTAGACACTGTGTTCTAAAGATTTTTAAAGACAAAACGAAGATTTCCTTGGCTAAAGGGTTGTCCTTGAATATGAAAGAGACGTGGCTTTGCTTTTGACATTGACCTGCTGTACCTGAAAAACATGTTGTAATCAGCATAAAGAATTGTTTGACTTGGGTCAGAGATTACAGATACAAAATTTCTCTTTGCACAGTTTTATTTCATGTATTGTTCTCCGATTTTCTTTAAAGGATCTCTTAGTTATGCTTAGAGTGATGGAAGTCTTTACTTCATATGAGCAAATGCCTAAACTATCTGCTTTTTCTCTTCTCCTCATGAAGTTTCTAAGGTATTGCAGGTATTTACCAAGCCTCTGTGTGAAGGCCAAACAGTTCTTGGTCTCTTAAAGATCATTCTTCCCCTGTGTGGTGTATTGCGCCCAGTTATTCTGAACACTGAACTCAAGCACCGAAAAAGGTCACCCTGCCCTATCAAGTGCTGCTTGAACTGATGGCTTACTTGTATCCAGTCACCCTTTAAAACAAGTGAGGAGTCAGAAACTATCCCTAGTGATGGGACCTTTGCTATTCTGAAAGGCAAGATTCATATGTTCAGAAAGGAATGTCTGTGATATGTGCCTGGTCATGTGTGTATACATATTTGCGTGTGCGTGTGTGTGTGTTCTATATGTGTGCTCTCTATGTGTGTGCCTACTGCAAATATATCTTGGGCCATGCTGCTGACTGGACCAGGACACATGAATACATCTCATCATACCCTTTATACGCCCTTAAAATATATCCTTTTAAAGTGTTTTTTCGAGTTCTTTGTGCATTTGCATGGGTATGGAGATAATAAAGGCCAGTTCAGTAGACCAAATATATTTTACCTGCACATTTTCATAAGTGGCTTCTCTGATACAATGTTACAATGAACATAGCTCTTACCTATAAGAAATTCTGTAGAAGGCAAAAGCAGTGCTTACGTGTGGGATTTCAATGGTAATTACTGCTAAATTGGTCACCACCACTCCAGCTCCTTCCAGGCAGCAAAACTCAAAATAAGAAATATTCTCCACCATCTTTAAGGAGTTTCAGGAAGAATATGAGCTATCTTGTATTAAGCCTTTCAGGGAAAAGAAAAAAAAAGGAAAAAAAAAAAGAAAAAAAAAAGAAAAAAGAAAAGAGGTTTCGCCTCACTCAAACTTGTAGTAGGAAGAGACATATTTGAGCACAACTTTCATGAATTTGTCACTACATGTGTAGCTCAACTAGATAAGCTGCATCTGGAAGACACCACAGTATGCAGCTGATGAAGGTCAGTCTTCCTACGTGCAGATTGGCTGACAGTTTATACAACCTCACATTCTGAGCCTGGACCATTCTCTTCAAAAGTTACTTGTAGGTAAGCTAGAAGGACTGAACAGGAATTCACGCAGATCCGATGTCTCTCCTTTCTGCAATTCCCAGCTGAATTAGAAGACTTCTGCTTCGGAAAGGCTTGTAGAGTAACACTACACCCTTTCACTGAATTCAGTCTTGGTCTCTTTGTGTGATTTCTCTTCAGCTGTCTCTGCCAATCATCATCTGTGTACCCAAATCAAAGACGGTTTGATACATCCCTAAATTTTGAGCCAGATACTCTTCTTTTGCTATGGGTAGATCTACTTACCTTAGTCATGAATTACTCAACTTTCTCTTTCAAATTCGGACCATGAACACAAATCCTTGAATAATTAAGTATTGAAAACTTTAGTTCAATTGAAAGTAGATGTACAGAAAAAAATGTTCCTTTTCCTCATCAAGCAGTTTATTTTTGAAATGTTCTGATTTTTTTGTTCTAAACTCTTTGCATGGTGAGGACATCATGCAACTCCAGCAATTTGAGTTAAGGTTACTGAAGTTACTGAAGCAGCTCTTTCGAGGTAAGAATTTTCTTTGTGTCTTCACTTAAAACACTGCAAGACATTACCTAGCACAGCCCCCCTGCAAAGCAGAAACAATGAGGTTCAGCAGCTAGTTCTTGCCCAAAAGGTTCCACTCACCTCAGTGAGGGTGAATTTCATCCCTGGTCCTGGAATGCACAGGATTGCAACAAGTCAGACACCAGTTCTTCCTTTTTTTACAGTACCAAATAAAATTAAAATTAAACTCACAGGGTGCAGTTTTTAGGGTATCAGTAATATTTTTTAATATCTAAGTTTTTACATATATATATATATAGCTAAATATATGCAATGTTGATACCCTTTCTGTGAGAAGGAACATCACTGATCATTTCATAAAAGCAGTTAATTAATTATCTCTATGTCCTTGAGTTGCACTTATTTATAGAAATTAACATTAATTCTAAATAATAAGCAAAACTTTTTCTGGTTTTGTTTCTTTTGTCTCACTGTCTGCCTGACAATTTCAACTTTCGTTTAACATCTACACTTATTGTATTACTTTGGTGAGGCAATCACTGATGACTGATGAAAACCTCCTCATGCAAAAGAAAACAAATCAGTAAACTCAAATAAATTTTCATAGGAGAGTTTCTTACAATAATTGTCAAAGCAATTTCAGTTGAACCTGGCAGCTATGTACAGCATGTTCTAAAATTACTCTCAAAATTCTTTAGTGAATAATTATCATTCACATATGTTGACCTGTTTACACATATTTAGAGATAAAATTTCCATTTTCATTACATTAAAGGTGAAATCATATTTCTCCTAAGTGATAGTTATCTATTAGATTAAATCCATTTTATTCAGGTAATATTGAGGATTTGTCTCCTCATATAAAATACAAACTTGGTTTTAGTTTCAGAGATTCAGATATTTTCATTTTCTTACAAAAATTTGATTTAGAATTGCACCTTAATTATTACTGTAATATACTTCGAAAATAGAAGGTTTGCTAGTGTTTGCACCTGTTGCAGTTTCAGAAATTTTTGTTCCAAAAGCTGCATGATAAAATATGAGTAATGTCTGAACAGATGCATTCTCAGTAACATAGCAATAGCTGGAAATCTGAGGCAGAGTAGGGCAGTGATGTATCAGTGTTTTCCCTCTATCAGCCTTAGTATCACCATCTGGCTTTCGATTATGGAACTGCAACAAAGTCTATTTTTTCTTTATCGCCATCTGGTACCACAGTCAAGTGACAGAGTCACAGAACAAATTTAACCAAAGGTTTTAAGAATTTCAACCATTCAGCTTGTAAGGTAAACAGAAACTGAAGTGCTGCATATCAAGTACTAAAATAAGCGGTCTAACGATACAGGCACTGGAACTTGGTCAGCTTAACCACCAGGGAGAAGAGACTGCAAAACAGCCTGATGTTGGCCTGGCTCAACCAACAACATCCTAGATGATTTCTGGGACCACAGAGAGTTTGGATGTGGCAACCCTTGCTTGGAGACAGTGAGATTTTGATAGCAGGAGTGTGGACAGGCCATTTATTTGTCATCCAATCCACAGAACAACCCCCAGGACTATTTAATACATTAGAACAAGAGTCCCGCTGCTTGGAAAAAATGATGCTATTGTTCATAGCCATCCAAAATGTGAGGAGGAAAGTCACCAGATTGTGCTTTTGTTTACCAAGTGACCGAAGTCTTCTAGTTGCTAGCATGGGATTATTATGTAATGCACGGATGGTTTTGGAATGTTTCTATCTCCGTGTGAAGAATCTTGATGGTGGCAGAAATGGCTCTGTGTTAGAGAAACTGTTTTGAATGCATGACAATTTTGTTAAAATTAATATCCTCAATGCTACTCAGTGAATACTGCCAAAAAATGGATGCTTAGTTAAATATAAAGTATTTCAGGTATAAGTATGTGATGGTTTGGCCGGGATAGAGTTAATTTTCTTCACAGTAGCTGCTATGATTCTGCTTATATTTGTGAACAGTGTTGATAACACACGGATGTTTTTGTTACTGCTGAGCAGGGCTTACACAGAGCCAAGGCCTTTGCTGGTCCTTACCCACCCCATGAGTGAGGAGGCTGGGGGTGCACAAGGAGCTGGGAGGAGACATACTAGGGACAGCTGACTCCAACTGACCCAAGGGATATCCCACAGGATATGGCATCATGTTCAGCATATGAAGATGGGGGAAGAAGGAGGAAGTGGTGGATGTTCATAGTGAAGATATTTGTCGTCTTCCTGTAGCGGTTCAGTTCGAAACCGGGCAGAAACACAAATTTAGTGTAGAGTATTTGTTCACATTTCTTACCTTCTGTGAGATAAGAATTAGGAGGAATACAAAGCAGGCTCTAAACTAAAGAATATAAAGACGTTTATTAACAGAACTAAAAGAAAAAAAAGAATGTTAAGGATCAGAATAAACCTTCAGAACACTTCTCCTCCCCTTATCCTCCCCCCTCCTCCCACTTTCAACATAAAGACACAAGATTATTTCAGTCAGTTTACCACCTCTGTAATAGTCTTTCATCAGTTCACTTAC
>VZTD01000997.1:108560-349981 GCA_013397725.1 Rhagologus leucostigma
GGGGCCTCTGGAGGGAAATAGGAGACCGCGGCGTGGGGTCTGCGCCTCCCGACGTGGGGGCTGCGGGGGGCGATAACTGGCGGGACGCGGGGCAGCAGAGCCCTCCACGGCCCCCCGCCCGTGCCGGCCTCGTCCCCGGCCCCCCGAGGGCTCTTGGACGAGCGGCGGACGGCGCTGCCCGCCCGGCAGCAGGGGATGGTGGAGGGGTGGGTGTCGGGCTGCCCCAGTAGCGGGCTGGGGGGGCGGGACGCCGTGCCCAGCATCACACCTTCCCTGGGGAAGAGCTTTCCCCGCCGGGCGGGGAACAGTGCGATGGGAGCAGGAGTCCTGCGGGGGCTCCGCGCGACGTGACACAAACACAATAGTCCTTTGTCGCCAGCGAAGGGATGCTTCCACACCTGTGTCCGCTGCCGTGGTGGATGTGCTCGCTGGAGTACTTGCATCAGTAAAGTGGGTCTTGTGGGGTGATGGTGGTGATGCGCTGTTTTACCTTCTGCACAGCAAATCCAGAATAGCCCCCCCTTTAAGGGAGCAGCTCGAAGTACATGCAGGTGCTTCTGAACATACCTGGAAGAAAAATAACGGCAAGAAAATCATCTACCATTTCATCATTTGTCCAGTGTCGAGTCTAAAATATAAGGTGTTGCAAATCGTGTTCTATAGATGCTGGAGTAAGCATCGAATGTTCTTAAGCGTTTTCCCCTCTAGCTTTCCTTGCCCAGCAAAGAACTGCATTGTGTTTTTATTACAAGCTGCTGTTTTAAAATACTGCTCTTTCAAAAGACTTTCTCATTTAAAAAAGAAAAACCTTTCATATAAAAAGGAAAACGTCTGAACACTGAATGCTTCAAAAATAAATCATATGTGAACTTGCATTGCTTGCCAAATGCAGGGTGGTGGTGGTGGGGGAAGAAAGAAGCACACAGCTTTTCTGTGCCTTTGTCATGAAAATGAGCCATGCAGTCTTTATTTCAGTCAAAACTATAGCACTAAGGGAATGGAAGTGAAAATTAGTTTGCGTAGCGTTCATGGAGGTAAGCCATAACCTGTAAAGCATGAACACGATAGTTCTGAAGCCTTACCCCACTTTTTACAGTGACACATCTGGAATTGACAGTTCTACAATGTAAAGTATGTGTAAGATTTCACTTCACACCAACATATATGCCCTAAAATAATTATATAGCATTTAACTTATAATTCAGAACTACAACAGCTACCTCCACATGAAAAAAAAAATCCACTAGGACGTAGAATAAAAGGATATGCTTTCCTGAGCTTCTACCTTCCAGTGAAAAGCCCAAAATTAAAGAGTCTGTTCCTTCTGTATGCAATCAAGGCACCAGCAGTTCCATTAGAGGCTACACCCTTTCCAGGAGGTGTTTCATTGTAGAGTTGGAGCTGCTGTGTGGTCTACTTTGCTACGTAATGGGCCACACAGAAGAGTGCACTAACGTCAGTATGTTCCTACTCCTACAATGTATATATATGTGTAAATAATCCAGTCAAAATGGGATTTGGGATTTTTTCTTCAGATCAGAACTTAAAATTATTGACTCCTCAGCTACTGTGCCACGTCTTTATTTTCCTTGAAAAGTAGTGATTTTGACGGTAGCTAATATATGTGCATCAGAACAGCGATACTATTCCTTTTAGGTAAACAGAATATCCCTGAAAACTGTTTTTGCTGCTCTGTATTCCCTCTTCAGAGAGTAGGAATAACACCTACATAGACTGAACAACACAAGGTGTGATCAGCTACATAGAAACAGCGTGGTTTGGTAGTATAACAGGTATCAGATCTTTTGTTACTGTTCTAGAATCCAGACATTCTGTGAAAGGGCTCTAGGAGGAAATGTTATCCTGCGTAGTAGCAGCAAGCGGTGAAAAAATACGAACTATTAGAGAAGCTTGTTAGCTTAAACAGCTGTCCACAAGTACTGTGATTAATACAATGTTGGCATGCCACTGTGAACTAATACCGGGATTTGGGTATCCTGCAGTTAAGAAAAAAGACCAAAGTAACTTGCCCTTTGTAGTTCTGAAGCTGTATCATTTTTCTCTAATACAGACAGTTAAAGAGGTCTGAAGATTGGAGTTTTAGTGCCTCTGTGCCAAGTTTAACAATGTAAGTCTACGTTAGTGCCTTTTTCATATCTTGTATTAAGACTCTTCAAATAACATAAACTCAGGGTGGGTGTGGTTATTGGAGAGGGTATTGATAAGGATTCTAGGAGGATTCTTGTGGTGATTTTTCTAAATCATGCTGATATGATTGCTGCCTGTTTTTAGAGATTTTGGTTTTTTGTTTGTATATGTTTTGACTGTCTAAACCCTAGTGAATAAAGCGGGGGAAAAAAGGTTAAGGAGTTCTGAAGGGTGTGTAGGTAGCTGTCTGTTGGTTGTTTGGCTTGTCCTTTGTGAGAAGGTGGATTTCCTTATAGCTGTTGCTGGTAATTAAAAATCCAGATGATGGACAAGTGGAGGGATAAGTGAATCAATTTCAGTAAATTTATATGATACTAGGTATGTGTATTGCTGCATTCTCCTATTGAAAATGATCTTATTTGGCACTAGTACTATATGCTGAGTACATTCTAATTCTCTGAGCTTTCTCTTCATTTTTTGTACAGATATTCAGGAAATTTAAGAAAATTCTATTTCTAATTAGTCACTGATTGACATGCCTCTGTCATAAAGCTTATTTGGCTAAGCTGTGTCTAATTATGAATCTTTATAAATTATTGCTCATTTCTAATTAGTACAGTGACTAGTTTAACTGTTTATTTTCCAAAATGTTTTCAGCTCATGTATTTTCAGCCAGATACTTTTTTTTTCACCTAATTTGAAAGCAAAACATCAAGATTTTTCTTCTTTCCTGGGGAATGTGGCCTCTCTGTTACCTTAGAAAAACATTCAAATAAATGAGGTAACTCTGTAAAGAATGAAACTGAAATATTTGAAATTTATAGACATTGGTCCTCAAGATATACAATATACCAATCAATGTTTTCTGTGCTGAGATATCAATATTATTCCCATGAGATGTGCTGAGTAGAATTCATATTTGAGCTGCTTGCCATCTCATAAGCCTTTTGATTCCTGGGGACGATTTCATTTCTTAATGATGAAAATCTGTGGAGGGAGGAAACACAGAAGATAAACTGTCATCAGTGTTGTATAAAGACATTTTGGTGGCCCATTTTCTGTTGATAAAATGCAAATATTGTGATTTTTTTTTTGTCTCAGCAACTACTCTATGAAGCAGTAGTTCACGAGATTATTTATAAACATACCGATCAGAGCTGTTATTTGATTTAAGTCTCATCATCTCTCATTCCCTTTGAAACTGGAAGTAGATATTTGTATCAGCAGATTGTAGGGCAAGTCTTGTTATATATTGATATATTGTCAGTGTTTTCAGCTTGATTACTATTATAAAAGTTCTGTTACGTTAGTGTGGATATTTAGTGAACATCTTGTCTGTGAGGTGGAATTAGTGGACCATTTAATCCATCTTCCAGAAATACGCCTAATTACATGCAAATAGAAATAAGGGTGCATTGAAATTAATATTTTATTGAAGGTGGAAATATTTTAAACTGCTTCTTACTATTGGTTAGCACTTCTACTAATATTTTTCTTTTTCCTGTCATAGTAGGCAAGGGTTGCAAGGAAACACCAAAATCATGCCTGAGTTGGTGTATTTTAAATAGCATAGCCAAAGTAGGTGATTAAAAAAAAAATCAGAAGACTAAATGTGTCTGAAGGAAATGGATATCTGGATTTTCGTCTAATGATCCTATTGCATTTCCTAAAAAAGAAAAAACAGAGAAAATTGGGTTTTAGTTGGACAAATAAAGCAACAAAACTTATTAGTCAATCTCAAAATTAAAGTTGCAATGAAAGAAAAAAAAAAGTAGAGTATTTGCAAACTTTTGTCATCATTGGAAATAAAGTATAATGTACTTGAATGGATTAAACAGAATCATCTTCAGCAGAAGTATTTGTCTGTATGAAAATATCTCTTTATTGTGGAGTTTGATTAACTGCAAAATGCCTGTCCTTTGGACAGAAAAGGAAGAATAATTATTGTACAGTCCTATTTCATTTTGTTTAGCTAGTATTTATACAGCAGTAACTATTATAAATATTTTATAACTTTTAATAAACACATATTCTATTTCTACCTTTTTTTTAAAATAAAATTTGCATGGCTTCTTAAAGCCATTATTCTTCAGGTGAAGAGAGATTCTTTTAAATGGTAAAAAAGTCAGATGTATCCTGTAAAACTATAGGTAAGATATCTTAAGTCTTACTTTTTTATATTTGAAGTTATAGTTTAGAAAATTGCGTTTGTTCTGATACTCATGTTTAATGCTTAGGAGCAACCAAGTGGTTAACCATTAGTTAAGATTATAGGAACTTAATCGCACTCCACACCCCTCACTTCTCCCCATTCCCCAGCCACCAGTAATTTTAAGTACACTTATCTTCAGTGTTGAGTACTTACTAATATATAAATATTATATATACTTACTTATAAGCCATGGGGTGGCATTTACTGAGGCAGGCCAAAGGTCATCTTTGAGCTGTACAAATGCAGAGCTCCATCTCTAAGGGAAGAGTGGGATTTCCTGGACTCCTCTTTCTGGCGTATTTCGTGTAACTAAGAGTGTAGTATGGGGAATCACATCACTAGAGAAACCAAATTGGCTGGCCTTAGAACAGGACAGCTACTTAGACGGTCATTCTCTGTTCACTTTCCAACTTGCAGATTACTGTTTCCTCCTGTTATTTCCTTCAGTTTATCTTGTTTCTGAGAAAACACAAAGTTTTCTTCAAATGGTATTTATCTCTTGATTGCTGCAATTCATGAACTGCGTTTCAACTTGTGTTTTGGTAAAGTATTTGTGGAATAGCAGTAGCTGTGAAGAGTTTCATAAGAGAGAATCTTTTGAGGAAAAGCTCAGTTTGGCATTTTCAGGATTTTTTTTCTTTTAAAGCAGAAAGATTTATGTTCCTCTGTGACAGGTCATCAGGTAGATTCCCGTTCATAGCACATATGAGCCTCAGCACTGATATTTTCCAGTGGATGCCCTGCACCTTTTTGAGGTCAACATGTACCAAAGTCAATTGAAATCATCAGAACTCCACCATCTCTGGAATGGCACCAGTTAGGTAGGCGGATAATGTGTGTGGGGAGGACACATACAAAGACCCAACCATGTTTTATCATGGTTAGAGACTGCAGATAACCTCAAAAGAGACACAAGAAGAGAAACAAGCTCCTTGGGAAGAAGAAATTCTGCTTCCCTGTAGGCCCTGGAGGAAAAAAGGAGGGAGAGATTTCAAGATTGTGAGATTTTACAACTCTGCAGACTCTTAGTTGAGACAGATAACGGATGTCAGCCCCACTAAGGAGGAGGTAGAGTTTGTGGTTGCTTTTGACAAAATCTCATGTTTCTGAAGTGGAAAGGAATAGGGAAGACTGAAGCTGGAATGGTGGTATGTGACTGGGAATGAGAGAGCCAGACCAGCCTATGGCCTCTCAGCATTAATCTTCCTGGCTGTTCTCAAAAGTAACTGTCTACACTTATGCTTAAACACTGTGATTCAATTTTCCAGGCATAGCAATAATTGTCCTGAAAGAAGAGATTGTGTTGCTATTCCTGACATGGGCGTTAGAAAGTGTTGAGATTCAGAAAACCACGCATCTTCAATGGCCAATTGAGATTTGAATACAAGACTTGCTTTAGATGTTCCTCTGAATGCCTCCAGTGCTGTATATAACTATCAAAACCAGGACAATTATACAGAAGAAAAGATGAGACTTATCATTCTATTAAATATAAAGTATTACATTGACCATTAGTAGCAGGAATAGATTTTTGATTTGAAAGCCAGAAAAAATTTAATCTTGATAATGTATGTGGGGAGGAACCATTGTGAAATAGGTTGTGTTTATGTCAGTATATGAGGTAGTCTGGAAGAATATGCAGAATTCTACGTTAGCATATATCTTTATCCTCCCTTTGATTGTCTCTCTTTTTTTTTTTTCCTTTTTTGGACAACTGAGTGGGACCAACCAAATCTATTGAGAAAATACCTGTCTCGTGCCAGCTTTTGACTGTTCCGTTCCCAGTGTAAACTGGCACACTTTGAAATGGAAAAGAAGCACTTTGGGCTATAGGCAAGATGTGAAAACAGAATATATTCATTTCTTGGAGTCTGGGTAGTGAAAGCCTTCAAAGAGAGACAGGATCAGTTTAATTTGAGATAAAATTTCTCCGTGCTCACAACAAAAACAGACTCTAGTGCAAACAAGAATTCATTCCAGCTGGGAATGGATTGAGTTTGCTAGAACAGGTTATAAAGTAGATAAGTAGATTCACATAAGCTTAAACCTTAAGAAATTCTTGTTTCTGTTGTCTCCATAGACAATGAGGAGGAAGTAATTACCTTAGAGTTATTACAAAGGTAGTGAAAAGACATATCAAGATAAAAGAAGTGGAACAATTGTAGAAATTAAACTGCAGTAAATCATAAGCTCGCAATAGCCTGCTTTCTAGATTTCTGAAGTAAATGCATAGCTGGGCATCTGAGTGACTTCAAAGTCTATAATTTTTTTTTAAATGCTATGTCTGACCCAGAGGATAGCCAACTATTAGGAAGAAAAATTATGTCAGGAATTGCTAAGTAGTAGTCAAACCCCACGGAAGCAATTGAGAAAAATAAATGAAGTCAACATCCCAAAACATCTAGATGAACATATCAGCAGGATATGACTGCTGCCCACTTTAAGGAGACATGTATACAAATCTGCTGTGAAAAAGGTCCTGTCCAGCTTCATTCTCGCTGCCAGCATGGCTTAAAGTGAATGTACAGTTGCATTCTTACTATCAAACACTTTTCTTACCAATAACATATTTCTTCAAGCTGTTCATATATTGTTATAAAAATCTTGACTAAAGGAACAAAACTGCATGCGTGTTCTTAAGAAAGGAAAAAGATTGTAAATAATTAGGTTTTTTTTTTTCTTTGCAACAAACAGTTGTCTGTTTTTCTCAGACCATATTCTGAAAATGGAAGTTATGTTGAGGCATTAGGTCTTTTCTATTCTTTTAGGGATATAGTTTTCAGCACAGGAGTCATTTGGGACTTTGAAAAAACTAGTTCTTGTAAGATATAGATATAATTTCTACTTTGACATAGAAGTAATTAAGTAGTGGGCAGTGTTATGCATTGGGGACTGCAAAATAAGTCATCAGATTCCTCCTGTCGAACAATTACTGTGGAAAGATAAGTTAAAAGTTTCGTATGCTAAAATAAAAAAATTATTAAGGAGGATATAAAAATCTTGCTTAGATCTATTCAGTAATTATTTTGGACTTCCCCTTTGTGAACAGTTTTTGTGGTTTTGAAAACAGACAAAGGTAAAAAAGAAAAAAAACCCCTGTCATGTGTAGATAATTAAAATCCTACATGTACATTAAGATTAACATGCTAAGGCTTCGCAATAGAAAAGGTAGAGATATGATGAGGGTATTTAATAATAAATATTCTAGTTTCTATGGGGTTTTTTTCCCGTTAGAAAATAAACCATGTGATGGGTAAAGAAATTCGAATTACTAACTATTTTAAAATTAATAGTCCATTAACCGAACAGTATTGAAGTAGGAATTTCAGGATTTTTTCCCCCCAAAACTATAGAGGGGGGAAACTATATATATATTATATCCAGGCAAATTTTTTTTTAACAGCAATAGAAGAACAAAACAAGATTAGAAAAAAATAAGAGAAGAGTGCATGCTCTGAATACCATAAAAAATCTTTTGCATTACATCATGTTACACAATTGCTTCCCTATGTTCGGAAGGTTTATCTTTTCCTCTGAGGCTTTAACTGTTCAGCTGAAGCAATTTACATTGCTCAAAAGGAAGGGTACCAGACGGTAGAAACCATCAATTTAATTGTTGCTCCATTGGTTACTGCACCCAACCTGATTTACACTGCTGTTTGACCAGTACATTCTATTCTTCATAGTCTTGCTTAAAAACAGTTCAGATGTTGCTTTGATATGTGGGTAGATAGTAGCCTTCAAATACTTACATCAACATCTGGTTATAATCATGTAGTGTGTTACAGCAATACACCATCGATATTAAATTATACAACAACCAAATTTGAGTTTTTACTTCTGCTTAATATTGCTTGATTTTACTTTAAAGCAGCTTGTTATAAGTATTTGGGGTTTTCTGTTTCATTTGCATGTATGTCAGGTGAGAGTTGCAGAAAAGAGACTGTGGTTAGATTTAACAGCCAGCAGGTTCAAACAGTTACTCATTCTCATTACTCATTCAGTTAGGGTAACAGTACTGAATATTTGGTGCATCTAAAGGTAATGGCTTTTTTTCACTGATTCCTCTTATAAAGCAATGAAGCTATTGGTTAGTTTGCAGTTCAGCGACACTGTTTAGCTAGAAAATGGAGTTCTACTGGAAGTAAGGAGGTGTTTCATATAGAAGAATCAATCTTCCTCATTGTAGAAGTTCTGTATGAGGAATCTGTATCATGTCCATGGATGCTGGAATTTACACTTAAATATGTAATCAAGGTCACAGTTTTATTTTATCAACATGCTAGCGCAGTATTATTGGTATATGGAAGGACATTAAATGAGTGCCTATAATATATCAAGAACTTATATTTCTGCTTTAATTATATCCATCCTAACTGTATAGTGTTTCTGTTGGTACTAGTAATATCTTGTCTGCTTTCTGGACACATGAAGAAACACTGTGCCAGAATGGTAGAGAGGAGGACATGCAGATAACTGGTGTATTTTTTAAATTTTCTACTTTTGATTGAAAGAGATATCATTATTGATGTCTTCAAGTACTTTCACTCCGGACATGTCCTTGGCTCAGCACGGTGGTAGAAAAGGAGAAGAGAGATACAGAAAGCCAACATAGCTAGAAATTCCTAAAACCTCTTCAAACATAGTGTCAGACATGCAAAGTCAGTTTGGAGTATATCATGGATATGCTTTCTTCAGCTGCTGTCAAAATAGAACATCTTCTGCTGTAACGTTTTATTTGAAGGCAACGTGATCATATCTCTGATTTGAAATTGTGAATAACTCTGAAAATTAGGTAATGGCTTTGGGCCCATGACAAGTTACCAGTACATTCTGTTTCATATAGGCTACACATCTAAAAAAACTTTATAATTTAATGTTTTCTCAGTCTTTCTGAAGCAAGCAGAAAACTGCAGAAAGTAATGCCATAATATATACATAATAGTGTGGTCCTTTCTGTTGATCTAAATTAAAGCAATTACTTTTTAAACTCACCAGAAGGATTTAGACTACTAAGGCTCTATGAAATTTACAGTAAGCAGATAGAGCATAGCTTCAAGTTCTTTTGAAATTTCTGCTCTACCATTCTATTTGCACACATGCAGAAATGACCTGTTACTCTTCTCATGATACAAACTGATGTCCATTTAAAAGGAGTTTAGTGCCTATTTTTGCATATGTATTTATGCAAATTTTAAATCTGAGTTCCAAAATAATATTTTAGAGATTTAGAGTTGTTACAAGAAAGCCTACCTAAAACTTTTTAAGAGCAGGTGCTAATAATGAGATATTCCACAAACTGAAAAAGAATCAATAATTCTGCTTTTTTTGAGTATCTCCTGTGCTTGGATTCTGACATTTTTATACAAGCTATCCAATATTTAAGAATATTTATGGTCAGGGTTCACTTAGACTACAATAAGTGAGCGATTTTCTGCAGCTGTCAGGTAAATAATTTAAACCTGTGTATGAACTATGTAGTTTTCTGTTTCTCATGTAGTTTAATTCCAGTTAGTGATTACCAGTGCATCCTTCAAAGGTAACATCAGAGATACTGCTCACTAATACTTATTATGTGTTATTTGTAGACCACTGAAAATATTAACTCCTTTCCTAACACTGTATAGTGAGGGGTGATGGTAGATTCTTCCTGTGAATCTGCTACCAGTAGCATTTTTACTTTGAAATTCAAATGCTGAGCTCTCTTGAAGTGGTAAGTGCATGACCTCTGATATAATTCATTATTACCCTTGCAGCTTGTTCCACAAATGTTTTGCCTGAGAAAAGAATCAAGCTCAGTTATTGATAATACTCTATTTGCCTCATGTATTAATGCAAACTTTTTTTATTTATGGTGGCAATCACTAGATGGCACTGCTCTATGGTTTTTTTAAGATGTTACATTTTCGTTTTCTTAAAATAATAATTCTGTTCTTTGTTATATGGCATGATGAATTGTTACTGGTTTTGCGGTATTATTTATCTGGGATTTGTGGCAAATGGCAAAAGAAAAATTGAATAAATTAATTTTTCAGGAAGGTTAAATCCCTGAACATAATGTTTTGGTTAAGTGTTTGGCATGAGGAGAAACATGCTCTTTAATAATCTCTGTTCCAGGACTAGTAAAAATAGCAAACGTCAGGGAAAAGCCACAATGAGAACTCTCTTCAGTTTCTGTGTTGTTGGTATCTTCTCCAGTTGTAAATCAGCATGTTAAGTGTATCTTTTACTTCTTGGCAGGAAAGTGATTGTGTAATCCTGAACTTGCTAGCTGGCAATTCTAGTTTTTCTAATCTTCAACTACTCAGTTGTCAATGCTGTCTTTAGCCAAGTGCATAAGGAACAAGAAGGTGGGAGACAACTTAATCCGTTCTGTCACTGGAGTGCTAGCACAGAGTATGGCTGATGCTATTAATTCAACACACTTCTGTGAATAGACTGCTCTAACAACTCTACCCCCAGGTCAAAAATGTACTTAGGACATCATCAGTGCAACAACACTATTACTAGATAGCAACTACAAAATTAAAGGGCCTTGCAGACCTAAAACCATCAGCAGCAACACCCTGTCAAAAAAAAGGAAGCAGGAGCTGTTGTTTGTGTTTGGCATCTTTTCAAACTTTAGGGTACAATCACTGAATCTGTTACTAAAGTTAAATATGACGTGGTACCAAGTTTTGTAGGACTTCTCTGGAGGATAGTGCTTTGAAAGTCCTGATACCTTGGTCTCTTTTCTCCTGGATTTTGTTGTTTTGTTATTATGACACTCTGGCACACTGGGGCTCCAGGCCTCTGTGGTTCCTTAATTATTTGAAGAACAATATAAAAGAGTACACATGTCTAATGGCTGCATATAAATGGAACTTCTTTTGATCTCCAGCAAAGCTGTCTCGGGAGTGTTTTCAGTTCTGGCTGGAAGAACTGCAAGGCATTTTTTGACCAGAAGTTGACTGAGATTCTCTTAATATCAGACTCACTGTGGGATTCTTTCAAGAGTAGATGCCAATACTGTCAGTAATGACAGCCAGTAGGCATTCTCTCTTGTCTAATTTTGCATGATTAAAGAGTCAGACACTAATTTTTGAGCTTGTCATTTGCAAAGAATTCTACCCTTTGGAATTATGATGATAGTTGGACCTGTGCATGTGATTTTGGGGTCTATTTCTAGAGACAGGATTTACCAGTCTAGCTTTTGATGAAAATTAAATTCACACTCCCATGTGTTCATACTGTGTAGCATAATGATTGTGAAGCTTTAAATGAAAGGCTTTTTTCAGCTTGGTAATTTTAAGTGCTTAAAATGTAGTGGCTATCCTTTCAAAAATGCGTTCACAAAAAGGCAACAGTAGTTAGCTTGATACATTCAGAAAATATTTTTCGAAGACAAAACTATAGATACTTTGATAGAAAATGTTGAAGTTATTGAATTAATTCCTTTCAACAATTTTTTTTAATAACAAAAATTAAACTAAATTATTTTTCTTAAATGACTTCCATAAATGAAGACATAAAGTTCATTATGCATTTACTTGATCTGGTTACTCTTGTGAAATTAGTTATCCATAAAAAAAGTTATCAATTAATAATTTTCTGTATAACTTTCTAATAATAATACCTTCACAAAGGGATGCCAAAGAAATCCATAAAATCTAGTTTATTTTGTAATCCATCATTTTTGACGTGAAGATTTTGGAGGCCTGAGTTCCGTGCTGGCATGGTAATACTCTGCTCAAGAGGATGTCAGTTTACATATGGTTTTAATTAGCATTCTTGTATTAAAGTAGAATGCAGGATGAGGCAGTAGTGATGCTAGCTTTGAATTGGAAGAATCTAGGCTGAAGTATTATTTGCCCTAGATAATGAGACTGTTGTTGACGTCTCCATGCTGCAACCAAGTGTTTGATATAGGCATATCAGTACAGGAATACTTACTGATTTCTATCACTTGCTGTTTTTTATATCAATATGCTTGTGTCTGTTTTCCACATTTGCTGGTTTTTTTTAAAGGATGACGTTTGTGGACTTTGCAGGTGTTGTAGTGGGGAAACCGTCTCTTCACCAGCACTTGAGTGAGCCGTCCTGTTTGCAAGTATGTCTCACCAGTGATTGGAATATGAACCTCATTCTCTATTAATTTCTGAGTACAGTTCACTGAATTGGTGAATATCTTAAGAGAGACTGAATGAAGTGTGACTGAATTATACAAGAAATGTCATATGGACTGCACTGTAACAACAGAAATATCTTAAAATGAGTCACTTTCTTATACTGCTAGGAAAGTGATTTTAGTAACACAGGATAGCATTTCTATGCCTAAGGCTGTTCTGTCTTACTTGACTCAAGTCAAACTAAAATCTTCTTCCCCTACTCCCCTCACTGCCTTACTTTCAGTTATTGCTATGAAAAACCAGACACACATTTTATATTCTGTTTGGCAGGAGAATGGGGCTGCTGCATTTCTGTCTTCATTTCCTTGTAGAAAACTTAATGATAAGGATCCTCTTTTAGTAAAAATTGGGAGAAAACAAAACTCAACCATAAAAACACAGAAACCTTTTTTTTGAAAATGACCTCTTGTTTGCTCTTTGATGAAGTAGTTATCCAGGTACTTAGAAAACACTCGATAGTGTTTTATTTACATTGTCTTAGAAGACTGTAGAAGTTTCAGATATTTCTTAATTTTTTTTCAAAGTTACTGAAAATTGACCGCTTTGTTTCATTACTGGTATTAGGCTTTAAGAATGAAAAAAAAAAAGGCCTGTTTCACTGTTTCACTTCTGAACATATACACAGTTATGAAAGCATTACTTTGAAGTGCAAGTAGCAAACAATGATTTGGGGCTATTCTATTTATGACAGTAGAATGTATTTGTATATAAAATACTGATTTTCTTTGAATTTTTTTAATATATATACACACACACAGATATATATATATATATGGATATTTATATCTACTCCTTTATAATTGTTGTGAGCAGAAAGGGAGCTTCAAACAAGATTTATCAGAGAAACACTGCCACTGAGTCATGACGTTCAGAAAAGACCACTTTCCTCTCTCAACACCTTCTCAGAGAGGCGTCTAAGTGCATCTGGATCCAATCCTAGTCGCAGACTTTGTCAGTGGTTTAGGTCTAAAGCATTATATAGGTACAACTGAGCCTTTATATGACTTCGTCTTTTGTAGGATTGAGGTGGCAACCCAAATATAAGCATAAAATAAATAATTTATTTAAATAGATGATGATCATATTAATGATTAGACTAAAAGAATTCAGAATTTTTAACTGCAGAATATAGGTAGTTATAACTGCTATTATAGTGCAATATTTTTGAAACAATATTGAAGCAATTATATTAAAACTAGCAAAATAATTAAGTACAGATTGACATTACTCACCCATACCATACAAATGACGTGAGTAAATCTTTTTCACTCAGCCTTAAGGAGTAACCTTCAGGAGTGTCCCGACTCAAGGAAGGAATCTCCACACAAACTCCAAAAAGGGAATGTATATTAGAAGATCCTGCTGTAAAAAGTTGGATGGGGCTTCTGTAGTATAAAGTGGTTGACTGTCAGTCATATCTCCAGGCCAGCTGTGTCAGCTCAGCAGCTTTACATAAATCATCTGCTTATCAACTGCTATCACTAGTTCTCTTATCAGAAAATTTGCCAAACCTTTACTGGTGCCAGTTTCCTTCAGGAAAGACATTGTTCTTTTCATCCTTATAATATTTGGCTTTGAAACTGAAGAGTCAGTGTGGTGCCAGCATTCTTCGTTACCAAAAGCAATGTGACTGTCCTTCCTCTGTCCACTACTGATAATTTTTGCGAAATAGAGTGAAGTGTGAATTGTTTTACCTTTTACACCTACTGAGGCAGACCATTCTGCTACACTGCACCTCATGACTGAAGTCAATCTAAAACTATTTTACAGTTTTGTATGTACAGTGATTACAGCTAGATAACTTTACAAATGCATTTACCAAATCTTTTAAGTTACCATAGGCAGTTACTGCTTTATAGAATGTAACCTATTAAGAAGCTGTAGAAAACACTACAGCTTTGTTATAAAGGCTAAATATAAATGCTTCTAATGGTGAATTATATGAAATGAAATATCACTTTGTACGGTACAAGAACACTTGAAGAAATCTTAGAGATATCTAATGATATTAGAGATATTAGAGATATCTATCTTTCCTGTAGGTTGTATGTAGTACATTGCACAATAACCTAGAATTTCAAACATGATTAATTCATGCTTACCATATCACATGAGTTAGTCCATCTAATGAAGCTGTGCTTTGTGTAAGTCTCAGGGGCTTAACTGAGTTGTCTCAAATGAGTAGTCTAAATTGTACTGAATAAGCACACTGGTTTTGTGTTGTACAACATGGTGGCTTTTTGTTGTAGTAATAATTTAGTGAACTTTTCTCTACAGATGCTTTGTCAATGCTGAATCTTTGACAGTAAAATCAGTAGGATCAGTAATAGTCTTGACAGTAAATTTGAGAGGAGTATTTACAGTACCCATTTATGAAAAGGCCTGTGCTACAGGGTGCATGTCTGGGTTTGTTGCTTTTTCTGAGTATTTTTTAAACAGTAAGAGATAACAGTACAGTTCTTCCCCATGACCCAACATATGGTCTCAAACACCTCAGAAACCAGATAAAAATCAGACCAAAGATACCTCTCTACAGATATTTTACAAAAAGGATATTTTTCCAAACGAACAGCCAGATTTCACCAGATTATCTGTGGGTCTTCTCTAAATTAACGTACGTAAAACAACTGTGGAATAGTGGGTATGTAAAATCAACACTTACAGATTGTATTACAAGGAAACAAGTAAAGAAGGCTCTGAGTAGGGTGGGATTTTCTTTCTCTTTTAAATTAAAATAAGACCACATTATCTTAATTGCTAGTGAATAACCTATCCCTTCTTTAAGCACTACTTGAATATGGTACAACAGAAGTTTAGAGTTTTTAACAAGCACTTGTATACATATTCATAGAGAACATTCTCTTATTTTTGTTAAGAAATTTAAGATTTCTTGGGAAAGTTTGATTTTTATTTTTGGAACATGAAGAATCTTTTACTGCTGTCATAACAAGTTCTTTGTAGCTTCTGTCACTAAGAGAAAAATGGATATTCCTTACATGAAATAAAAAGTTTTATTGAACAGTAGTTATAACAATGGTTATCTTTTAGTTATTTGCCTTTTAGTAATTAGCATCACAATGATATATTGGACTGAAAAACATTTTTGCAGGTTTTCTAAGTAGACACAATAAAAAGAATTCCACAAACCACTCCTAGCTGAAAGATACCTATTGGCTAATGATTGTTGAAGGAAGTCCTTAGAAGGAGGTAGACCAATATGTTAGACTGGTAGATAAACATGTAAATAGAAGTGTAAATAAATAGTACTGAAATTTCCAAGTACTGGTTGAAATAATGCTCCTCTCCTCCTCTCCTATCCTACCCTTCACTCCCATCCCCTCTCCTCCTCTCCCCTTTCCTCAAAAAGTTTTAAGGACTTTGTGAGTAATGCTGCCATGTTTTTATTTTACTACAGTTAGACAGGCTATGTATCGAAATGCCACTGTAATTCAGTTGGACTTTTGCAGCCATTCAAGTGGTACAAACTATTGTACTAAAACGATCATGTGAACCAGTTAAAGATTTACTCAATTGTTTAACAGCATTCTTGCTTTGATATAACATAAGAGCTTATTCATATTGTTGCTGGAAAAGCCATGAAGCATTTAACTTGAGAAAATGTGCAATCATTAAAAAAAGGCATGACACATGCTTTTCAGCTCTTTTCTAAACTTTAAGTCACTGATGAACTTTTGGTTTTGTCTTTTGTTTCCATTTAAGCCCCAGACTTTTTTCTTCGAGATACTCTTTTTTGTCCTGATGTTACCCAAATTATGTAATGGTTACAAACTTTTCTTGGGTCTGTTTTCATGTAACCCTGCTGTTCTTTTTCGGGAGGAATGTCGGTATTCATACAACAAGCAAGGCTAATACAAAGCAAAACTTAAAAATTGTTCTTATTACTAGTAAACAATGAAAGTATGTCTGCTCAGCCTGTTGTTTCACAGCATTTTTTTTTCCAATGTGTTGTTTGAACTACTTCACATTTTTATTTTTCAATACTGTTACTGAGTAGGAGACTCTGTAACTTTTTGTTACCACAAAATGCTGATTTTGAAAGACATGTCTTTCCTTTATCTAGATCTCTGCAAGAGGGACTGGTTTGAAAACTGTCATGCCAGTAAGATTATACTCTTTCTTCAGTGCAGTTTTCAATTCAGTAAGAAGCATGCCATCTGATTAAAGTGACTGAGTCACTGTTACTTCTGCCCAAGGGAGCAAAATGTGTTTCGGGTCAAAACAAATGAAAAAAAAAAAAGATGTAGGGCTGGAACCTACACATTCCTAGTGGGAAACGATTTATCTTTGTTTAGAACTTTGCCGTAAGTGATGATGTTGTGATTTCTATGAGGCAAAAAAAAATTGGCTTCAAAGTGGGAAACTTTGTATGGTATTGTGAACATTTAATAAAAGTTCATTTGCTCTGTCAGGCTGATATAAGAACTAACCGACAAAACCAAATAAGATACACAAAATCTGTATTTTACAGAAAATAGTAGATTTGAAATCACTTTCTGGTATTGCATCAAAGGAATCTATGTAAGAATTATATATAAATTTGTTTCCTCGACACATTTTATGCCACTGCCTTTTATCTTCTATGTGAATAAAATTTCTCAAAAAAAATTTATTTGCCCCAAATACAGATTGTGCTGAGTTCAGCTGATGGTTTTGAATTTGTGTCCAAAACATCCCCAGCATTTTGCTTAAATACTATTCAAATAAAAATCTGTCTTTTGTCTTCAAAAAGAGACTTTGAAATTACACTTGTTTCACTTAAAGTAGATTTTAATAAGACTATCAGGAAACAAATATAAATTTGCTGAAAGGTTTTTACAAATGGAGGTCATCAATGGTTAGGATTAGTCACAAAAGTCATTCAAGGCCGTTCCAGAACTGATCAGTATTTTCTCTTGGAAATGAATGAACTAAAATACAAAAGGCAGTTTCAACATGACATTCAGGTGAAAGGATAGGTCTTTATCTCCTCCTTGTCATTAAGGTAGCATCTCTGTGATGCTGGTGGATTACTCAAATGTCTTAAGGGATTCTGAGTGTGTTATCATTAGATTCTGGGTACTGAGGAAGAGGTGTTGCTGCCAGATAAGTGCAGTTGAAATCAATAATGGATGTAGTCGAATTTATGAAAAGCCAGTAAACATGGACATATTTTGACAAATCAGGCTCTTCAAGTTGACAATCAAAGATTATCAGTGACACTTGTGTGTAGATCATTTTGTTTTTAAGCTCTTGCTCTGCCTGACAGATCCAACAGGCTTGTATCAGGATGACAGATATTTGAAGGTAAATTCCTGTGGGTTTCTTTCACATGATATAGCCTGGACAGTATTCTTAATAGAAGAGCTTACTCCGAGCAATCTTTCTCTCACAGTTGCCTTCTTTGCTCCTGTTTATATATAATCTGCTGTTTCAACCTGTTTCCTGCTTCTTTTGAATGGATAGGTTAAGAAGCAGTCACAAAGAGTGTCAGTATTTGACTGCTGAGGTTTCTAAGTCACAAATCACAAGCCTGAGGTATATAAAAGGCAGATAAATACCTTGTTTGTAGGTATTTGGGTCCTGAAGACTGCCGATAAACTATCCTAAGAAGAAACGTTGTCATATCAGAGATGAATACCAGGACTTTTCGGAGTTGGATGTTTAAGCTAAGAACAGCATGTTACTTTGACATGTCACTGTAGAAGAGACATAGAATCTTTTACTGGGGGAAAAACCTCTTAAGGCCATCGAGTCCAACCATTAACTGAGTACTGCCAAGTCCACCACTAAACCACGTCCCTAGGTGCCACATCTACACTGCTTTTAAATGGCTACAGAGATGGTGACTCAACCACTTCCATGAACAGCCTGGTCCACAAAACCCTTTCAGTGAAGAAATGTTTCCTAATATCCCATCTAAACCTTACCTGGGGCATCTTGAGGCTGTATCCTCCAAGAGAGATATTTGACCAGTAATTACTCTTTTACAGAAAAAGAGGGCCAAAAATATTTTCCTTCTTTTAAGTTGAATTTTTTAAAGTGCTGTTCTTTGTTTGACTTAGAGTCCTGAAATATCTGACCTGTCACTCCATATGGTACCTACCTCCATGTCCTTGTTCCTTCATTTGAGTAATGTGTATTGGCAGAAACAAGATTCCTTATTCCGGAGACCAGACAGGAAACAAAAATCTTTACACATATCCTCTTGTAAATGGATTTTCCTGAGAGATTTAGTACCAGTCCCACATCTCAAAGACTTTACTTAGCTCAAATATACTAGTCAAATATACACAGATTTGTGGTAAACATCCATTTCCTTAGAGTTACCATGCTACTTCTGGCAATTAAATGGTTTTGTTTTTTCAAAACACGAGGAATTAGAGGAGAAGGTTTAAAACTGACAGATAAATGCACTCTGATCACATTCACCTTGGGTGAATTCAGCCAGTGTTAAGTAAATATTCTAATTCACTTCTGTAAATAGTCCTCAGGACATACTTTTCTGATCAACCCAAGCAGGATTGATCTGCATGAAAAAGATAAATGTTTTTGTTTAAATTGATTTCATTTGCAAGTAGGCCAAGTGTTTGGTCTTGTTGATTATGAGGCTGTGTGAGCATTGTTGAATGTGCAAATGAGGTACCGTATCATTCATGTAGCATTACAATGCTGGATTGACTTAAACCAAACTGGGACAGATGATCTTGGAGCCATGAAAGCTGTGGGCAAAGACTTAGCATTTAGAACTGATACTTGCTAATGGTGTCCTGTGTGTCTAGAGCTATATGCTTTTTCTTTGTAAAGCTTTGGTGATGTTTGTTTTGTTGTTGGGTGTTGGGGGTGTTTTTTGGTTTTTCTTTTCTATTTTCTGTTTCTACTTCCCATAATTCGTGTAAGTGACATTGACAATATTCCTGTGCTGCGTCACCCAGTACAGACAGCAAATATTGAGTGGACCTGGTAGATATGAAAAAAAAATACACAAAAACTCATCAAAAGCAAAACACCAAAACCCCAGTAGCCCTGAAATATTGTGTTTGTCACCTCTTAGAACTTTAATAGCTGCAAGTCAAAATTTCTGAATTTAGATAATCGATTATAGTTTAGAATATTTTTAATTCTTTTATATCATCTGTGATGGAGCAGTCAGCCTGGGAAAGCCTAATATATTTAGTGGAAAATGTCAAAGTTGAAAAGGTGGAAAAGAAGATATACTAGAGAGGAAGGAAGAGCCTTTGGAGAGAAGGGGATGAAAGGTCTGACCATAGATTTTGCTTAGATTTGGTGCAGATCAGACAACTGGATGTTATCAAGGTAGTACCAAGATTTATTTGCACAATTAAAGATGAACGAATCATTATAAAACTGTGCCCTTAAGGTTTTTTACAGGGGAAGCAAATGAGAATGGTGTGATTATTCCACTCTATGCAAGGTGGGAGTCATTGACAGAGAGTTAATGGTGAGTGTACATTATCTGCTGAGAGAGGAGACAATCTCAGATTCTTGAAGGCAAATGAACTGTAAGTACACTTGTAACTGGCTGCAAGAGACACCATTTCCAAGAACAGCATACAGTTTCACGGGTATTAGGTGGTCTTTTATTTCTGAAAGGTGTTGAAGCTTGTATCTTAATTCTGAAATTAAGTTTCTTTTGCATATTACTGTGCATGTAAGTGTTCAGTGTTTCAGTTTTAATTTCCTCTGAAAATTTCAACTTCATTATTTAAATGGAAACCCAAAATCCATGATGAATGAACATAACATGGATGTTTTCTCTAGATGACCTATTTAAAAAAAAAGCCAAAAAGCAGAGGGAACCTGACTTAGGAAATAAAGAAATTAGAAAATAGTTTGTAAGTGTTTAAAAATCAGATGTGTGAGACTTTGACTTGAGAATTAAAATAAATTGCCATCTTTATCAATGTTTGTTATTGTCCGTATGTACAGACTAAGGAAATAATAGAGGACATACACTGTGCTGGCTTCTGACACATCTTTGTTGTTTGATAATGGAAAATAGACAGTCATTCATTTTTGCAATTAAAGTCACTTAGGTTATTTTGTAATTCTTGTTGGGAATATGAAGCTGGAGACCAGATTCTGAAATACAATTTGCAGTAAGGTGCATGCAGAGGAAGAGGAAGGCATTAGGGTTTGTTTTTAAGACTTCTAGAAAAAATGTTTCATGGCTTCTTTTCTTAAGAAAAGGACATCAAAGCAAACTCAAAGAGGTAAATCCTAATTTGCATAGAGATTTGGAAAGTGAGATCTGTTACTGCTTCTTGCTATACATGAGTTTCTTTGTACTGAGTGAAAGAGTGTGCTCTAGGAGATGTAATGCTCGCTCTTTGCTTTTGAATTCAGCTGTACCATCCAGTAATGCTCCAAAACTACATTTCTGTTTTTATGATTTTAAATTTAGAGAATTGGTTTCCTTCCAGATAAATCCATTTTTCCTCAACTTGTTATTTTGCAGGGGACAACTAAAAATGAATCAATAACAGTTGATCCGAAATGTTTTGTGTTGTCTTTTGTTTCTATTTCATCTTCATGTTTTCTTGTGTCATTAAAATATATATTAATATGAACGAATTTTGAAAGGAGAAGTAATATGCAAGCAGAATAATTTTGACATTGTCAGGACATATTTTCTTTTTATCTCCAAAGTGAACCTCCCAACTGAAAACTGGATTCTAACAAATGTATCTTGTAATGGAATATAGTTGTAGCTCAGAATTTTTTTCTAGTTTGAGTTATTTTCTGCTTCAAGTCTGTCATATTTTATGTCAGGGATGTGTAAAAATGTCCAGAGCATTTGAAAACAACAGCAATACAATAGAATGGAGAGGGAGAATTGTGGGAAAATGACGTAATAGTAAAAGAGGAAAAAGTTCCCTGAGATTCAGTATGCAACAAAAAACTACTGTCATGTACATCATTGCCCACTGCATAAATGAGACTTCAGTAATCAGTTAAAGTGAAGGCTCAGTGTTTGTGTACAGTATTTTGCACTTGGAGACTTTGCTATACATAGCGATGTATAATGGTAATCATACCAGTCCGGAAAGCTGCTTTATGAGCACTTTTTCATTATATAGTATTTATTTTAGTTGACTTTGGTGTTGGTTTTTTTGGGGGGGTTTTTTGAGGTTTTTTTGGGTTTTTTTGTTAAGGAATATTTTTGTATATATGTTGTTCCTTAAAGAATGCTGATATTCATTCTTTGTGCTGAAGATTTTTAGACTGCTGTAACATGGTGTTCCTTTGGTAGAGAGAAAATAAAATTACTAACTTGAAACATTTTCTATAGTTAGTTGTCTGTTGTCTGTGTGAGCAGGTTTGGGCCTCAGGGGCTAAAAGTAAGAATAGCTGCTTTGAATTCTTTGAAATTTGCACAGTTATGTAGCTCACCAGTTTGAAAAGAGGCAATGAGATCAGTGCTGCATGTTATGACCATTACATCTTATGGGTATATCTGTTCTTAGGTCACTGAATCTTATGAGGGTGGTCTAAGCCACCTAAAAGTCGCTGAATCATATATGCTGCATGGCTAATTTTGCACACAGACTGATTTTGAGGGATAAATCTGGACATGTAAATGTGGAGATCCTCTTCATCAGAAGATAAGTTACTTTACTTAAAGTTTCTGCAGATAAACATGGCTTATGATATGGCAAAAATACACAACTTGAACAGCAGATAAAGGGCATCTTAAAATGAGCATTCATTTTTCTATCATATTAAATTCTCACCTATGAATATGTTAGTATTTATGGGTGGAGTATATTATCTCAGCTACTATAATAAGTCCTGGAATGAGTTCAGAAAGTCAAGAATTGTTGGTATAGGCATATATGTGACAAGAAATAAGGGTTTGACTTACAACAGTTAAATCTATAGAGTGAAAAAGCAAGGCAAATTAAGATACAAGATCTGAAAGCATTTTATTCTCCTTTCTGTTCTGCATTAATTCCTTAAAAAGTCTGATCAAAAATTTCATTGAGTGGGATAAATATGAAGACATTATTAATGAAAGTTCTGTTAGCTACTCTACTATTTCATTATTGCCTTAAATTGTAAACGAGATTCATCTCGTGTGCACTATGCAGCTCCAATTTCTGCTCAATATATGGTAATTCTGTGTTCATTATTGTCATGCTATTAGCAGTAGTTTTAGTAAAATCTTTAAATTGGCAATTTAGGGTGCTTTTAGGGGCCTCACTTTGTAGTGGTTGTTTTAATTTGTACAGCATTCATTTTTTTGCAGGGAAATAAAATGCTCTGTATATTCATTTAGAAGTAGTTGCCTTAGAGGTAGCAAGAACACAAAATTGGGAAGTTGGCCATCCTTCTTTCTCCTGGCATTAGAATAAAATCAGTACTCTGATAGTAGACCATCACATCCTTACTTGTCCTTACCCACTGTTAAAATTATCCACTCATTTCCAGGCAGAGGCTTTTCAGAAATATACTGAAGAACATACTCCTTTACCTGACTATATTGCTTCTGTGAAAGCTATAAGGAAAGTGACATTTTGAAGTGTTACATATTCACTGTTTGAAGTGAAATTGTGGCTAATTGCTACTGATTTAGTGGATACAGCTCCACAAATACTCCCATCCAGTTTTAGCTACAATGGATGAATTATTTTATGAACCTTTAGCTTCTTTGCTAGTTCTGAATCACAGTGCCTTCATGCAGAGGTCTGTTGCTTCGCCAGTTCTTAAACAATTATGGTGATAAAACAGTTTCCTGTCTTTGTTTTGTATACAGCCATTAACTCATTTCCTCATTTAAAAATTTACTTAGGAAGAGTTTACTTAGAGTCTGAACATGGGTTACTAGCCATGTCCATATGCAGCCAGTCCAAAATTACTTTCATCCATGAGTCTATGATCCAGGAGCATTTCTTTTTCAAACATTAGTGCATCCATGATTTTTTCTGTGTTACAATTCCTTTAATGTGTATGTTCTTGATGATGGATTTATGAATGGTTGGTTCTACCAAAGAATAACTTGAGCTGGAAGATACCTGTGCCTGTCTAATTCACTGCTTGGCCTGTCTTCATTCCAATGTTTCCTTAGAAAAGAGTCATAGTTACTTGAAATCTTCTAGCATAGTCCCCGGTGTGCTTCAGTCTTTATAGTTTCTCTACCATGTTCACACTGTTCTCCAACAGTCATAGACTACAAGGTACAGTAGGTTGATTTTACATCTTCTCTGTCGGTAATAACACTCCATTTTACATGAAGTGGTGTTCCATCAGGATTACTTCTTACCTGATTTATTTTTTTTTTTTTAAATGCATGTTCCTTTTCATTTGGTCACTAGGAGAACCGTTATCCCTCTCTGGTCTGTAGTAATCACTTATAAGATAACAAAACCCCATTTTTGTTGACTATGAAATGTATTTTCATTTGAAAATAAAAGGCTTGTCGTCTGATTCAGTTAGGCTAAGTTGTTTCTAGTTAGATCTTTTTATCATGAGTTTATGTAATTTGATCAGTTAGAAGTATCTTCTTTCATGTTGTTGTGGTTTAACTCCAGTTAGCAAGTAAGCCCCACACCGCTGCTGACTCACTTCCCCCTAATGGGATGGGGATGAGAATCAGGATGGTAAAAGTGGAAAAACTTGTGTTCTAAGGTCAGGACATTTACTAGGTAAAGCAAAGTCACCCCCACAAGCAAAGCAAAACAAAGAATTCATTCACTGGTTCCACAGACAGGCAGGTGTTGAGCCTTCTATGGGAAAGCTGGGCTCCACCACATGTAGTGTTTACTTGGGAAGAAAAATACCGAAAGTTCGAATGTTCCTTCTTCTTCCTTCTTTTTATTGAGCATGATGCTGTATGGTATGGGATACCTTGGGGGTCATTTGAGGCCAGCTGTGTCTACTCCCAGCTTGTGCTTTGCATCCGCAGCCCTACTTGCTTTTGGGACAGTGTGAGAAACAGAAATGGCTTTGATGTTGTGCAGACATTATGTATTTTTCAACAATAGCTGCAACATGGGTGTGTTACCCACGTGGTTTTTGTCAGAAATCCTAAACATGACACCGTGTGAGCCGCTATGGAGAAAATTAACTCTATTGAAGGGAAAGCCAGTACACCTATCTTGACAAAGGATAACTGATTATTCTCTGTTTAAATTTCTCCTTTTACTTTTTCAGTCTATAGTTTTCTTTCTTTCATAGAGAGCTTTTTCATTGGGTTTTGGGACTCAGCTGTTTCTGAATTTTCACTATTTTCTACAAACTGATTAGTTGGCTTCTGTGTTGCTTGGTCAGCACTGCCTCTGGCTCACTAAGCTCACCTACTTCAGATACTGTAGCTGAATCATTATAAAGAACATGGTAGCATTGAGAAAATAAATGGGGTGAATAAGCGGTTAACTATGTGCTCCACCCTCAGAGAAAAAGAGTAAATCACATGAATAAAATTAACCTTTTGGTGCAAAGGTTTTATTTCACAAGATCCATAGAGTCTTACAACAAAACAAAATAATATATTAATTCCTAAAATTTGTTTCTATGCTACCTATTCTGAGCACTGGAAAATCTTTATTACTTAATAAAACAAAAAGAGACCTTCCAGCATGATTAACAACTAGATTTTTAAACATCTTGAATCTAATCTTAAATAATCAATGGACACGTGTAAGAATTTTCTGAAAAAAATTTCTGCAAAATTTTCTGCAAAAAACAGCTATCTGTACGTGGCTTGCTTGGAGTCACAGACTCCATTTCTATAGCAGTTTATTCTATACAGAAAAGTTACAGGAATTTTAGTGAAAGAGAAACAGTGAGGGGCTTTTTTCTTCCGAGATCTGTGAATAACCCTGTGTGTTAACACTGTTAGAGCTCTCAACAGAAAAATGGCTTATCACTATCTCACAAAATTTAGTGCAGAGCTTGAAGGTCTTTGACCGGGCCAGAAAAAGGTCAAAAGGAAGATGAACACAAAAGGAAAGACCTGTGTCCTAAGTTCTGGAGAGCAAAAAACGAAACTTGTTGGTTTTGGATTATCTTTCTATATCTTTAGAACAGATACTAGATAATAGAAAACTGTTATGCTCTTGGTTGAAGGTTTACAATGCTTAAGCATATTAAATTCTTAGAATAGTTTCTACATATTCTGATCAAATGTTTTACTGGCCATTCTAGATTTTTGTACAAGCAATAACACGCTGTATAAATTCTCCTTTACATTCCTTCAGTCTCTGCTTTATACCAGATATCTGTGCAAACAAATGACCTACAAGGGAGGAACTTTATTCTGGATTCTAGCGAGACAGTATTTTAGATAATCACATAAAAGCTATTCAGTGCTTTCCTGTTAGTTTACAGTTACTTTTTTCCTAAATCACTTTTTCATATCTTATCAGATGAATTACCAGTGTCAACATCTTTTATTGCTTTTCCAGCCGTTACTGTTTCCTTCATAGTCTTTCTGTTTCTCAGTGCCATGGTCTGCAAGGCACAGCAAGAAGTGAAGGAGGTAGAAAATGGCACAGCTTAAAAGGAGCAGAGGTTTCAGCAGTCATTGTCCCTGTATTTGGATCATTGCTTGGCAGAGCTCAGGGGTATTAATTCACTGTCTTTGCTGATTGAAACATCAAGCATCCTGCTTCCCTGAAAGTAATGCTACCAACTGAATAGTTGAGAACTCATTTGTGAAGTTTTATGAGCATGAAAAAAGCGATACCTGGTGTAGTCTTAGACTTGCTGCACTGCACAGCAGAGTAGTCATCTCTGTGGCAATGGGCTTAATGTAGTCCTGTTCCATGACTGCCCAGTAATGAGTAGACTGTTGATTAAGTACAAGCAAGTCTTTCATTAAGTACTCAGTCCAGCAGTTCTCTTAATTTCACTGTTTTTCTCTACTACCAGTACTACTACTACTGCTAATTGATACATTCAAGCATATGCAGTAGTTTGCTGTGGAAGAAAGACAAGAGGTCAAAAGAGAATAATTGAAAATTAAATTATGGCTCAAAACGAAATGTTAAGGCCAGTTTATTGGCACATGATAACAGATAATCTGTGGTTTCCAAATCATATAACCTCAGATATTTGAGGAGACAGAGTTAAATCTATATGCATTAATGAATGGTTTACTTGAGGAAAGCAGAACTGAATAGCTTTCAAATCATTTCAGCATAAATGGAAGTCAGTAGTTTACATCAAACTGCAGTGGTGTTTCAGTTGTATTCTGTTGTTCTCGCCATTCTTTTTTTCTGTAGATCCAGGAAAAGTAATGAAAACCTGCTAACTAAAGGACTACCATAATTCAATGAAAAATATCCTGAAATTTTCTTTGTATTCTAATCTGACAGGATATGAAACTAGTTATGGACTCACTTTAACAGAAGGCTTACATTAAACACAGGTGTGTAGTAAAAAAGAGGGAAATAACAAATACAGAAGAAATATTCTGGTTCTATTGGATTATCTGCTGGAGATCTTAATTTCCAAGAGTAGTGCCCAGATATACAAAAGATTTCAAGACCTTTCTTTGAGTCCCTTTTAGCCAAATAAATCAGTTAAACCTTAATTTTGTTAACAGTACAAGGAAGTTTGGACAGCTAATGTGTTTAATAAGGACATGCTGTTTTAGCAAAGACATTTTTTTCTATGAGAACTCACTGATGACTCTTCTAATTTATGAAGGTGTGGCTCTCATTTCAGAGACATTGTAGATAATGTCTCTTGTTTCACTGGAATATACCAAATGGCATATACCCTCTCTTAAAACATAGAATAGGCGTGTCCCAGTTTTTACTGTAAATTACAGCTGTTTGTTCTCTTCTTTGCAGTATTAATTAACCTCTACAGTTGAATTTTATTCAGCTATTGCCTGATCAGAATCTATGTTTTGCCTGGAGACCTTGTCAAATAAATTGTGGTTTCTCAGCATCATCAGATAATTTCTATAGGGAAGCTTGTAAGTTCTTTGGGCAGGACTTTTGAAAAGAGAAAGAAACAAAGAGAGAGAGAGAATGAGAAAAAAGAAAAGAAGAGAAGAGAAAAGAAAAGAAGAGAAAAGAAAAGAAAAGAAGAGAAAAGAAAAGAAGAGAAAAGAAAAGGAAAAGAAAAAAGAAAAGAAAAGAAAAAAGAAAAGAAAAGAGAAGAAAAGAGAAGAAAAGAAAAGAAAAGAAAAGAAAAGAAAGAGAAAAGAAAAGAAAAGAAAAAAGAAAGAGAAAGATTGAAAAAGAGAGAAAGAGAAAGAAAGAAAAAAGTTCAACATACATGATTTGCTTGTACAGCTGGGACATCTTCACTATATTTTTTATGGAGCCACTTTCTAATCAATATATTGATGAATGTGGTGCTGAGTTTTGCTTCTCTCTCATATTTTTTGTCACAAAATTTCTTCCACTGTCTTTTTGCCACTTTTTTGAGAAAAAGCACCAATCTCACTTGCCTCTCTACCCCAAAGCAAACCCACCCCCACCTCTAATGCCCAGATTTTGCATGTCTTTCTCTAATTATGATGGAAATCTCTATCAATTGTCTGTTAAAATTCAATTATAATTTTTAACTTAATCTAAATTTATTAGATTCTACTATTTAAATTTATTCTACTACTATGCCTCTAATACCAAACTGGTTAGGAACTTCTGATATTTATATAATTCAAGCCAACTCATTAAAACCTTTTTTCAGTGTTGAATTGTTTTCAAAAATGGATTTTATTAAAAACACTTTAGAAATATATAGGTTTAGGGTGTAATATGTGACTTGAGTTTAACACAGTGAGTTCCAACTCTGAGTATGAACACTAAGCAACTGGCCAATAACACTGTAAAAAATATTAAGTATAACTGGAAACCATGAAGACCATGATTTCCATTCAGACTGATTCTATATGCATTACTAATATATGTAGTCCTAATACTGTGAACTTTTAAGCTATTTTTAACTTCTAAAAGAGACAGAGAAATTTTATTTGAAAATTTAAATAATTTATGATGTTCACTAGACATGAAACACCATACATACCATAGAAATTGCTTTTTTTTGTACCTTTCAAAAAGATAAACACCATTGGGGAATACATACAGCTAAAACTGCAGTACTTTTCTTTTGTAAATTATTTTCCGTGCCTGCTGTGCTAAAATGTGTTCCCATAAAATGTACATAGGCATAGTCAGAATCTGACTGTAGAGATTTGGTGAATACAAAATACAAATTCAAAAATAGGAATGTACCTTTAGGCAGAAATTTACCAATTTAGAATGTGTACACAGGCAGTGGTAACAAAAACATTCAAACCTTTAATACTTCCAGAATAATTAAAAATATCTTAATACAACATAGTGTATTGTTCGGACAGCAAAAGCTAAATTGAAACATTTCTAAATTTTATGTGTGGGTATTTTTGTACAAGGATAAACCTTCTCTGCAATGACCATATCAATTAAAAAAGTAATGTATGTGATGTAGTGAATTCTGCTTTCCCATTCCCTACACACAATAGAGAAAAAAATCCAGAATATTTACTGTCTAATTGGTAAGCTCTTTGGAAACAAATCACGTGAGTCCAAAACTAATGACTTGGGAACTGTAGACTGTGACCCCATCACTGGACTTTGTGATGTGGCACAACAGCCCACAGCCTATAAGCCTGCACAGTTTTTTGTTTAGATGTGTTATAATCATTTTAATTGTTTTTATGATGAGAAATGTTTGATCTTAGCATACATATTCTGGCTTCCACTTTTCAGTATTACACAAAAATTCAGGAGAAGCCGGGTTACCCACCCATAAGGCTCATTTAAAAGCTAAACTAACCATAGCTCTACATTTAAGTGTCTGAGTCATTGAAACTTTAATGGTGAAAAAAGGCAGTGAACGTCTGGGTATGCTGGTTATGTCATGTGGCTTAAACTTTCTCTAGAATATGCCACTTTGGTGCAGAAATTATGGTCTGCTTTGCATTATTATGAGGATTCTTCTGCCTTTCATACAGTCTTTTAATGTGGGACTGGCAAGAGGTGCTTGTTTTCCTTTTCATGAGGTGAATTTTACCCCAGTAAACCAATGGAATTAAGTAAGTAAGGTATCCAAATCATAGTTAGTCCCTGTATTTTTTTTTGGTTCGATTTTGTTTTGTTTGTTTGTTTGTTTGTTTCCTGTGTGTGAAATTCTAATGTTTTGGAAAAAATCATAAGCAACGAGCTGGAATACTTTTCTTATTATTGATTTGAGACATGGTAATCATGGATAATATTCTGCACACAGCTAATATTTTTTTTAGCATTTTTCTTTCCCACAGAAGAAATAGTATGTTTCTTGACTGTTTGAATGTTGTTCTCTGTATAAATAAATAGTATTTTAAAATGTTTTAAGGACAATTTGCATGCAATAGCAACTTAAAGGAGTATTATGGAAGCAGTGCCAAACCCTGCTGAGCATTTCTCTTAGATGTAGTCTCACCGATAATTTTAGACACAACACATAAAAGTGCTAAGTTTTCACTCTGTTATTGAAATGACATTCTGGTGAAAGATTTCTGTAACAAAACGTTAACTTTTAGTGTAATTTCATTAATCTAAACTATGTTCAGGTAAATAAAATAACTGTCCTGCGTGTCAGAAGGAGGACATACTTAGCCAACTGAAGGAGTACGTTTTAATGACTGGCAGTGATCTTTCAGAAAGGCTTGTATGATTTTTTCCTGATCTGTCTTTTAACTCTGTCCTAGGGAAAATATATTATCTTGGAATGATACAAGCATCAGTAGGCATTAAAAGATTATTTCAGGTTTTGACTGAAAACTAACTTAGAACTATTTCAATTTCTGCACTCACCTGCTGTGTTACATGCCATTAGCCAGCATCATTGTATTTTGAGCTGAATATGAAATTAGAGTTAAATCAGAACAAAGTAAAATATATGGTCTCTGGCAGTCTTGCTATGATAATTTATCCTTTTTCTTCCACTTACTGCAATGAAGAAATAGTTATTCTACTGCATACATCGTTCAGATGAAAAATTTGTTTCTTGACATGTAAGGTAGACTGATCTAATTATTTTGCATGAAACCTTGAAATGCAGAAAATTAGATTTGTTTTTATACATTTTTAGTCTTATTGAAGGTCTTTATCTGCCAATTTTTAGAGTCAATAGTCATCTCTTGCTCCTAAGTGCAAATAGTTAGGTGTGGAGAACAAGAATATTATTACACTTTGTTTTCCTTCATTAAAGTAGATTTTCTTGTTTTACCTTGATGATACAATACTTCCTTAGTTTGCTTTCATATAACATTTTGTTGTATTTGGTTATTTCCAGTTTCTGTGATTTTCTTTGTTTCCATTAGATTACTATTACAGATAATGAGAACAATTTTTATAATGTTAGTTATATGTTAATATGTTATGTTATATGTTAATGTTAATAAATTTTTAAGTTAAGATAATGCAAATGCCTTGAAAAATTTTAGTATTGTATATCTTTGTGTTATGTATATGCTTTCTATGCAGGATTGAGATAAAAAATATGACAGTTACTGGTCAGGCATACATGTACATACTTCATCAAAACAAATTTTAAAGTAGGAATATTCTGTTTTTGCTGTCAGGTCCATATGTGTTCTTACACAACACAGACTCACCATCAAGAAGATTAATATCTTTTTGTTATTCTGCATTTCCAGCAGTGTAGAAAGTACAATTTTTTTAGAAAATACAAATAGAGAAATAAAATTAAATAAAATTTGAATCATTGTGTTGGTAATTAAGTGCTTCTAGCCTGCCTCAGAGTAATAATTTTCTAAATATTTATTATAGAATTCTTACTCAAGTGGTGTAGTTAAAATCTAGGATGTCAATGTGCCTGTTATAAATGGTACTGTATTTGTCTCATTTATACTTTGACACTAAGGCTTTTTTGTGAAACTAATACATTCTGTCTCTACGTTGCATGACAGAAGGCATAGAAACACACATTTCCTGCTTGTAGTTTATATAGAAACACAGTGCCCAGCTTTTCTTAAAACACTGCATAACGTTTCTTCTACGAGTCATTCAAAAAGAACTAGAACAGAGCCCAAATTTCACGAATGTTGTATTTTTACCTGCCACTGATTCTGAGCAAATGGAGCACTCTAACTAATGCAGATGCTGCACAGAAGCAATATCAGGGTTTTGGCAGTTTTTTCCTCTTTGTAAAGAATATGATCTTTAAATGAGCTTCCCATTTGGGAGAAGCTGTAATAAGTAGTTAATATCATGCCTCAGTATTTCATAAGCTCTGGATAAATTTTGTGTTTGTGATAGATTGTCTTCAAGAGCAAAATACTGTATTTTTCAGTACTGTGTTCACTACCAGTCTTCTAAAAACCATGTGACAGTTCATAAACACATATATGTTAGATAGTAATTTCTGTGGATAATGTGTCTTCATGTTCCTGCCCATGGTGGGGAGGTCGGAACTAGATGGTCTGTAACAACACAAACCATTCTATCATTATTGAGTGGTATTTGACCTTAAAATACTTTAAATGTAATTTATTTATGTCAGAATTTTTCTTTGGACTAGAATCATTACTTAGTTTTGCCTTCTGCCATCATGGAGTGTTCCTGCCTTGATCCAGTTGTTTGGATTTGAAGCGTGATTTTTTTCTGAAGCAAACCTCATGGCTGTTTTCAGTTGCCATTCTTTGCTTCAGCTCAGCTGTGCCTAGCAATCTCGGGAGGGATGGATGACCTGATTAGGACTTCGGGATAGTCAAATTCTCAGGCCAGGTAAGACCAAGGCTAAAGTTTAGTTTCTTGAAATATAGGACGTGTGGATTATTTTGCTGTACATGCTCATTGAACTACTTGTTAAAGTAGAACACTGTGTACAAGCCAAAACTAATGATTTTGAAGTCACAGAAAGCTTATTAATGCCCCTGACATTAAAGAGCTCAGGAGATTAATTACTATAGCATATTTGATTCAAAAGATAAAAGTTCTACAAAGTAGCATTGTGTTTTGGTTAAATATACATACCAAGTGTAACCTCTGTGTTGCAGTTCAGTTCTTCTGTCTTCAAAGAATTGACTAATTCGTCTTTAACTAATTAATTTTCAAGATTACGTACAAATTTTTTTTTTTTATAAACTCTTTGAAAGTCATGTTTAGTTGTTTTTGGTTTTGGTTTGTTGGGGGTTTTTTTCCTCCTTTTTTTGATTATAGCATGTTGAATTTGGTAACACTGATGCCAAAAAAAAGTGTTTTAGGACTGGAAATAGATCAGAATTATTTTTCTTGTCATCTCCTTTATTCTGTAGTGGCAAATAGTCTTAGTGCCTATAGATAAGGGTTAAAAGTATTTGTCTTAAGGAAATAAGAAAGGTATGTAGCTGAAATAACACTTCCTCTCATAGAGACTTCTTTCTCTTAGACAGATGGGCTCTGCCCACCTTCAGCTGAAAGTCATGATTCAACTATGAACAGCAAAGCCCATCCTACACAGAACCTCATAAATATATAAAAGAACTGTTAAAGACTACATGATTCAGCACTGTTGTAGATGAAAAATAGTCATGGACAATAATAAGCCTGTGGAAGTGAATTATATACTGTGTTCATTATAGAGGACATATCAAAATCTGTAAATTCAATTAAAAAATCCATAAATTAAATCAAACTTTCCAGGAATTCTTCTGTGTGCTTGGCCTGTGACATAAACCATATGCTTCAAACTCTTTTCATGTGGCTAAACTGACTTGGGTAATCATGCAAATAAAATAAAGGATGTCTGAAATTATTTTGAGGATTCATATTTACCCCAGGGCCTTGGGTAAATAGCTAATGACTGGTGAAATGGAAATTAGTTCTAGTAAAACAGATATTAGTTCTAGTAAAACAGATATTTAATGTATATAGTCTTATGATCTAACAGGTTTAGTATTTTTCTTTTAATCAGGCTGAAAGATTAGGATAGTTCTTAATTAATTGTCAATTTGCTGTAGATGTACTACTTAACCAAAGATACAAATGAGTGTAGGAAGATCTCCATACTTAAATATTATCAAGGATAAGTTCAGTATTCAAGGTGGTTTTTACCTCTTACTTGGAGAAAGCTACAAGCTTAAATTAAAGCCATTTGCCATATCTCCTGTTTGCCTAAATCTGTTTAAGACTGACAGTTATATGAAACAGAGGACATGTAAAAAGAAAATGGCATGTCTGTTGTCACTCATTAAAATGATACTGAAGCACTGCTTTTTAATTAGTGCATTCTGATATATATAAAATTTCTTTTGTCTTGCCAGTCCACCAAGGACAACTGGCTAATTCTTAATCTCTTAGAATGCTTTGATAATTAACCTGTCATGGTGAGGTCTAGCATTGTGGAGCTGTATTGCAAGATAGGTTCATGGCATAATATGTCATTATATTGTGTGTTTACAAAAACAATTTACAGAGATATTAAATTGGTGAAACTGCACTTAAACATGTGGTTTCTAAACCATGACATTCAATCAAGATTTTTAAAAGAAGCACTGAAGTAAGTGCCAGATAAATTAGCCCTTAAGATTATATTTGTGCCTCACTGCCCACTTACTGTGCTCTTAATTAGGCGTTGAACGTGTTTTTGGTAAGACAGTAACTGAAATAAATAATGAAAAAGTTATTTATTCTATTTTACATCCTTGAGATGGCAGTGCAAACAATCAGTGATTCCTTCTCAAGTGAATAACATTCAACTATATGAGGAAATTGTGGCAATGTTGAGAAACTGGGTATTTTGAGATTTAGGCATTTCATGCAACAATTAGGTTTTAATTATTTCTTATAATAGTGGTAGAGCTATGTGAATAAAGCAATAAAAACGGGAAAACATTTTCCCTCTTTCTTTTTTCTTGCATTATCTTTCCATGAAAATGAACAATTATGATTCCAGTCAAACCTAACAACATTAATTTCCATTGGATTCTCCTTTTTATGTTATCATTTATCCTTTCTTCTATACTTTCTCAGTTTTGGTCAGTATTTTATTTTAGTCCTGAAGCATGTTACTGCAAAATTGCAAGACTCATCTCTATCCTTTTTTTTCAGAATTCCATTAAAGAAAACAACTGCCCAAAAATGTCAACATAGAATGCAAACAATCTCTGAAAATAATGTATTGTAATAACGTATGTTGTAAAATTATAAACTCTCATATAGCTTTGGGTTTTTTGAAACACTTCTGATGCAAATTTAGATAAGAATTGAAATAAGCATATCTGCCAAGGGCAAAAAGTGGCGAGATGGACCTTCCTGTTTTCCAGCAGGGTCACTAAGTAAAGATGGAACAGTTGGAATACAAAAGTGAGGGATGGATAATGTTGGAAAAGTCTGAAGGTACAATTACATTTAAGAACTTCTTCGAATGATTTACTGCCAGGCGTTACAGCTGCTTGGATCTCAGGTTTTCTACTTAGGAATTATATGAAAGCACAACTGCAATTATAAACATTATATATCATATGTATATTATTATATAAACATATAACAAATTAACCAGTTTTGCAAAGACAAAAATGTAAAAATGCAATCCCATATTGCTTTATTTACCTCTGAATCTCTTATTTTCTCACCAGTTGCTGTGAGTGATCTGCATGGTAGAAATCTGACACTGCAGTAAACTGTGGCTTCTTTCTTTGGCTATGTACTGAACAGCATGAGCTTTTTCCCCAGATTCTTCATGTGTTTCCTCACAGATATTTGCATGGATTTTCTGATATTATGTATCTCCCTTATTTATTTCCATCTTCTAATAGACTCTGAGAATTCATGGAATTGAAGGGGGCACAAATCAAATCGAAATACATACTTTAGTTAACAGGTGTGGTGAGAGTGGATGGGGAAGGGCAAGAAGAACCAAAAGCTTGTGTTCTAAATCAGCACTAGGTTCAGTATTTCCTGATTAAAATCTTTAATGACAAAATTTCTGGGTAAAATTTAACAATTATGCTAGAAGAGTGGTGCAAATTGCTTTAAGAAGATTGAAGTGGTAGACTTGGATTTTCTTTACACATATACTGATATCGTGAAGAAAGGAACTGTAGTGGCTTAATGTCAAACCAGAATCTGAATAGTTAAAAAAAAAACCTTTCAAAACTTAGAATTTGTCTCCAGTCTGTTTCCTAAGAACATTATTTATAAATCAAAGATTGAGGTACATTTTACCAACAGTAGCTTGTAGGGGTTTTTTAAATTTATTTTGTGTTACTGTATTACATAAATAACTGATTCTTCATTAGTACTTTTGGATTGTTCCAGGAATATAATCTGATTTAATTAATAAATCTGGTAACTAGAAAACTAGACAAATCATAATTTACCTTGTTGAAAAAGTAATTCATAAAATCATAGAATGAATAAACTGTACAATATGAAAGCCATGAGACATAAGATTAAATTTGAATTATTTTTTACCATTTTATTCCTGAATGAATTTGCATGGAAATAGTGATACTTCAAATATATTAAAGTGAATTGTAGAAATTGCATCGTAGAATAATTTGGATTGGAAGAGACCTTAAAGCTCATCTAGTTCCAAACCCCCTTCTTAGAATTTAATTCAGGAATAATGCACAGGATTACCATGATTCTGTTTTCTAGCAAGAGAATGCTGTTCCATTGTTTTTTTTCTTAAACTTTTTGTTTGGTTGGTTAGGGTTTTTTTGTTGTTCTTTGTTTGGTTTTGGGTTTTTTTCTTGTTTGTTTGGGTGGTTTGTTTTTCATTTTGTTTTTGGTGAGAGTGAGGAAGTTGTCCTTTTTTTGAGTGCTGGAACCATAGTTAGGGGTGTTATATACTTACCTCATACACTGACAAGGCAAGATTTTCCCTGTCACGAAGAACTTACATCCTTCAAGTCTGCTAGATAGCTCTAATTTGTAACATATTTAGAGACAATTCGTTATTTAGAAACAATTAGTTATTCTTCTACTGTCTCGTATAATATATATGTTGTCTCATCAGCCTTAACACTCTCCAATGGCGTTGACACCTAAAGAAAGGTTGAAGCAGAATGGAAAAATTTAGTTAGTAGAATTTAAAAACCCATACAGAACAACCATATAGATATGTACAGAATAAAAGAATTGTGCTTTGATGATTTAGATCAATAATGCAGAAATCTTCCAAAATATTTTCTTTTTTTTATTCCCTAAATATGAAAAAAAAATCTTAATTATGGCAGACAGGTATTCTGTAAAAAAGTACTTGGTTGTTGAAAGGAAATGATCTTCCTTGTTTGTTGAGCCAACTTCATTTCACAGTCACTGCAAAGGTCTGTAAGAGGGCAATTTTTGAGCTGCAGTTGTTTGGAGCTTCCAACTGGAATTACTGACCTTACTAATACCCTAATTTTTCAGAAGAAAACCACAAAAGATCTCCAAAAACCCAAGAAACAAAAAATAAAACCAAACCCCAAAACAAAACAAATGAGCAAAGAAAAGCCAACCAAAAACCAAACAAACAAAATACCCAAACCAAAAGAAATGAGCAAACAAAAAAGAAAAAAAAAAAGCCTCCCCCCAAAAGCAGCTCCAAGGATCACTTATCTTTCCTTTAATGCACATACAGAAGTTCTAGTCTTCTTTGAAATGTGACTCGACTTTCCTTATCCTAACCAATCAGTTTCATTTTACAGTGAATGAGACCCAGTTACTTCATTTTGTAATATAGCTTGTGATGTTTTTTATAGTAGCTATTTAGTATTTCTGAGTTCTCATACATCTTATTAAAAGTTAAGAGCAATTTTTTAAAAACTTAAGATTTCTAAGGACCCAAAATGTAAAACTAACAATCTTTCATTTTACCCTGGATTTCTGCTGTACTCTTTCAGAATACATTTTTCATTCTACCTTTAAATTTTGGACAATTACACTGTATGCCATGAAATGCTGAAGGAAAAGTTTTAAAATCATCTTTCATTTTTATTTGCTATGTCTCTAACTTGTCCTGTGTAAAGAAGTAGAAAGAAGATTGAGAATTTTTATGTGTCTGGAAGCACAGCTTTGAAACATTGATGGCACTGCAGTATATCTAAGCCATTTATAAAATCTTGCAGAGTTTTGAGCCTTTCATGATATTTCTTCTTTTTCCCCTGAAGATGTAACATTTGAAATATTGATCCAAATTTTGAGAAAAAAAGAACATCATAGTTTTATTCTTCTTTGCGATACCAAATAGATGCCAAGACTAATATGTACTGATTTGTCATCTCCATTGAACACCGAGAGTTCAAGAAAAGTTATCTTGTACTTTTCTGCTAAAATTCCGTATTGAACTGAGAGGAAATACCATAAGAATATGCTGTCAAAAATACCCATACATTAAAAATAAGTAGGAATTTCATAAAAAATATGTAATGGCTTCTGGTAGTAGCAATCATCTCCATCACAGAAAATATCAAAACTCCATTGTGCCCCAGAGGAAAAAAAGTTTTAAATTGTCTTTAAACATTGCTTTTATGAATAAATATTGCAATCTATTATATCTATCCCTGCACTTTTTATATGGCTTTTTCTTTTGGTATTTCCTGGTTTTTACTGATATCCGCAATATTGACATTCACAGGCAACGCATGAAGTTGTCACATATGTAGAGCTGAAAGATATGAAAATGCAGATTTGAAAATGTGTACTATGCTTTGCAAGAATCTTTGAAATTCTATTCTGTCTTAATTTTATTGCACTATTTATTCTTAATTTTTCTTGCTTCACACAGTTTATGATTTTTAAAGACATCATTTAAGGAAACTAGTGAGAAGAAATACAGATTTTCTGAGCTCAAAATGAAGTGCTGGCATTGCCTTCCTTTTGGGGTACTTGCAGATCTATTTTCTTGTATTTGAAGGGAATTCACATGAGTGAGGTTCTCCACAGGAATATAAAAAAATGTCTCTTTGGGTATCTGCATAATTTAATCTATGAGTAGAATTAAAAAACAGAATAAAATTGAAGATTGCAACCAAGACATTTTTTCAGGTCTGGAACTCAACATAATGAGAGTTTTTAATTTTTACAAAAGAATTATGAGCTTTTTCCTTGTGTTTTAAACTAATACAAATAACTGTAAAGACTAAAATTATCATGTAGTTGATCGTAAATTATTAATATTTTTTTGTCCGGTTTCCTGCAGCACTAACTAGTAGAAAAGGCAAGGAGTTTTATTCCTCAAACTTTGCTTGTTTCAAATATGTGATATAAATCGAATACCACAATAAGTAAAATTATCCTGGGTATGAACTCAGGTAAAGTGAAACTTGTGTCATAATTTTGAGTGTTTGAATAGGGCAGTATGAGCTCTTTAACAGTATTGTACTTAATATGGCCTGGTCAGCAGAGAAGAGATAATCAAAATCTCTCACAGTTTTGTTTGTGAAAATGCGGTTGATTTTTGAGGCAGGAGAAAGAAGCACAACTGATTAATGTTCCATTTTCTCTTTCTTTGGATTCCTGCCCCCAGTATTCAAATTAAAAAAAAAAAAAAAAAGAAGAAAAAAGAAGTACGATAAACAGAAGTTTTGAGTATTTCTAGTGTTTCAGGTTTTATCTGGCTACTTTTCATTCCTACAAGGCAAGAATGAAATATATTTTTTTCTTTAGACTTTTCACTTCCTTATTCCTTAAAATTATTTTTACTTTATTCTTGGGACTTTGGTGGTCCTCTTTTCTGTACAAAGTATGCTCTTTCATTTCTTACACCAAGTAGTATACAACTTTGACTGGACTTAGGAATGCATTTTCAGTAGGTTTGCCCAGCTCAGCAGTGAAGGAATTATGTATGGTAAAAAAGGAGGAATTCAATAATGTAATAGAAAAAGCAAGAGGAATTTTTTTTCTCTGTAGATAACACTGCATATAAGAAATCTATGAAAAATCTTGAAAGGGCAATTTGTGTCTTTGACCTAGATATAGGAATGACGTTGGTGCTACTGTATGTTAAATGTAAATAACTATTCCCATTTAAATTTAAGGCAACAGTATTGCAGCCTTTCTCAAATACAGTTTTTTAACATTTTCACAATCTGAAATTGTTACTTTCTGAATCTGTACATGACAAGAAGATGGGAAATACTGCAGATGTGCTGGGACTAGATTTCCATCTGTTCTTCAAGAAATTCCTTGAAAGTAGTACGGGGGAATTATGACAGAGATGATTGCAGTGTACTGCACTTTGTCAAGAGTAGACAACTATACAAACAAAAATAATGGCTGGTTCTTTAGAAAAGGGCCATAGTGGATCATAAACTTGAACAAAATTAATGAATAAAATGCCTATTCTGATAAGTGAGCAGAAAAATAACCCTCTAGTTATATAAGTAATCTTGCTTTCCTCAATATGTTTTTGGGATGTGATGTGCTGGTTTTGGGAAATACACAGTAAAGAATGGAGGTTTAAGGAAGTACTGTAATAGTTTGCCAGGGGAGGTCATGTTCTTGACACTGGGTCTGAGCGTAACTGATCTTTCTTATAGGAAGGAGAAAGGGAAATACCTCCTGGAAAGGTGTTTTCCAGTCTAACATTTTCAAGTGCAAATCATATCATCCTTAGAAACATGTTTTCTGTAATCTTGGAACCTGTTCTCACAGGATCCTTTCATAGAGTGTTTTTTTCTTTCCTTCATCTTTTTTGTAATGTTAAAAAACAAGTTCCTTCTTTTTTCCTAATGTTATGTTTGTGCTAAAGTTGTTTTAAAAACTGCATTCCCACTGGAGGTGTTAAGTGCATTTGGTTGCATGACTTGAGATGGGTTTGCACGTCCCACACATAATGGTATAAAAATTCATAAAAGGAGATTAAAGTACCACTTCATAATACTGAGACGTCTTTTGTTTAAATGTAGTATGAATGGCCCTACCCTACTTCTATAGAGGATATCCTGACATATAGAACAATGGGTCACAGTTAGGAAGAAAAAGATTAGGAGCCTTGCAGATGGTGGAGGATCTGCTTTGTGGATGGAGATGTAATTAAGTTCTCTTCTGTTGTGGAGTAAAAAGCAAACACATTTCCTGAAGTGAAAATAGATTTTAAGATGAGCAAAACATAAATTTGCAGAGTTTCAGATAATTTTATTTTCGTAATGACTTCTTCCAGTAATTTTTTTGCAGAGGCAAAATTATATGTTAGGGCTTTTTTAAGAGGAAGATTCGTTAAAGAAAAAGGCTGTTGGCTCTCAAGATAAAGAAAATAGACTGCCTGGAATTCAGATTGTTTTTCAGGGTAATCATGTTGTTCAAAGCCCTTGATCTAGGAAGCCTAGAGTCAGGTAAGAGACTTCACAATTTAAAAAGGAGGTTTATGGTCTTACTAAAATCAAGGGCATGCTGTATATGCATAACAGTGGCAGCTGGTCTGTAACTGTGTGGCCTTTAAGGTATTCATGTATTTAGATGAAGTATTGATGCTTTTATATGAGTGGTAGTGGTAATTTGTCATTTAAATACTGAGATGGGAAAAGTACTAGAGCAAAAGCCAATTTTAGTTACTGTAATCGTACCTTCCTTCAGGCACTTAATTTACACAACTGATAAGAAACTTTCAAAAGAAGTTTTAGATGTGCAAGAAGATTTACATTGCTGCCAGGTTCTATGCCTGCGTATTCTCTGTTGAGACAAATGCTGTACACTTTCTGTCATGATACCTTTTTTGTTTGGAAACACTTATGGGCATGCACTCAAATTCTTTCAAATCCTTGGCTAAAACTCTTTTTTGACACATACTTGTGGGAAAAAGTAATCTGACAGGACCCAAAGCTGAAGTTATCTTGGCTGACATTGTTTTTCACTGCAATTGTCAATTGCAACACTTAACCTTTTTCATAGAGAATCCTGTATCCAGAGGGTAAGAAAAACAATGTGTTTTTTTCAAAATCTTTAAAGATATCTTTAGACTCCTCTTTCATTGTCAACTCTGATAGGTTATACTGATCTCTTCCCATCCGCTTTCATATTTGAATTTATAGTTCAAGCCTCAACCTTGTATTCTTGCTTTCATGATAATATTGCTTTAATCACACAGGAGCTTACTCTATTTTACTCCATGGATTATTATTTAGTTTATCCTAATATTTTTGTTTCTATTTTTTTCTCCCTCCATGCTACTGTATTATGAATTGCTGCCTCTTCTGTTGCTGCCTCTTTCTCTTTTGCCTCTACTATAATAAAGAAAATAATTGCCTAGAGGCTTTCTATACAATGTAGTTGTACTAGAGAGCTCTTTGTTTTCATTTGAAGAGTACTTTATTTTTAAATAGCTTGCAGATGCACTTCAGTTGATGAAGCCTGTTCAATCAACACTCAAAATAGTTAAAAAAGTAAAATGGGATGTAGCTGTTAGAATCTACCTGGCCATCAGAAAAGTGTTATACTTAAAATATGTGTTACACTATATAGATGTGGTTTGTCGAAACAAGTTTTTCATGCAAATTAAATCTACATTTTTTACACATCAAGAATGCGTCTCCATCACATTATATATTTATAGTGAAGCTACAAGAGCTACTTGTTGCCAGTTGAATTACCACACTTACCTAAAAACAAATAATATGTTTGCTATTATTATTAAAAGAAAAAAGAAGGCAAGTTTCTACTGAAAAATGAAAGAGCTTCTTTAGAAGACTGTTTTATGATTGGATAGCTCCATATCTAAAATTAGTTTTGATATTCTCTATGAGCGTTGGACTCAAATTCTGGTCTGTCACCTTGAAAGTCTGCTATTCATTGTCCTGTGCATCTGCTTCATGCTTTGTAAAAGAACTTAATAGTCAGAAAGTGTTCTGCTGTGGGTTTTTTTGAAAGATCTAAATCCAGTTCCCAATTTTACTGATTAGTAAAAATGAAACTCTGAATGTCCATAGACTTGTTCTGCTTTGTTATATGTGCTACAATTCAGCACAAGTAGACCTTTGTCTTAAGAAAACTCAGTAGAAATTTTTGCTCTCCAATATGTTTATTTTTTGTTTCTTATTCTATAGTTTGCATTGAAGCACTTTGTATTAGTACCTTAATTTCCAAGTAAGTTAAAAATTTTCCCCCTTCTTCCTGAAGCTGATAGGAATCAACTGGATGCCCTTTGAGGTGTGCTAGAGCCTGCTAACATGCAGCTAATGTAGTGCTGATTTTAACACAAAAGGTTATGGAGAAGAGCCAAAAAAGCTATAGATACTTGAGCCTCCTGCTTGCTGATGAAGAGATACTAGAAAAACTGATTAATTTAAAATGTTTAAATAGCCAAAAATATAATTATTTAAACCATAGATTAAGATCTTTACAGAATGTTTAAAAAATACGGCGAAGGAGACCGAAGCAGGTTATGGTGTCTACCATCTGAATCTCAGTCATTCTTGGAAAGTATTTAGTGTCCAGTAATGGGAACAGCAAAACTACCTTAAGCAATCTACTCCAGTACCTCTCTGCACTGTGGGAAGTTTCTTATTACCTTGAAAAAATATCACTGTTGCTGTAAAGGAGGTGATACTTTTACTATCTCCTATCCTTCTTGTAGCAAGAATAGAAAACAGCTTTTTCATCCACTTTTGTATCTATTGTTTGCATTTTTTGAGGATTATTATAAATTAGCACGTCTGAATATTTTTTCCTCTGAAATAAACCACCTTTTTATTCTGTTAAATTCCCTAGACGTGGTTCAGTTTCACAATCCTTTCCACTTTGGTCTGAATCTTTCACCAGTAGAGGTAAGTTTGTGGTTTGGGAATTTTTTTGTTGCTTGTTTGTTGGCTCATTTTTGTTTTGTTTTGTTTGTCTTATTTTTAACTGAGGACCATACTAAAGTGTAGAAGTGCTGTATAAATTACACTCAGTTCAGCTTTTTTTTTTTTTTATTAGGAAGCATTCAGTTTTTGAAATTGAGGCCACAGAAAGGAAAATATGCAACTATGCTTGAATAATTTTCACTTAAAAAACTTGCACCCCAAGATATAAGGTAATATAAAGAAACACCTGAACAGTTTAGCTGCCTATCTAATGCTAAAAGCCCCAGTTTTTTTAAGGAGTATAGAAAGCAGGCAGAAATTACTTAAACTCACTTACAAGGAGTTTGAAATGTTCCTATTCAATAACAATTATTTGCCTCTGGAAATGTGGATGAAAATTTCTCAAGATCAACACATCAAGTTTGCTGGAGCTCTGAAAGGAAATTGCTTGTTAAGACATTTTCAAAGAATATTGAAATTGGTAAGCATAACAAGAAAAACAGTTTCATTCTGTGTATTAGATGTAGACCAAAATTTACTGCTAGAAAGGTATAATGAATTGCAAGTCAAAACTGTAAATCTGTGTTGGTGTTTGATAGGCATAATGTCTCTTTTAAAGGCATCAGAGGTCACAGTGCAGATCCCCTGTGGCCTTCAATTAATGCAACTTTCACAGGAATAGTTAATTGTAAAACTTGAGTCTGAGCTGGGAAAAAGTCTCTTCTGCCTCTTCAGCTGACATGCTGTGGTTGCTGTTTGGGAACCTTTCTGTACTTGAATGCTCCAGGGTGGCAGACATTACGCATTCTCAGTGGACCATTTTTAGCTTTTATCTCCAGTCTTCCTTAGAGACCTCTAGATGTTCTGGATAGTGTCTTTTTCTCTGAAGCAAATTTACCTTCTTGATCTTGGACACACTCTGGCCATTCACCATAGTAAGTATTACTGTGCTTTCTTGGAAGTGCAAAATTCCTTTTATTTGACCGAGTCTCATTTCCTGTGCTTTTCTGTTCACTCATTTGTAACTTTTTCAGCCATGTGTACAACCATCTTTCTGCATCTCAGTGATTGTGGATGTAGTTGAGTGACATACTTAGCAATTTACAGAGTAGCTGCCCTGAAAGCCTTACCTTTGGGTGTCAGAGTGAGCTGAGTCAGGGCAGTGAATTAGACAAAGATTGATCCTGCTCTGTCTGTAGTCAAGATGGGCAGCATTCTGGCAGGTTAACTTTGGAAAATTTTTTGCCCTGGGTTCTAAGGTAAAGTGGTAAAGCAGAATACTACCAGGATGTAAAGGACAGAAAGGGACAAATCAGAAAAGTATGTATTGTAGCAAGTATACCTGGTATCCATTCCTCTGTTACCACTTAAAGCAAATGCTTAGCGTGCTTATTGCGGTGTGTTCTTAAGACCAATCTCATATTTTGTTTTAATATCACACTAAAAACTAAATGAAACAAACGTGTCCAGACAATTACCTGGAACATGATGGTTTTAGGATTGGTAATAAGGAAGATTTTTTTGTTTAAAGAGAGTATACTGCTACACTCCTTCATGCACATTTTACATTGGGAAATTACTTCACTCCTGATAACCTGTAAATTTGAAAGTTACTGATGGAAATCTGAAAAAAAAAAAGTCCTAGTTCATCAAACTTTATTGTTAATTTTGTATTGTACAGGCCACATTTTACCCAAGGTGTATATTTCTCTTAACTTACTATTACCAAGGGAATGGTAAAATGTGTGTAGGTGTTAGACATCTTCTGCAGTAAAGCACAATGTTCCAGTAGTAACTTATATCCTCCCTAGAATTATAATCAGTGCCATTATGAGTGTAAAAACCCTGAAATTTATGTAGCTGTGTTGAACATCATGGATGTCAGTGTTGAAATGTTGCCTGTCCTGGGCTTTTTGAGCAGTCATTTAGACTTGTGAAGTATTAGGTTTAATGTACTCATTTCAAAACATAACGGCTTCATTGTTTTGAGTAAGAGGAATGTTATCTGCGGGACCTAAATTTATATTTACAATGTTTTGTCATTTTCCCTACTAATCAGTACATCACACAGACACATTATATATATAACAGACTACTGGTTCTCCGATTGAAAAAAAAAAGGAGATGGGGAGTGTTGCTGAGAGATTCAATGTTAGATGAGCACTGTTTGTTGTTTGTTAAAATGCTGGTCTTCCCAGCCTCTGTACCTTTTCTGCAGTTCAAAGGAGTATTTGAAGGAGGTGAGCATTATTCTTCAACAAATCCTAAAGACAGGGAGCCCTGGAATCCTCTGTGTTTAGAACCACCATTTAATGTGTGAGGGAATTGGGCTTCCTTTCTGATGGGACATTTCCAAAAGTAGCTGCAGCTTATCCTGAGTTGTACTTCCCTCTTAGGAGAAGACCTTCCCCTCTTTCTTCTCAAAGGGGTTTCCTGCATCTGAACAATGCACAGAATTAATTTCTGATAACTGCACTACAACACCTAAAATTGTTGTTTTGATCAGAGTCAGCTGACTCAACTTGATTTTGCTGATAGCACAGGTTAAGGCCACATGTGCTGTACTTAAGCTTTAAAAATCTTGTTCCCATGGCAGTAGCAAGGAAGGACCAGTTAGCCAGGACTGTCCAACCACCTCACCAGGGAGCAGGTCAGCGGTTGGGCAGCTCCAGCCCTGGGCAGTGGGTATTTTCCCGGAGATGGCAACAAGTAGCCGAATCCTGCCAGCAAGTAATAACCTCAGAGTCCTTACACTATGCCTCCTGAAAGAAAGTATATATATATAAAATGGATATATCTCTAAAATAAGATATATCTCTAAAATGCATAGGAGATTTTGAATCTCAGTAAAACATTTTAGACTATGGTAGCAAAGGAAGCACCTCCTCTGAGCTCTCTTAGTCATGTTTTGACAGATGACGAAGCATTAGAATAAGAAAAAAGTTGTGAAATTCTAATATGTATTTTGCTAGTCTGATTTACATGCTGCCATGTCAGTAAGCCAGTGATTGCTTAATCACATTTCTAAATGGGAGACATGATGTCAGACAGTGTTACTAACAAGATCCCAAGATACAAGAGAAAACTCATATGTGTATGTGTATAAGATAAGTCATGCTCACATGCACAGTTGTGCCTAACCTGGCATAGTTTATTATTTGAGAAGCTGTGATATTCAGTTGAGTCTATACAGGTGACAAAACTGTCTCAGAATTTGTCAATTCTGTATTTTTAACCAAGCCTGCAGCTAACGTGTAGCCTACACCTACTCTGGACGTGATCACAAGTCCTTTCTTTGCTTTGGGAATCCAGACAATAACTGGAATATAAAGTAGTAATTTAAATAGGGTTTTTCTGCTATTATCAGATGGTAGGTAGTAACTTTTTAAAGTACCATCCAGCATTAATTTCTGTCTGAATTATTTACACACACAAACTAGGAATATATGTGTGGAAATATATATATATAATTATATGACATATAACGATGAAAAGATTTTTTATTTCCTCATAAATTAGGATAATATTTATAATGACAATGTTTATATGGCTATCAGGAAGTAAACTGTATGTTTTGATCTGTGAAACAGTTTGAAACAAAGGTCTACACAAAGCTTTTAGCGTCTGTGCATTATAATCTTGTTGACTCCTGTTGAGGTCTGTTGCTTGAATATACCAAGGAAGACAGCTTAAAGAATAAAAAGTCTTATAAAGTACTTTGACATACTGAAACTATTATCTGACAAGCATAAAGTGGAGAAGGATCTGTCAACATGTGAATGTCACTTGTTTAATTCATCTGACTAATTTAAAATCTGATTAAATATCAATCAATATTACAACTTCATAAAGAGACTTATAATTCAGAAACACTATAAAATTTATTTTTTTTACTTAAGCAGAACATTTTCTGATGTTCTTCAAGAGCCTGTAGACAATAAATTGAAGTATAATTTTTAAATTAAATTTTTATTCTGCTTTCTGGTAGTGTTATGAAAATATACAGGTATGGGCTACTAAATAAATAATATGTTTCAATTTTTATCTCCTTGAAACTGAATCGCAGGCAGGAGCTCCTTGCATTTATAGTTGCAATTTGGAATGTATTTGCTTTCTCTCTTTATCTCTGTTTCTTACTTCCCCTGCAATACACTGCTTGTGTGGCTTTGAGAACGTGGCTAGTTTCACTTCAGATACTGGTGGGCATGGGCTGACTGCAGAAACAAAACAGTGGTGAGAGTTGCCGTGCATAAAGGAAGCAGCATACATGTGTAGCCAAGAGAATTTTGGAATGGTTTTTAGAACAGTGTCTCCAAAACAGCTGACTCCTGAACTGCCATCTTTTTCTCAGTTCCACCTCTTGCATATCCGAGAATGTGCATGTACACAACAACTACTTGAAATAGGGGTGTTGTCTGTCTGCATATGGATGGACTCAAAATCAAATTTTTGGTCATAACCTTCAAAAGATAACCTTATTTTTTCCTTGAAGATACTGCCATTTCTTTCATTGTTATTTAGGTAATAGTTGGCAGGTGGCAACAGTGGCAGGTGAAAGCATGGTGGCTTCAACCCGTACTGTTTTAGTCATGAAAAGGTTATGATACTAACTTCTGCAAAATTTGTAGTTACAATTCTGCTCCTTAAAAAGTTGTTTTGATCTCATGGTAAATAGGTCATATATAACTGGCTGGCTTGTTCAGCCAAATTATGGTATGACAGTGTTAAATTTATCTGGATGGCTTCCTATGTGTAATGGTGTGGTGGCCTGACCTGGGCTGGCTATTAGACCCCCACCCAGCAGAGGCAAGGTGAGAAAATAAATTTAAAAACTTGTAGGTTGAAATAAGGACGGGGAGATCCCTAAATCATTACTGTCATGGACAAAACAGACTCAACTTGGGGAAAATTAATGTAATTTACTGCCAATTAAAGTATGTTTGGATAGTGAGAAACAAAGACAAAGTATAAACCCCACCTTTCTCCTTCTTCTCCACTCCTTTTTCCCAAGATCTCCTTATACTCCCTCATCCCCGAATCGTCTGCCTGCTCCCCAGCAATGTCCTGAGCCGCAGAGGGGGATAGGTGATCAGTGCTTTGATCAGTATGTAACAGATTCTCTCTGCTGCTCCTTCCTTCTCACCCTGTTACCCTGCTCCAGTGTGGGGTTCCTCTCATGGATAATGTCCTGTAGGAAACAGTCACCTGCTCCACCATGTTCTTCACCAGGCTCTTGTATGCAGGTGATTTCTGGTAGCCTCGAGGGCAGAGGAGGAAGGACCATGGTGAGAGGGACCACACAAAAAAGGGGAAACACAGCACTTCTGTAAACTATTAAAGATACCAGTGATATTTAGGCATTGAAACCAAGTACATTTTAATAAACACTTAGTCTTTAATAACTGGAGAAGTGGAAGTTAACTAGTATTTCTTTTGCCAATCCAGATGGTGAATGAAATGTTTCAAAACATTTTGCTTTTATTATGCTTTTATTATTTTATTATTTTATTACTGTTCAGATAAAAAAGAGAAGGAATTATTTGCTGTTGAAGAAAATCAATGACTAAATGTTGATCTTGAAATATGGAATTATATTCTCAGATGTGGTAAATTCACATTCATCTGCTGAGAAAAATTTTTTAGTTGATTTCTGTACTTTGATGCTTTTACATCTGGAATGACACTATGGAATTAACTGAAGTTGTACCAATGAAAAGGTAAAAAGTATTTTCTAAAACTCTACAGAGTAAATAACCTTCTTGTCTTCTACTGTGGTTGATAAATTCAATATCTTCTCTGATTTCTCAGCTCTCTAATTCTTCTCTATGGCAATTCAGCACTCTTCAGGTCTCTGTTTTGAGAGCCCTGAACACTCCTGCTTCTTTGTTTCAAGGAACATGTTGAATTGTGATCATGTTTAAATTTATGCTTATATAAAATGCATAGTCTTTCTTCAACTTAAAAAAGGCAGTGATGTATACACTACTTTAGAAATTTTCGCTTGATTAACCCTGACACATGCACAGTTGAGAGAAATTATTTTAGAAGAAACAGATGGAAAATATAGTGAAATTTACATTTTAATCTTCATTCCCGGGTACTGCCTTGTCTTTTTTTTCCCTCCTGTACAAAAAACAGATAAGTTGCACTACTCTGGGAGATGAATCAATTGATTCTTGGTGAATATTGCTGACATTATGTTACCAAAAATCCCCTAGGGCATACAAAATTTTTTCTAATCATCGCTTAGAATGATCATAACTTTAGTTTTAACAGGATGCTATCTGCCAAAATGTCCTTGAGATAGGTACATTTCTCTTTTTTTGTTTGTTTTGGGTTTTGTTTTGTTTTTTGTTTGTTTGGGGTTTTTTTGATTTTTGGTTTTTGGGGTTTTGTTGTTGTTGTTTTTGTTTTTATTGTTTGCTTTTGATTTTGCTGAGGAAATGTCACCTTTCAACTTACTGCTGAGAATATGAGATTTAATTTGATTTTGAATTTGAAATCAGCAGTATCTCCAATAGATGCGGATGGCCAGGCTTTTCAGAAGGAATAATTGTGCAGACTTTTTTAGGACATATGTTTTGTCTTTTTAGAATCATAGACTTGTCTTCAGACATTTAAGATGAATTTTGATAAAAGTGCAAATAGAATGCCACATTATAATAAGGCCACATTAGTAGTAATACCTCTATTAGTAAGTGGAGATGCTTGAAAAGGTGTGATTAATTTTTTTTTTATGGTGGCAGTATTTAACTTTTCATTTACTGCTAAAATCATCCTCAAAGCCATCCTAAAATGACAACTGAAACCATCATATCCATTGAAAAAGTCAACTTGGGATGAAAATGGGCATCTGGAAACTGGGAGTTTAAGCATTAGGAATATAGTAACCAAATAGTTAAGGAAAAAGTGAAAATTAAAGTGTGGAAATACCATTAGATACTTGCCTGTATATTGTGGTTCCTGTATTCATTTCCTTAAATGAGTGAGGTTCTGCAGATCAATAAATTGGCGAGAGACGGTTCTAGGATATATATACTGCTGACTGAAATAATCAAAGAAATTGAATTGTAAAGCATTCATAAAGAAAGAGATTTTATGCTAACTTCTTTATCATTTTATTCAAGAAAAAAATTGGATTTTAAATCTGTAGTGTCCGTTTCTATTGGAGTGCTTTTCTTAAGCTCCTGCTGAAAACTGTATGTTAGAAAATACATTCATCTTCTAAGGCTGACTGAATGTTGCTTACAGAGGTTGTGGTTGGTCCATCTCTGCAGTTTGTAAAAGCAGGCTGAACAAATATCTTGTGATGGACTCTGAATTACATACACAGCTGATTTAGCCTTGAGGTAGAGGAGAAGGGGAGGTGTTTGAGGTACATTCTGAGCTTCTGTGGTTATATTATGTTCATGAGCTGCTTACAAATTACAACAACAACAACAAAAAAAGGCGGTGTGCATGGGAGAGTAGGGAGAATGAAGTACCTGAATTACTGTACTGTGAAACAGCGAATGCGGCATATCTCTCTTCCAATTATACTGGTTGTGTCAACACTTCCCTTTCCTCTCCAAGGCAAAGTAAACAGAACCTGTGCTTATCTTGCTTTTGTTGGGTTTTTTCTTACAGCTGTATGATTAAAATATGTATGTGCTGTGTTTTCTAGTTCAATATAGCAATTAAGAAACAAAGAAAAAAAGAGTTTCCAGTGATTTCAAACAATTAATTCCCAAGTTAAAAATTCTGGTTAAGATATTGCTCACCTAAAGCTCTAACTAAAGGAAAATGTGGAAGTATTTGTTTAAAATATTGTCTCAGAGGTGTCAGAAGAGCATAAGGTGCTGCCTTCTAGCAGCTGGATATTTGTGTGGACAGAACAGCGCAACCAGGAGCAGGCAGAACACTAGTGCTGCATCACCCTTTTCTGCACACTTTACAGCTGACCTTGCAACTCATACAACATAAGAACATTATCATTTTCTATTAGAGACAAATTGCTAATGTTCAGGTGCAAATCACAGGAAATATATTTGAAGGCATGCACAGCACTACCAATTTAATTTTATATGTTGGCTTTTCATAGGTATATCCCGAATATAGTCCAGAAAACGTTAGTTTCTTTCTGGTGTTAGGATTTGCTATTGTGATTTGAACACCTCCTATTATTCAGTGAATAACTTAGTGATTACACAAAGAAAATTCATTTGCTGTAAAAGATCAAGGATGGCTTTCTACCTAATTAATAATTTGTTCCTAGTAGTGAAGGACAGAATGTATTTTGTGTTAGGTACAGAAGTACATTAGAGTCCTGTCTTTACTAGGAAGAATTGCACAGGGTGGAAGGCAAAACAAAGATGAAAGAAAAAATGCAGCGATATATAGGATGACTGAGATAGTCATATTAGCCCTCACACACATGTGTTTTCTGCAGATGTATTTGTGAATGAAAGGGAAATTGAAGACACATAAAGTAGTTCTGCTAGTGCTTTTCCTTCCTACCATGGCTATGGATTGTTTCAAGTTCCTTAGCCCTAAATTAGTAAAGCATACTCTGAAGTTTGAACTTAAGAGAAAGCTTCTCTTTTTTTAAGTGATCCACTTCTGGAACAGAACCACAGAAATAAAATCATTTTGCAGCACACCTTATTGATACTCTCACAGCTGTGAAAAGACTCAAAAATGCTGCACAGAATTGGAAGCAGATGAATAAGAAAGGGAAGGACTAACAATTTCTTGTGTACTAAACCGTGATGATATACTGCTTACAATTTTGCTGTATTTAGTTTAACTTTGCTGGTAGAATTTAGATATTCATAGCTGTATAATGATTTTCTTAATAATTGTATTGATATTGCAATTCAGAGCTCTGAGCAACTTAAATTTGGTCTTTGTTTCTTGCTCTGTGCAAAAGGAATGGTTTATTGGAGAACTCTTTTTTGATGACATTTAATTTCTATTTCTCAAATTATTTTGTCAATTTTGAGTATCTTTTAAGATGATTAACTATATTAGCTAGAATAAAAATTCAGAAATACTTATTCCATGAAGATATGAGCAAAAGACCATGTTTATCTTCTTTGGACAGTTTCTGCAGAAGAATTTCCGGAACTTTACTGTTCCTTTAGCATTGTTTTTTTTACATTGTATAGATTTAATGCCCAGGACATATATTTAAAGGAGGTAAGGGGAAATGATTTTTGTAAATTATATTATAATAATGCCAGCCTATTCTGCCTGTAGTGAATAAATTTTCATGGTATAAGATGCCTGTCTGTGGAGAAAAAAGCAATAGTTTTCCATCTCTAGAGTTCCCTCCTTCTCTTGGGAAGCAGCACGAGATTAATAACAGCAGAAACAACTAGACTTTTGATATATGTATTCAGGTGTACTGTTTCCAAATTATGAGGTTTAAACAAATGTAGCAACTTCTTTAATACAGTCTCCTATTATCCAGCAGGTCAAGGACTGCTGTTTATGGTTAAGGTCCCCCTTTTACAGATATGAAAAAGGCTGCACGCCAGTGCACACCTTCTGTTCAATACATCCTTGGCAAGTGACAGGATTGGACCTGCTTGCTGTATGCCTTTCTTTCTGTTGTGATTAACATAAGACACTGTGGATTAGTATTTGTTAAAATACCTTTCATCAATCACTAGAACTTTTCTGGAGACCTCCTGACATATGTAGCAGCTAATGAACTAATTATATAATTGTTTTTAATGTTTTCCGAAACTGTTTTGCATGAAACTCTCAAAGTTCACAATGCATTTTAAAGAGATGATAGAGTGGTTTTGGTGATAGAGATGATCTTTCGACACCTACTTGGTTTAAGGCAGAAAGTGTACATTTGCATTTGTACATCTGATTGTACGTCATACCCCTCTGGAACATGTTAGTACTGAATACATAGTCTTGGTTAATGCTTACAGAGTGGTATTATGGGATCCCAGAAAGGCTGATGTTAGAGACTCCTCTGAAAGTCAGCTATTCCAAGTTCCTGCATCAGAGCATGCTAAACTAGAGCAAGTTGTCCAAGGCTGTGTCCAGTTCAATATTGGCTGCCTCCAAGGATGGAGAGTCCACAGACTCTGAGCAACCTGTTCAGTGTTCAACCACTCTCATAATAAAAAAGTATTTTTCTTCTACTTGTATGGAATTTCTGCATTTCAGTTTGTGCCTCTTGCATTCTGTCCTGTCACTGGATATGCTAGATATCTGGGGGTGTTAGCTCTGTCTTCTTTATCCCCTCCCATCAAGTATTTTTCCATGTGGCTGAGATTCCTGTCTGAGACTCCTCCAGCCTGAATCGTCCCAGCTCTCTTAGTTTCTCCTCCTTGGTCTGTTTATTGTCGTCGTGTCTCTTCACTGCACTCATTTCAGTATGTACATATGTCTCCTGGAGATAGGAGTCCAGGACTGGACCCAGTACTCCAGGAGTACCTCACCAAGGCTGGTTAGGAAGGATGACATCCTTTTACCTGCTGACAGCACTTCTAATGCAGCACAGGAGACTGTCTAAGGGCACACTACTGTTTAATGTTCAACTTGCAGTCCAGCAGGGCCCCCAGATCCTTCTCGGCAGACCTGCTTTTCAGACAGGTGCATCAGCTATTGCTTGGTGTCATTCTTCCCCAGGCAGAGGTCTTTGCACTTCCCACTCTTAATGTCATAACCCATTTCACCTTCCCATTGACGCTCACCTCAAATGTGACACAACCATCTGACCTATCAGTCACTCCTGCCTGTTTTCTATTATCAGCAAATGTGCTGAGAGTGCACTTTGCCCATCATCCAGGCCGTTAATAAAAATGTTGAATGATATTTTCCTCAATATGCACTCTCAGAGTTCAGCAGAAAAGAGTGACCTGCAGCTAGACTTTCTGCAACTGATTGCGCGTGTTTTTTTAATTACACCCAAACATTTCTTCATTTACGCCTTGGTTTCGCCCAAGAAATACAGCTGTGCTTGGGATACCACTGTTGTTGGGAGTTGAAAAAATTGCTCATACTGGAACTGCATTTGATTTACCCCATGAAAAGTTTATATTTGGAAGGCTGGATATGATGGAAAATTGATAATGGCAAAAGTACGTAATGGCAAACCAACTAGAATTAGAAATTAAAGATTACCATGTCAGAGAAATAGTTTCTCTATAATAACACTATTGGAAAGAAACACCTATAAAAAGGCAAGGTGCAATAAGGGTTGTGTTTTGACACTGAGAAGGGCTTCTCCAGTTCTCTGTAAAATAGCAAGATTCATTTCATTCCCTGAGCTGAGTTAAATTGACTTTGACACATACTTCAAAGAAGGTTAAAACATTTTTACATTCCATTAAATTTTTATATAATAGGTGTTCAAGGTGAGCTTTTCATATTGGTCTGTTGCAACTCAACTGGACACAGAACTGAGCAGTTTAAGAGTGATTATAATTACTGGAAGTATCAAATTTTTATCCATGTACAATTCCCAAAATGAAAGCCTTTCTCTTTAAAGGAGCACCTTTGATGAATAAATCTTCTTTGTTTAAGACTGCTTTGCTTTCTGAAGTGCAAGAGCACTGAAAATTAATACCATGAGCAGTGTGTTAAAATGTCTCTTCATTCTGTTTTGCAATTGAAATTGTTCTATAAGACAAGTGAAAAGAACTACAGTCATTACATTTCCGTACACCAATCAAGTAATGTAATTAGCATTCAGGTTTAAGAAGCATGTGTGGAAAATTCTCCCTTTTTTGTAGAAAACAAATCTTGAGTATTTCCAAAAGTACTTTGATCCTTTCCTAATGTCCTCAGTATACTGGCTGGATATGACAAAGAGAAGTTTCTTGACTGCAACTCCATTTGTGACCATGGACTATGGAAGTCTATACTGCAGATCTGATTTTGGCTATTTCTTTCTACAGAATATATATAATTCCTTTCATCGTTCTGCATCTATAATTCAAATACATAATGATGTTTACCATAAATTTTATTCATTAGAATAAATTTGGGTTTTGCAATGTATATAGGTTATGCATAAAATTCTTTTTTAACAAAATTTCACAGAGATGAACAGGACTATATTCTTCTGGGATCCTGGAACAGAAAACCTTTATGCCTGGAGACGAAAAGCTAGGTGATGTCTTACAGTGTATATATCCAGAAGCAACAGTAGAGCCAAAAGTTGTCCTGAAATATTTCCTTTTGCTTAATATTTAAGGATCTTCTGTGGATTTGTTTGGGTTTCGGTGGTTTTTGGTGGGGTTTTTTTGTTGTTTTGTTGTTGTTGTTTTTGTTGCTGTTGGTTGTTGGTTTGTTTTTTGTTTGGTTTGGGTTTTTTGTTGTTTGGCTGTTTGATTTGGGTTTTTTTAATAACATATTTTGAAATACATATTAATTTTCATTAGATGACAAATGCTTTCTTGTCTACAAATAGGTTGTGGGAGACTAAGGAAAAAAGTACTAACATTTTATATAACAATAATTTAATAGTCTAATGAAGCCAATATTTTCACCAATTTAATATACTTGTATAAACAATTGTCAAAGCTCCCTGATAAGCATTTAAAAATAATTGCCAAACCCATAAATATTACTAACTTTTTCATTCAGATCAATTTTAAGATAAAGTTATTTAGAAAAGAACCATTAGATTTTTATAAACACTAAAGTTGATAGCCTAACCTGTATGTAAAAATATACACAGAATGATTGTTCAGTTCTTCAGTGTTCGTGATGTCAAACTGATTTCTTTGCTGGATTTTGTCTCTTTATTTTTACAAAGCAGAAAGGCAAGTAAAAATTATGAGGAAAAAATGTATTTAAATGAAAGCTTAAAAACATTTTTCTCTTCACTTTTAAATTTCAGTATCATTTATTCATCACTTCATTTTTTTTCTGCAGAATTATCACTCTAAACCTTAAAATATCCACAAGTCTTTTATGCTTACATATGGTTCTCAGTGTGGTTTTTGCTAGTTTTTTTATCCATTTCTTTTCTAGAGTATCTATATGGTTTATTTATTACTGAGGTAGCATCGGAGTAGTTTTCCCATCTGTATGATGATGCTACAAATTTGCAGTGACAGCAGCAAATTCTGCAGTGACTACAGAATCTCTGGTTCATTCTAGGAAGTGGTGCTAACTAGTGGTCCTGATTCTGTACAGTGCTGAATACTTGCCAAACTTGCTGTCAGGAATAGTTATATTTACCATTTCTTCACTCAATTCCAGTCACTCCTTCTCCCACCTCCAAAATGTGCTTAAAATGAGACTGCTGTGAAATTAACCAAGTGAATGTTTTCAGACTGGTCGTTTCTGCCTAAGTCTTATATCACTGGAGCCTTGAGGCCAGGACATGACTAGAAGTACAGCTGACAGCCAGCTGTTCTGTGTAGTTGTGTCTGCTGATATCAACTCCAGAAATACACTGAAAGGGTGAAAGAAGGTTATTGCTAACGTGAACATCCAGATTATGGTCTTTTCCTTTACACTTTTCAGCTGTGAAGACTACATTCCACTGCTGAGAAGATTAGGTCAGGGGCTTGTATGCAATTCAGCTCCTACAAAAAACCAAAGCTGCCTTTTTAGGAAGATAAAAATTGATCATTCAATATGAGTTTCGGAAGCAGATATGGGAATAGACGGCTTTAGCTAAAAGGTTGCTTGTGAGGATTTGAACAGTATTTTTTGAAGTTAGACTCATAGAACAGAATGATAGAATCTTTAGATTAGATTAGAAAATACCTCCAAGGTCATCGACCAAACACCACCATGTCAACTAAATCCTATCACTAAATGCCACATCCAATCATTTCTTGAACACTTCCAGGGACAGTGGCTGCACCACTTTCCTGGGCATCCTGTTCCAGTGCATGACCATCCCTCCAGTGAAGAAATCCTTCCTGATGTCCAACTTGAACCTCCGCAGATGCAGCTTCAGGCCATTTCCTCTTGTCCTGTCACTGGTTGCCTGGGAGAAGAGGCTGGCCCATCTGGCTACAACCTCCTTTCAGGTGGTTGCAGAGAGCAGTAAAGCCCGCTCCTTTTTGCCAGGCTAAAGAACCCCAGCTCCCTCAGTTGCAACTCATAGGACTTATTCTCTGGACCCTTCACTATCTCCCCTGACCTTCTCTGGATTTGCTCCGGCACTTCAATGTCTTTCCTGAATTTAGGGGCCAGAACTGGACACAGAACTGGTGGTTCTGTCTCACTAATGCCAAGTACAGGGGGATAATCAGTGCCCTGGTCCTGCTGGCTGCACTATTGCTGATGCAGGCCAGGATGCCACTGGCCTTCTTGGCCACCTGGGTACACTGCTGCCTTGTGTTCAGCTGTATGTCAACCATCACTGCCTGGTCCTTTTCTGCTATTCTGCTTTCCAGCCACTCTTCCTCCAGTGATGCATGGGGTTGAACATTGAATCCTAGGATAATTTGAACCAACTTCAGTAAAGCACTAGGAAAACTGAATTACGTATTTATGAATATGAGGAAATTTAGAGAACTTAATTGTCTTGTTTTCAGTATGAATGCCAAAATATCTCTGTATGATCCATCTGAGCATTATGAACATGTTAAGTGTAGCCAAACCCATTGAGTCTGCTGGGATACACACAGATTACTGGTTTTTGAGTCAGACACAGGTGGGTTCTCATATTTATTGAATGATGAATCATACTCTTATTCATTTTCAGTTCTGACCAAAATAAGGACTCTGTAGACTGATTATGGGTTGTTCTGTACACCTGGTACTCTTTCAGAAATGCGTTTTCAGTGAAGTGGATAAGAAATGATGGTAGTTGACATGGTTTGTGTTGAGGCTGAAAGGTACATTTGCTTTCTTTCCCCCACTGAAAAAGCAAAGGCTTAATAGAAATTTTCTGTTCGTATAATTGAACTGCTAATTTTTTTAATATTTTAGAGGGTAACAGTTGTTTCTATGATGTTACAAGGTCTATTTTTTAGTTAAAATAATGACAATATGGCATCTTCAGCTCAGAATTGAAATACAGTGAAATTTCTCATCAAAAAACACTAAAATATTCTCCAACACAGTCTAGGCCACCAACAGTGGCAAGTACATCTTTTTTTCCCCTTCCCTGGTTGGATTTTAATTACAAAATAAACTCAGAAAGGCACATAAACTCTAGTTAAAATCTTTGCTGCACAGTGAAGCATAAGCCCATTCTTCTCTTCCAAAGAGACAATCAATATCATTATTTTTTCAGGAAGACACTTACATACTAGAAGTTTGTGGTTCTCTTGCAGTTTCTACTGATTAATTTGTACAATATATGTACAAATATGTATCTTCAGTTATATTATTCATAATATTTTTTAAAAGTCTATTATGGTGCATTTTTTTTTCTTTTTTTTTTTTGGATAAAAGGATACAGAAGTACTCAGAATAAAAAAATTGCACTTTAATGGTATGGGGCAATGTAGCAATTGTCATTTCTTCATAAAGTATTCTTTGCCACCCATTCTTAAGTTATTTTAAAATATTTTTTTAACTGGCTTACTGGCAGAGCATCAAATTCAGATGTTAAGGATGAGAAGATGAGAAAATGAGCATTATTACATTATCTGATATCATTAAAGTCCAGGAGACATATAGCACATAGATGATCATGTTACTAGAAAAATGTAGAAGTGAAGGCAACACTGTAGTGCATTAAGGTGAATTCCTCTCCCACTTCAGAGATCTAAGGTGCTTTGTTCCTCCACTTATTTTGTTATAAATGTCTTCCTTTTGGATATTAAAGCTGGCCTTTTGCATGGTGATTGTGCTTAGTTTAGGCTTTGTTATTTTCACTGTTGTGTAACATTATTTTTCAGTGACTTACTCTCACTTTAAAAATTCGCCTTGTCCCTTGTCAGCCTATATTTTGATAATGCAGGTGTCAAATGCTGCCAGGTCTTTTATTTACACTAGATACCTCTACCCGTTTAGAAACCTTTGAAGTCTGAGTCAGTGCTTAGGGCCTGATCTGATTACATGTTTAGGGTATTTTAAGCCTTTATTGAATGTAGAAGTTTTCGTAAGTCAGTCAGGAGTATAGTAATTATTAGAAATGAATCATTCTCATATTAGTCTGAGCAAGTGGTGAAAAATTCATGCTTGTAGATTTAATTTAGGTACTTTTTTAGGTTTCAATTATGTTCTGTTAGTTTTAATTTCCTTTATTTCCTGGAATAGACAAATGAAATTATAATTAATTTGAAGATTTAGGCTGCTTTTAAAATTTGAGGATTTGATATGATGTTTTAATTGTAAAATTCTAAGAATCCCTGTTTCAAAAAAAGAAAAAATAAAGAGAAAAAGTAATGTCATAAAAAATGGCTACTCATGTTAACATAAGGGGTTTGAGACCCCCTTATATTTTTCCTGAGACAGTAATTTAATTTTGTCTATTTTCAATTACAGATTCATTTAAGTATTTAGTTATAATGAGGAAGTTTGTTTCCTTCAATCATAAGGAACTTATTTCCAGAGTATATCCTTGTCCTGTAAATTCCAGTGGTGCTTGTAGGAAATACCTGACATTGAACTGAACTCCCTTTCGTTTCACATTAAAATTTGAGAGAAAGAATGAAATTTCTTAATTTATTATTTCAGTATTTGTCACAAGAATTTCGAGTCTATAGGTGGCATCAACTGAATCTTGTGGATAATGCCTGATAGGAGTGTCACTATGTGTTTACCCACTTAAGCTTGAATTGTAAGTGTGGTACACTTTTAGGAAGCCTTCAAAACATTGTGACATTTGAATACGGAATATCTTAGTGTCTTGCTGTTGAATGAAATCCATGCTTCTGTCTTGGTTTGGTCCTAAGAAATCCTTGTGTTGATAGATTGTGGAAAAATATTTTTTTGAAAGATAATGTTTCTACTTTTTTGACGTCTGTTAAATGTGATGTATGTATTGTCAGGCACATCAACAAGAACATAATGCATTAGTGTTTTATATTCCTAGTCACTTAATTGTCTAATGGCAATTGTTAATTAGTGTCATCATCAGGTTTTGTTTGTACAGTTACAAATATGATGATTTTTGTTGAGTGGCAGTCAACATATCTGTTGCAGCAGCTTGTTTCCATTCTTCTAAGAATATTAAGTAGCAGAAGAAATAACTAAATGTAAAATCCTATGGGAAAGGTTGATCTGGCCTCAGAACTTATATTCCAGTTCAGTGTGTTTGTAACAGGTCTGTTTGCACGTGCAGCTACATGAGCAGCTGTGTTCATTTAGGAAAAGTCTTCTTTATTCAGTGTGAGGAAAGCTTAATGAAAATCAGGCCCTCTGTGTTTATACAAAAGTTTACGCTCTTAGATTCAAGCCTTCACGTAAATGTCTTTAACCAAAGAAATTGAAGGCAAATTAAAATCAGACCCATGGCCTTCCTTGCATAGTTTTGTTCTGTGTGACTAACAGAGCAGAATACACCAAATTTAGCAGGATCCTTTATGATTTTAAAATTTTTTCTAATGTGCTTCCTACACCATGTGTAGAAATCTGTGGAAATACTTCTTTTGTTTCAGTGAGTCTTGTACCTTTTTTACAGTGAATAATTTGGGCATGTTATCATGCTTATTTCCTGTGGACCAGAATTTGATGACTGTTGCTTTAGAGCTAAAACCCTAAGTCTCCCCATTCTGGAGATTAAACAAAACAGTCTGGATTAGTTCTGTGCTTAAAATGTGTTGGGGACAGTATGGAAGAACTCTAGCCTTTTCTGCTGATACCATAAATATTTTAACATTCTGTTTTCTCTTTGCATAACTTTGTAACAAAAAAAAAAATTAACAGGTGTTTGGCATAGTGTGTGTGTGTAAAAGTTTTTTGCAACAGCTATCCCTTCTATTTCTCTGTCTTCTTTTTGTTGATGAAAATATTTTTTTGATGCAGTTAACAAGAACAGTTTTCTATTGATCCTTAATCAGCGCTAATTAATCCATAGAAAACACATGACTAAAAAAAAATTTCATTTTAAAATCCAAAATGAAATCCCACTAAGAATTGTTAATTTATAATGTCCCTTATAACGCCTGTTCTGTAACCAATAGGAGATTTTGATTAAACATGTTTTGAGTGGGATCATTCACATTTGACATATACAAGACACCTTTATTTTGTTTTCTCTCTACCTTTACATGTGTCTACACTTGAATAGTTCATATATTATATGCATTCTATGTAATGTGGTGGCATAGTACAGGCCTGACCAAAATATGTTTGAAACTTTTCTGCCTTTAAGGTCTTTTCTGAGAATTAATGAGGAAGATGAAGAAAAAGATGGTGTGCACCCTAATGAACTTTTAAAACTGTCATGATGGAAACAGGGGATACTTTATTTGGAAGGCATTAGAGCTAATAAACTTTTCCCCATATTTATTTCTTCCTCTAATATCAAGTAGTAGGAGTGGTGTAGACTTTGTGGTGGGGNACCAAAAAAACCCGGATGTATTGAAAGCTGCAGCCCTCAAAATGCAGGTAAGATCTTCTGGAAGAAAATTCAGTTCCTCCAGAATCCTATACAGCAAACCATCCAGAATCCAAATGAGAACTAAAAGTGACAGAGAAAACTGATTTATTTCATTGCAGTAGTTAGAAGTTCCATGTTCAACCTGAGGTTTGATTGCATGACCATAAGACAAATGTACTAGTATGAGCAAAAGACAGGAATGCCTTTTGCCATGTAAAAGCAACTTGTGGTAGTTTCAGCTTTCTGCTTAATTCTTCTGAAGTTCAAGTGTGTTATTGCTATTAGCTAGTCAGCATGAAGGTGATGCCTTAACCTAATCTTGCAGTAATTGAACTGGGAAACCCTTTGTTCCTCAATCCACTTAGCTTTGCAGGTGCAAATTTTGAAGCTTAATTGGGACTGTTTAAATGCAAGTACATTTAAAGATGTCATTAGGGTCAGACATTATATTTTTTTCCTCCCTTTTTAAAGAAATGGGAAAGGTTTTTTTTGAGGAAACAGGTCTGTATAGTGCTAGACATCAAAATGAACATACCAAAATGAACCTAAAGTAACAACTAAATGAACGTAACTTTCAAAGTGAGAAACACTGCATTAAGAGAAGAGAGAAATCATAAAAATTTGTGACGCAGACACAGCACTACCAAGAAAGGCCCTAATGATAGAGTGTAGTGTTAAGATAATTAGTTTTACAGATCTGAATTCAATTAGAAATGGGAACATTTACTTTAGTAAAAGAAAAGGAAAATATACTATGAAGTTAGTATGTGCATATTAGTAGAAGAATGATTGGTGAATATATTACACATAAAAGTTTATTAGTGTGATTAATGTCTGGAAAATGACCAGGTTTTGGTACCGCTTCTTTGGTGTAACCCTTATCTGTAGGTTTTGACATCTGTAGTTATAAATAGCTGTGCTCAAGATATATTTTGTTGACTGTAATGAAGATAATGGTTTTTGAATCACCACAGACTTCTAGAGTTTAATCTGTAGGTATGAACTTCTGGTCTTCTGAGGAAATTAACTGACCTACTGCAGTTGTACATGAAACTGCAGGTTGACCCACCTAAATCAGAACAGTCTTGGATCATTACCTAAGGACTTGTTTTAGACCAGCTGCTAATCCTCTGTCCTCCAATCTAAGTGGATTCACATCAGCAAAGTTCAATCCAAGTACAGAGACTTCTAGAAGCAGACGTAAAATTTCTAGTAATTTTATTTACTCACTTAAAAAAATATGACTTTGCTACCAAATTTTCATTGAAAATCCTGAATATCTCTGGTAGTTTTTGGCACTGTGCACAGCTCTAAACCAGAAAGAGCTGTGTTGTAATTATACTAATGACTCAAACATCGGATTGCCATCATCTTTGATAAAAATACCTTCTTATCCTACATGAAAGGACCCTTGCAGTAATCCAGATATGTGTACACATGTAACATGCACATATTTGCTGGGTTTTTGTTCTGAGCTTACATTGCTGTCTCAGTTTGACATTACAGAAGACAATTTATAAAGGAAAAGGTTATGCTTAATGTATTGAAGTGAGGGCAGAAAAAATTGAGCCTTTTTGCAGCATGTATGGAATCTTATTTAAAAATATATATGTGGAATAATAGAATGGTATTAGGGAGAAAATGTATTTATTGCAATGGTTATCCAAGTATCACTACCATTGGCTTAAGAGAAAGCTTGATAATATGGCATAAAAGAAGGCAGTCTTCACTAAGTTTTGTTAATATTTGAAGTGGATGTAGAAAAAATAAAACTTTTAGTTAAGTTATTCAAGGCAGATGCCATGTTGAAAGAGAGTGCTAGTTTTGGTGTGGAAAAAGTAAAATATTTCTGACAGAAGTGTTAATTTGGGCAGTTCATATCTTTGAAGGGTTTTTTGTTGCTGCAGCACTACTGTTGAAAATTTAAGGTGAGCATTTATTTGTGTATTTTGAAATGTACATTTTCAGACGTAGTCAGAATGTTTGGGAAGTCAGTGAGATTTCAAAGAATGTTCTATAAGTCCTACTGTGTTTGCAGTATGCATTGCAGTGTAGAGTAAAACCAAAATAACCCATTTCAGATTTTGTTTGAGAAATACTCTCATCAAAGCACTGACTTTTAAAAGTTGCTATGAATGAAAGGTGTATATGCTTTATAAACATTCTAGTCTGATACTAATGTATTCAGACAGAGAATGACAAAAATCTGATTTGCATAATGTAGATCAATGTTGTCTCTTTTTTCAGTTTTACTTGCAGTCCTCTGCCATGTTTTATTAATGTTTATCAGAGAACTAAGCTTTATCAATCTGTTGTGAATGATCTGACATTTCAAACCAGTTTGACAGCTAAAGTGATAAATTGGCAACTCTGTCATCGAGAGACAAAGCTCAGAAATGTGGGAAATATTTTGGGGGTGGTGTTTTGGTGGTTTTTTTTTTCCCAGCAGTGACATCTGGATTCTCATCTGGCTTTCTGGCACATCTCTTGTTGCTTCTGCTGGTCTGACTGCTCTGCTGCCCAATGCACTCACTATAAAGCCGCCCACGAGGCTGGAATATACTCATCCTCTTCCTAGCCATCCTTGCATCCTTGCATGCCATTGGTTTGGCTCTCTTGCAGCAGAATCGAAGTCTGCCAAACTGCAATGCCTAATGTAATGCTAGGAGAGCATTCCAGGAACAGCATTCCAAGCAGAGAGGGAGAATATGAGCTCCTCAGTGCAATTTATTTCATTGTCCCTGTAGTAGAAAACAATGTCAGATGCTGCTAGCAGCATGGCAGCATCACAGTAAGGGAGCAGAGAAGCTTCCAGTATGGTTAAGAGAAGAAAAATTCTACAGTAGAACAAGCAAAGTCAAAGAAGTGAAAATTACTAGACAGTGACAGTGAACCTGGAACTTAACTGACACTTGGAATAGGTAGAATCTAGAAATATTAGTCCACACATGTCAATAATCTCTTGGAATGTCTTTGAAGTAAACTGTGGTTTTATTCAGTGTGAAGAAGAAGTAATGTCCAGATAGATAACAAATAAAATAGATTTGGAATTGGATCTGTTTTGCATAGTTGGTTGTTTAGTTGGGGGGTTTTTGTAGCTTTTGGGGTGGTTTTTTTGTTGGTTTTGGTTTTTTGGTGGATTTGGATTTTGGCTGAGTTTTGGATTGGTTTGGAATTTTTTTTGCAAGGCCTTTATAAAAAGAATAATCTAATATATTAATATATTAGCTAATGAGGTTGCTCAAGGCAGCTGCCAGCTTACTATTTATCTTATAATACCATATATACCTGCTCTGTTACAGCTTTCTAGTAGTAAAATGAGCTGTCAGTAGCATATATTCTGTCAAGAAACAATTCATTTTTATGTGAGCTTGTAAGTATTAAGCTTTTGTACTTTTCTAATTTAAAAAGCAATTTGGCTATAAATAAATCTTCACAAAAATGTTTTTCATTTTCTTCACCTGGTAGCTTCCCACGCATCCTGTGAAATATCTCCGCCTCTCACTGTATGAGAATTTCACAGAATTTACAAATACGCCTTATAATAATTTTTTTCCAGTTACTAGAAACAAAGTGTTGGAATAAATAATTTACACATTTACAGCTTAAGTGCCAGCAAAATCCCCAAAGTAACACATAACTTAATGCAATAAATTATGTGCTAACAAGACACTGCTAGCTGCTGCTGATAATGCAGGAAAATCAAATTTAGTTCTGGTAATTTTTGGTTTCAGGTGATATTTTGTCATTCCTGTGAGTAGTAAAAGTAGGTCTTTAGAATTTATATCAGGTGTGGCAGGAGAAGTATTCTAGAAAGAATATTGAAAAAATTTTCTTCTCCCTGTCTTGAAAAGTTCCTTTTCAGAATCACTCTTAATCTTGTAATGCAGATCAGTTCTCTCATACTACCTTTAACATTTGATGACAAATCTAATATGATGACACGCTTGTCTACACACCAAGAGTCAGAAGGCATTGATGATAGGAAAAATTTTACTTCATTTTCATTTCAGAACAATATTAAAATTTTTTCTTTTCTGACAATATAACCTATGTTGACAATTAGAAGTACTAATTGTGTAATAGTTAGCACATTAATCACAAAGTCATAGAATGGAAGGGACCTTAAAGATCATGTAGTTCCAGTCTCCTTGTCATGTACGGGGGCATCCTTCTCTAGGGAAGGTTGTTCAGGGCTCCATCCAGCCTGGCCTGGAACACTCCCAACCCTGTGAGTTGGGGCACCCACTGATCTGGGCAACTTGTTCCAGTGCTTCACCACCCTCACAGTAAAGAATTTCTTCATAATATCTAATCTAAACCTACAGTCATTCAGTTTGAAGCTATTTCCCCTTTTTCTGTCACTACACGGCCTTGTAGAAAGTCCCTCTCCGCCTCTCTTGTAGGCTCCCTTCAGGTACTAAAAGGCTCCAGTTAGGTCATCCTGAAGCCTTCTGTTTTCCAGGCTGAACAATCCCAATTCTCTTAGCCTTTCCTCACAGGAGAGATGCTCCATCCCTCTAATCCTATTTTATCCATTTGGAGCACCCTCTTCTTATGCTCAATTTTGTGGTGAATTAAAATTCCCTCATCAGTCTCAGGCTTGTAATTTGTGTTGCTGATTTCTACTTTCCTCTTGTGACCTTTATATTTTTCCCTAACCTTCTTCTTGAGCATGTCATGTCTGGAAAAAGTAATATTAGTCCTTGCAGATATCTTGTCATAAGGAACAGAAAAGCATTTTTCACTACCTGGCAAATACCTGGTGTTCTTAGCTGGTATCAGCAACAAAAACCCTCCTCTGTGAAAGGTGACAATAGCTAAGCAAGAAAAAGTTTATGTGAACTCACTTCTGAGGATCCAGACTCAAACTGTGAAAAAAATAGAATAGTCCAGTGTCAGCTTTAATATTTGAGAAAAAACTGAACACGAATACTTTGCCTGAATTTCAATGACAAAGCGCATTATCTTCCCATATGCCTCAAGTGGATGGACTGGGAGATAAGGGCAGGGATAGGAAAGTCCCTTCCACTGTGTATCCTGGGCTGTATCCAAAGCAGCATGGTCAGCAGGGTGATGAAGGGGATTCTACCCCTCTGCTCTCCCCACTCTGGGGTCCCCAGTACAAGGAGGACATGGACCTGTTGGAACGAGTTCAGAGGAGGGACACCAAGAGTATTAGCTTACCAGACAAGATGCTGCTCAGGAAATTTGAGAATCAGTGAGAAAATAGCTTGCATAAAGTTCAGTGAGAAATGTAGTTCAATATACATGACTGTATAGTGTGCTTGAAATATGCAGATGCATAAATTTATTCAGAAACACTGGGTGACGATCCAGTGTAGGGAAAACTGTAATTTTGTCCCTGTGCCCGAGACATATGTTATGTGATTCTCATCACCAAAGGACTGGTAAAAGAAAATAAGGAAGAAGGGCCTTGAGGGGAAGCCATATGAGGAGTGGCTGAAGTCACATGTTCTGTTCAGGCTGAGGAAGAGGAGACTGAGGGGAGACCTCACTACAATTACAACTTCCTTGTGAGGGGAAGAGGAGGGGCAGGCACTGATCTCTTCTCTGTGGTGACAGTGACAGGACCCAAGGGAATGGCATGAAGTTGTGTCAGGGGAAGTTTAGGTTGGATATCAGGAAAAGATTCTTCACTCAGAGAGGCTTTGGGCACTGGAACAGGCTCCTCAGGGAAGTGATCACAGCAGCAAGCCAGACAGAACTCAAGAAGCGTTTGGACAGTGCTCTCAGGCACGTGGTGTGACTCTTGGAGACATCCTGGGCAGGGTTAAGAGCTGGACTTAATAATCCTGATGGGTTTCTCCCAACTAGGATATTCTGTGATTCTGTGATTTTATTCTATGTACCTGAATTTGTCAATGAGACAAATTGGCCTGAGAACCAGGCCAGTCGAATTCAGATGATGCAGAGTTAGTTTGTTTGGAAATGTCAAACCTATAGTATTTCAGATCACTTTTAAAGGTACAAGTAGTATTGAAAGTATCCAAGTTTTACTAGTCATCTAAATGTGGTTCAAGTAACAATTTTATTTTGTAAATTAAATTTCATGCACCATTTCTCCATCAAGTTTCATCTTATATTTGTCCTCAAAATTATAATCAGATTTATAATGCATATTTCCAGTGTGTAAATATTTTAGTAGCATTAAGTGTTGTATTTTTTATAGTTTTGACATTACATGCTCTTGGTTTAGTACAGGTTTATTAATCTGCTAAGGCTTGCTTTGCAGATGGGTGACTGATATGTTAAACAATAACTGCAAAATGACTGCTTGCTTTTTAAAGAAGAAATTGACCTGGGTTTAGCACAGCCAGATTATAAAGGGCAGAACTGAATTCTGTGTATATTTAAATAGATTCTTTTGAAAGAGGCACATTGAATGCTGCATTTGACACTGTCTGGGGAATCTGTCTTGCCTTACACTCAGGGCTATGTTTATGGGTGAGGTGTTTAACCTTGCCAAATAGACTTCATATTTTGAGAGACAAATTAAAGTGAATAGAAGTACGTTCATGCAGATAATTTAATGACAGGTGTTCATCCCTGGAAAACTGGGCTAAATTCTAGTCTTCATTGTGATAAAATAACAAAATCATTCCTGTCAAATTAATGCTGCTACATTTGTGCCTTAACAGTGACAGAGACCAGATACCATTCTTCTCTACTTACCTGGGGTTTTTTGCATGTTTTGATGCTGTGAGAATACATAGTGTTTACTGTAAGTCGCATTGCTGTGAGTTCCACAATCAGGAAAGCAATGCCATTGATTAGAAAGATAAGTCAGATCTATGCTCACTTGGGAGAGAACTCTTTTTTGTATCTTATCAAGCCCAGTTTTTAGTGGATTTTTAGTGTTTCCTTGAATAATTAAAAGTAATCATCATGAGAAAAATAGTTGTCAAGAGAAAAACCTATTGTTTGCATGTTCTTTCATTAAAACAGGTTGTTAGAGTGACAAAGAAAAAACAAATAACCTTTTGAGAGTGGTGTTCCTAGTCTTATGGTGTTGGAAGTACTTTGTTGAACATAATTTCAAGGCACCAGAGACTAATGAGGTGGGCTGCTGATTATTATTTTTTTTTTAACATTTGAGTTTTTTTTCATTACTTTCTTGTCACAAATAAATGCTTCTTGGCATACTAAGACACTTTCTGGCATCAGGACAATAAAAATATACAAGTGGTAGTTTAAAATTTAAACAGAAATCAACAAAAATACTCCTAAGCTAACACATTTTTTGGAAGAAGTTATGGATCGCTATGGACCCCACCCACTGTGTTAAAATACTTTTCATAAGTATAGCACTGAGGTGCTTGGCTTTTAAGTAAAACAATTAAGCATTACTTTTCGTAAATTTTGGGTTTTTTATGTGGCATAGCAAAACACGTTTTGAGGCTTAGGATAATCAACAGATCCAATTATTTCAAGAGGAAATTATAGACTTATGAATGTAATTTTTTAGTGTTTCTTTTACGATTTTTTTAAATTAAAATATGAGTTTTTAATTTCATTTTCTAGAACAACAACTGATAAATTCAGTGTCTGATTCATTGCCTGCAGTATATTCTGGGCATTCATTATACAGCAACAAATTGCCACCAGATTGCTGCTGTCACACCTAGCATGAGTTGTTGCGTTATTTAGCTCTTTCTATCTTCAAAGCACTTCTTCCTCAGTTTTCTCAGTGGACAGCTGGTACAGTCCTGCAGCTTGCACACTAATGTTCTTTACAGAGAGATTGCTGTTTTTTCTTCAGTTGAGAGCTCAGGCTTGGATTAAACAAACTTCAGAAGTTTGTATTAAACAGACCAGGCAAGTTCTGGTCAAAAAAACAGTGCTATTCTAGTGGTGGCACTAAGGGCCCTAAAAGATACCTAAGTCAAATGAAATAGAATTTTGGCCGATCTGTATGAAATTAGTTGAAGACTCAAGTCTACCTTTTTGGAAGTTGAATGGAATTTTTCTGAGCGATTTACACATCATGAAAATGTATAGGAATAGCTGTGCCTTTTAGAAAGCCAGCAGTGTCATCCATTCCATAAGTGAATTCCTCCTCTCTGTCATCATCTCTCATTATTTACCTCTTCTTTGCTTATAAGTTTTTGAATTTTGTATTGACTTGTAGCATGAAATTCAGCCATTTTCTGTAACCAAAATGTTTCTTTAGGAAAGATTACATAGTAGTTTGTAAAAGATGATGACATTTCTCTAAAAATTCAGGAAAGCAACCTTTTGATACAATTTATTACCTGGAAATAAATATGTTATTTTCCATGTCATAATAGTCAATTACTGTCATCCCAAAATAAAAAACACAGCAAACATTATGAATGTTTCATCAAAGTTCACTCATGGTTCTTTATGTTAAATTGTCAGTGGGAATGGGTTGGAAGATAGGGTCTCCACTGTCTACTGGGAACCTGAGTGCAGAACTGACCATACGTTGTGGTCCAAGTATGACAAGCCTCTCACACCATCCTTTCGGGGAGGACATGGTGTTTGCAGTGATTTTTGGTTTGGTTTTGGGGTTTTTCTTGTTTCTTTATTTGATTTGCTTTTACTTACTCTAGGTTGTGATGCACAGTTCCTTGGGAGTGCAATGTTTACCCCAGTGATTACACAGTAGCTGCTCTTTAAGCTAATACATTAGCTTGCAGCACATTGTCTCTCAGTTGATAACACAAATAAACTTCAGGTTTAAAATAACTTCATTTTCTGGCTTGTTTCACATACATCATGGTCTTTTAGAATTATTTCCATTTCTTCACCCAAAATGAATAACTTGGTCTGGAAAAAAACCAAACCAAAATGCAAAGCAGCAGAGGTCTCTAGATGCTGGCTTTTAAATGATTATCTAAGCCCTCTGGCGTATGATGGGACTATAAACCTGTATTGGTATAACATTTTAAAGCCTTTGAGCATCTTAGTCATTCTAGTATTTGTAGTTATTTGTTTCTGAAAACTGTAAGAGTTTCAAAGCTCTTTATGGAAAGAGTAGAAAGAGGAAAGACAACAGTGGGGTATCACATGTGATTAAGTGATTATTGTTTGGGAACATTGGCATGGATTTTCTTGAGAAATGTATTGTGTCTACACAAGAAGAGAAGCAGAGGACCAAGCTCCCATCTGTAGCTTTGAACAGGCCAACAATATCACACAGTCCAAAGTATTTCCAATATTTAATTAAGTCACTCTTTCCTAGCCATTTTAATTTCAGTTTTCTGGATCATTACAATACATTTTATATAATAACTTTATATAATCATGAACAATTGCCTTGTGCTTTCTGTGATGTAATCCTCATGTCTACTTAGTATCTGGTAACTGACAGATGCTGGAACATATCCCAGCACTACCAGGTGTTTACAGCTCTTCTCTGGTCATTGTCAGAGCTAATGCACTGTTTTGCACTAATGCAAATAAATTATTTGTATGTCGTAAGCCTGGAGTTCTTAGGTAGACATTTTTTGTTGAAAAGCTTTTTCATTGCACAGGACTGCATCCAGATGGTTCTTGAGTATCTCCAGTAAGGGACACACCAGTGCCACCCACACAGTAAAGATGTTCTTCCTCATGTTCAGGTGTAACTTCCTGAGCATCAGATTCTGCCCTTGCCTGTTACCCTGTTATTAGCAGCATGGAGAAGAGCCTGGAGCCATAGTGAAAGTGTTCCATTCTGCTTTTGTCCCTCGGTCTCTGAATCTAGAGTACATCAACCATGATCCAGACCTGTGTAATTACCAAATTTAAAACTGAAGCCTTCTTTTCTGAGGCTTGATTTAATTTTATTTTTCCTATAGCCATGAAGTCTTAGTATTTAATTCACACTTCCAGTCACCCTTTTGTAGTGTAAAAAATGAATGAAATGGAGATGATTTGTTATTAAAAAGGGTCTAAAAAAATTAATAGTTATGAGATGCTCTCTTTGATTTATTGTGAGTTCCATCAATGCACATGTAGTCCCCACATATGCTGTCATGCTTCTACTGTAAACCAGCAGTCATCCCCATTCATGTCCCTGCTGAGGAGATGGAGGTATAGTTTTTTTGTTGTATATTAGAATTTAATCAGTTATTGGGGGAGTGGGGTTCTGTGATCATATCATGATTTTTCTCAACTTTCCTTTGTTGCTTTGTCCTCAGTTTGCTTTTTAAGAAAAGATTTCTAACCGTGGTAATTGCTAAAGTACTGGATATTTTTATATTCGAAACTGAGCTGTATCAAGTAATTCTGACTGATCATAGAAATCACTTACTGTTTTCAAGTCATTAAAAGTCAGGCTCTATAGACTCTATCTCACTGTTACAAATAACGAATTCCCTCCAGTGTTGCTTTTATACATGATAACAAACTGTGGCTGCCATTGTTGCAGTTTTATATGGTAGGGAACAACATAGGCCTCCTGCTGTGTTGTTGCCATATGGCCACATGAATTTAGGAAGCCTTTGTCCTACCTCCCAGAGCCAGGCGAAACAGCTGTAAGAAGTAGTGGATGGATACTAATGAAACTGAAGGAGGAGAGTTCAACGTGGGTATAATTAGGACGCCAGGGAATCCGTTGTGGCTGTGAATCTCTGGCAGGAAATGGCACTTTGAAGGAAGATGGCAGCCCAATAATATGACTGTGATATTTAAAAAATAATTTTAAAATTATTTATTTCCTGCTTGTCCAACATGTGTTATGCTCCAGCCTCCTGCCATCCTCCAAGGGTGAGGCTAAGATTACCAGTGCACTGAAAGTCAGAAAGCTGGCTGCTGCTACAACTTCAAGGCAAGTTGAGGGTCTGAAATAAATGTATTTATTAATTTATTTATTTTCAAGGGATGGTCAACATCTGGGTGAAAAGTTGGAATTTAAGATTCATTCTGACCCACTGTAAACATTTGTCTCTTTACTGCTGTGGACTCTGTGATCTAATCCTTGTCAGACACACTGAGTTCCCTGTGTGCAGTGTCTCAAGACAAGAATCTCATCCATTACACAGAATAAAATTCTCGGCATAATTATACAAGCTACTCCCTGTTCATCAGTAAAACTTCTACTTGCTGAAAAACAATATGAAAGAGACCAGTTTCTCAGATCAGTACACTAGCAATATTTGTGACTTCTTTTTTGTTTTGTTTTGTTTTTGTAATTAAAATTGTAATTATATCTTACTGTTGGTTTAAAATCTGTTTCAATTTTTTTTGGGGGGTGGAGAGGGAAAGGAGGAAGGGTGTTTCATACATAATGAAGGAAATTATTTAGCTGTTCTTATGTTTTAACATTGAAAAACATTTACAGAAGCTGTTGCTGTGGCTAGTTTTATTGTGGTCATGAAATGAAAGCCTGACCACAGCAAGTTTGATATGTAGTTTGTGTTTCTCTCTTCAGATTTCATTATTTCAGTTTCCTTATTGCTTGGTGTTTATTCTTTCATGTAAAGTGGGGTAGAGCAAAAGAATGTAGCAGTTTTTAACCTCTAATTCAATTTTTTGATCTCCTTTTAAATTCAGTTTGCTTTATGGTGCAATGCTATAGTAGTGCTGGACAGGGAATCTGCAAGTTGGTTTGTCTTCCATACGCTGCTCTTTACATCAAATGATTTCCTTATGGGTGACTGCACCACCTTTCTGAAACCTGCACATTTGTACTTGTTGCTTCTAAAGACAGGTTAGATGCCCAGAGGTAACAAGCAGAACCCAAAAGCAAACAAAAGAACCCAAACCAGCAAACCTACTCTTGGGATTGAAAGTATTGACACATGCACAAAAAAAGTACTTCATAGCAAGAAAAACCACAGAGGGCAGAATAAACAAATGGGAACCTGAGGCGCCAGTGTTAGTGGAGTAGTCTTGTTATTTGATAAATTTTGTGAAGAACATCATTGCAGAGGTCATTCCAGACCAACCATGAATCAATTAAGCAGTGTAGCTCGTGCTGAATTTTTGAAGTCAAAAGGTGTGTTACGAGGATCTTCCGGGAGACAAAAGCACATGAATTTTTTTGGTGTGGATGGTAGATAATGCTTTAATAGTACATAATGCACTTTTTTTTTTTTCTGATATGACAATTCCCATGGCTAAATTGTGCCAGGCTTTGCGTCTGCACGTTGTGGCACAGTGGCCTGCTACTCATGCTGGTCATGAAGCCAGAGCAGACTCAGTCCACATGAGTATCGCTGCCTCCAGTGTTTTTCAAGGTGTGAACCACAGAACTCTGCTGACAAATATAAAAAGTAAGCAATAAAATACTCTCAAAATATTAATGTTAAGTTCATTTGAGGGGATTTTATTTGTCCTGTGCTGTTTGACACTGCGATGTGTAAGGCAAAGACTTTTAAGCTGTCTTGCTTAACTAGCAGGGCTCAAAGCCGGTTGTTTACTAGAGACTCTTTAAGAGTGCCTGAAGTTTTTTGGAAGCAAGAATTCAAAAGAAATGTGACTTGCTATAAGATCTCAATGACAGTAAAATATGTTAATGATGGAAAAAACAGTTTGTTGTTTTGCCTTTTCAATAAAGCTAGAATCCTTGAGTCATCAAAATGTGTCCAAAATTTGTAGAACCTAAGATTATTTAACTGTGAGAATTACAGCAATGACAGATGGTGTGGCATTCTTTCAATTGTGCCTGAATTTTTTAAATTGTGCTGGGTAATGTGGCTGTACTGATTAATGCAATGGTTTAATATATTCATATAAAATTAATTACTGTGATACTATGTGTAAATAACTTGGACCGATAGGAATAGTTCCAAAAGGGGTAATTTAATGAAAATTTTTGTGATTGAAAATATAGCAATCACTCTTTGTTATACTCAAATGGCACTAATTTTCGCAATATTTTCCAGGCAGATTGTGGTCAGATTTCAGAAAGTGTCAGGATTTTTTGTTTCATAAGACAACTTTATTTCAATTATGTATCCAGGTATATTGAAAAAGAAGAATGCCGACCTAGCCCCACTAAAGTCTATAGTAAGACTCAATATCATGTGTTAAATCCTCAGTTGGGTGTAGTTAGTAAGGCTCTATGATGAAAAAAATATATAACTGTTTTTCAAGAAGTGTGCTGGGGAACTCAAGGCTTTATTGCTGGAAAAGAACATGAGTTCCAAAATGAATATGGGGGCAGGTTTATCCAATATATCCAATATAAATTGTTGAATAAAAAACCCAATATATTATTAGCACTCAGGTAAAATCTTTGACTATAGTGTTTGTTAAGAATAGATATACTTTTATATATATGGATGTTTTTTCTCCTAGGGACATACATACACATATCCCACATATGGGGTCTATATGTATATATTTCCACATGAAAAAAAGAAAATTACTTTTGGAGGGTTGACTCAAAGCGACTCCATTCAAACCATACTAAGCTCTGCTGCTTCTCTTCAGTGTTGTGGTAGATACATATGCATACGATTCCTTACTTTGTGGAATTATTATATGTGCATTTAGTTTTTAATTGTGCAACCATGTGGTAAAAGTTTTGGATTTGCTTTTAAGTTTTGAAACTGAAAGTAAAGAAAAAACCTGAAGAGAACTGCCCATTTCATAGGAGAGATTTTAGCTTAGTAGATTTCTGTGAAAGTAATTTTTCTCAGTTTTGCCATAGTGACAGACAGGAGGTTCTAGACTAAGGCTCCCTATACTGAGATATAAAACACGACAGCAATGGTGTTCCATCCCATTAAAAGATTCACTCAGAGTACTAGTTTCTCCTGGAAGCAGTCGTTTGACTGAAAACAAGTTCTAAATGCTTCTTTATCACCCTACCTGTCATAAAAACTTTTCCAAATTTCTATAAATGTTTCTAGAATTTAATAAGCAAACATCATATATCTGTTGGTTCTATGTCACCTTATTCTTGAGCCTGAGCAAAGTTGTCTCATCTACTTCATAAGCAGGAAAAGAAATAACTTGTTTTCATAATGACTGTGTAGCTGTAGTTTTGAACACAGGATTAGTACAGACACTAATATTTTGCAGATTCAATGAAGCTTTGACTTTCTTTTATTACTATGTATAATATATATATTATATATATATAGGGAGGTGACATATCAGAATCTATGTGTTGTAGCTGCAGAACTCTGGAAATGTAATATTCAGTGATTTAAAAAGTTACATTTATATGGTAATCAGAAAGAATATGATGACTGTTGTGAAATTTCTGAGATTTCTATCCCAAAGGTGTCCACTTGACACACCTGCAAAAGACAGGAAGCCCCAGCCCCTCTGCAGAGGAGGATGTCCACTCTGACCACCTTTGTACTATCAGTTGAACAGTATCTGTTAAAAAGCAAGTTGCATAGTTGCAGTTAGGGTGACATTAATGTGGCAGAAGTAACACAGAATCACACACAGTGGCGGGGTTGAAAGGGTCTTCTGTAGGACATACAGCCCAACTACCCTAGTGTAGCAGGTTTAGCTATAGCAGATTCCACAGTATTGCATCCAGGTCTGTTTTGAACATATCCGGAGGAGAAGATTCCACAACATCTCCGTGCACCCTGTTCCAGTACTCTGTTACCCTTAAAGTAAAGAAGATTTTCCTCATATTCAGATAGAACTTCCTGTGTTTCAGTTTATGCCGCTTGCCCCTTATACCATCAGTGGGCATCACGCTGGGCATTTGAAAAAAGCTTGGCACCATCCTCTTGACACCCACCCTTAAGACACTTCTTGATGTTGCTAAGGTTTCCCCTCAGATATCGCTCCTCCAGGCTAAACAGGCGCAGTTCCCCCAGCCTTTCCTCATAAGAGAGATGCTCTGGTCCTTTCATCATCCTTGTACTCATCTCCAGTAGTTTCTTATCTTTCATGAACTGGGGAGCCCAGAACTGGACACAGCAATCCAGGTGCAGCCTCACTAGGGTTGAGCAGATACCTCCTGCAACCTGCTGGCAATGTTTTTCCTAATGCCCCGCACCCCAGATACCACTGGCCTGCTTGCCCCTAGAATACACTGCTGGCTCATGGACAGCTTGTTGTCCACCAGCAACCCAGGCTGGTTCTCCACAGACCTGCTTCCCAGCAGGTCAGCCCCTACCCTGTACTTGTGCATGGGGTTATTCTGCCCCAGGTGCAGGATCGTGCATTTGCCTTTGTTGAACTTCCTTAGGTTCCTCTCCGCCCAGGTCCAAGATTGTCTATCGATAGCATAGTGTAAAGTAATCAGCAAGTTTTTCAGGCCAACAACAGAAATCGGGAAAACCTACAGTTTCCCTCTAGAATGCATTCATTACATTGCAGAGAGGTATTATCCCAGCTGTTCTGTTTGGGGGGAGAATCATAGAATCATTAAGGTTGGAAATTACCTCCATGATCAGTGAGTCCAACCATTAATCTAAACCTCCAATGTCCATCACTAAACCATGCCCCTAAGTACCACATCTACATGTTTTTGGAACACTTTCAGAAATGGTGATTCCACCATTTCTTCCATGGGTAGCCTGTTCTAAGAGGGTGTTTGTTTTTAGTTTGTTTCTTTGAAAGCATGAGGTGATTCAATTTCCAGTCAAGCTAGTGCTTTTTCCTAAAACCTTATTTGTCATGTTTTAAGTTCAAACTAGCTGCATTAGCTTAGCAAACTTATGATTTTGTAACTTTATGAAGTACTCCGTGTAACTGCATCTGTTTTAATGTACTAGGTTGAAGAGGTTTAAAGGCCGTCGTCGTTGTTCAGGGTTAAGATGAAAGCCTGAAAGTTTCTCATAGAATATACAATATGGTTTGGATGAGCAGGTGGTTCCCATGCCAACCTCTTCTACAAGATGCTGGATGCTACCGTTTAGCACATATGTATATCTGCAAGCTGAGAATATATTTTTTGATTTCAGTTTCTGCCATATGGGAGTCACACAGTCAAATAATTCATCTCCACTGTCAATTTTTCTAGCAAAGAAAAGTCTAGGAACCTTAAAGGAAAGAAAGAGGCTATCACATAAAATAAATGAATGCTTTGCATAATGTTGTGAGAGGGGTTTAAAAGGGAACAGTGTATTAAATTTGAATTTTGTAAGTCTCATTCTATTGTCATAATCAGAAATCCACATTTCCTCCTGAATTTTTGATGTCTTAAGTAGTCAATATAATATTTTTCGTAGTATTGTGTTTTTCATTGACATATTAAGTTATCTGACGGAATATAAAACGAATATACAATAAATGTTTTGAGTCAATACTTGTTTAAAAATCCTGCAGTATAGATCAATCTTTCCAAAGCAGTAAAATATGTAAAATATGAAAAGTTGATAATTATTTTATCAGTATTTCACAGAGTACCTGCAAGCTTAAGTAATGGTCAGAAGGTACTGTGATATATTTAAATCTAGAAATGTAGGCCTACTTTTTCTTTCTTCACAGTTCTGTATAGATTGATGTTATTTTGCTTTCACTAATGCAGAGCTCATAAATTCTGTTAAGTTAAAATGCTGATGGTTTCGCGAACTTAAAATAGCACTAAAATGTTATTTTCTCATGTCAGTGCTTTCTTTTACTGCATAAGCTCAAAAAATTACCTGTGTAAAATGTGAGTCGTTACATATTTGGTATCATTCCGTGCTCATTGGAAAACACCTTTTTTTTTGGTAGTTCTTGGATATTTTTACTCTCTTTACCCCTTTGTAAGTGTCTTTCCAAGACAAAACAAAAGATAAGGTAAAAATATTGTACAATAAAGATGCTGTTGAGATAATTACGTTGTTTCACAGTGTTACATAAATATTAATTCCAAATTTAGAAGCAATTAAACGTTGCACCAAGAGAAAATAAAAATGTATTGCTTACTTATGCCAAGCTCTGAACATATTTTTTAACATTCCGTCTGAATAATCTGTGCTTAGAATTAAATCCTTAGATATTATGCAGTTGCTGAAGTACATTTTTGAAGATGAGTAGATGGCCAGTGTTGGAGCTGAGATTACATACATGCTCTTTAAATGGTGTCTGGCACTTTCCTGTTTTGTGAACTAATGATCATCAGCTGTATTGCCTGTTGATAGTGTATCAGTAAAACTTCCCTTACTGTGAAGGCATTTTGACCGTCTAAGCCCAGACTTTTCTGTTCTCAAGACAGACACATGCTAATGCCCCTTCCATGCCACCCTCATATTCACAAAAAACCCTGCTCGAATGGCACATGTGTATTTCACTTGAAGACAAGGGGACCACAACCTCAAGTTTTTCATCCCCATCTGTTAAATGAAAGGATCCCAGGAAAATTTAAAGCTGTAAAATCATCTCTCTGTGCAATGATCAGCTGATAACTATCAGCATTTTGGAAGGTGCTTCTGTGCACTGAGGAATTAGGAATTTAACAGTGTTATGGGACAATTATCTCACAAATATTTTCTCTAACAATTTTGGAGTATGTAAATGAAGCAATGACTTTAAAAAATGTTTTGTGGAATTTGTTATTTGCATCTACTAATACATATAACATGTGAAGCAATACCTTCTAGCAAGACTTTTTAAAGTGAAATAGAAAGGACAAATAGTATAAGGGGTTTTTTAATCTTGTTCCTGCATTTTCCTGAATTGTGTTTTAGTAGACATGCTCATACTAGTTGTAACATGTGAGTAACATTGTTTGTTCTCAGAGCCGTACTCAGTCAATTCTGTAGTAAAGGTAGATCACACAAGGACTTCTTTTAGACTGAATGTTTGTTTGTTCAGATTAAAATTGTAATTTCAGTTAATTAGTAACTGCATGCTGCGTACACAGTAAAATTTAATGGGAATGCATTTAGACACAATTCACTAATATCACTGATTATTCATTATTGCTTAGCAAACACAAATGTCATGTTTTATAAAATGTTCTGCTTAAATTGAACAATCCATAAATATGTTGCAAAGCATAGAAATATTAATGCAATGCTTAATGAAAAGTATTCTTTCCTAGGATAATGTTCATAACATAGAGACAGAATTGTCTATATGTTATAATGCATAATCACTATAGTCATCAAGCCTGAATCTTCTGCTGGGCTCTTGTCACTGAGAAAGACAACGGTGGCTAGAGATGATTTTTTCCCCTTCAATCTGATAGTCAGTCAGCCTGATTATTGCTTCTATTAATGTTTATTATAGTATAGCTCTGGATTAAACCTGTCGACACCACTTCCTGCTTCCTCTCAGCCATTACTACATCTCAAGGCAAGCCATTAGCAGGATGTTTTCTTCTTTCCAGCACTCCCTGGCTGCATTGTTGCACTGTAGTCAGAACATTGCTGCAAAATGTGTCTGGTTTGTGCTGGATGACAGTTTTTGCATTAAACTTTTGTAGCAGAGTAATTCTGGTATTCCCATGTAGGTGTGGTGTACATCATTTTTAATCCATCTTGCCAAGACTGTGCTGTTGATCTAAACCAAATTTAGGTTTCCAGAAAAAATGGGGGTATGTTAGATGCTGTCGCTTGTGTGTGGGAAGAAGGTGAATGGCTGGAAGAAGACATGATTGCTGGATTTGGGATGCATTAGAAACAAGTTCAAGTATAAAATTATTGAAAAAGAGTACTGCTGTTGAGATCATAAGAAGGTAGAATGGTATGTGTAGGTTCTCTCTTCCATTATAGAAATCCAGATTTAATAAACTGTAAATACCAGTTCTTCTTCAGCTGGCATTCTGGTAAGAGATGGGTTTTGTGTGTCAATGCATATAAAAGGCTACAGTATTTTATTGTAATGGTGTTCTTTTCCTTTAGAGGTGCACAACGGTAAAGAGGGTCTGAGGCATGAAAGAAGGACCTTTTCTAACCATTTAGTATTTGAAAAGTAGGCAGCGGCTGCTTTATTGTGAGGCCTGTGGCTATGGAAAAGAGTTGTTGGCTGTCAAGATAGTGGACTTGCTACTGAGTAGGTCTAAACATTGGCTATTATTTTCTAATTGTTTAAAATAAGAAAAAAATACTGTCAATTTTTTAATCTCCTTTTCACAGTTTGTTGTTCCCAATGTGATTTATAGAGAGATATGATATTTTGACTTGATCCTAGGATCTGTGATTATTCATAGCCTTGTGTCGGGAAAGGAAAAGAAGAGAAGAATACTTTGATAGGAAGCAACCTCAAATGATCATCTGATCCTACTGCCTGACCTCTTCAAAGGTGGGCAAACGTGAAAGCCTCGTAAGGTCATTGTCCAAACGCCTCTTAAACACCGACAGACATGGGTCATTGAGCATGTAGGAAGCCTGGTTCAGTTTTTGAACATGCTCTCTGTAAAGAAATGACTCCTAATGTCAAGTCTGAACCTCCCCTGACACAGCATTGAGCCGTTCCTATGTCTCCTGTCACTGGATCCCAGGGAAAAGAGATCAACACTTCCTCGTCTCCTCCTCAGAAAGCTGTAGAAAGAAATGAGGGGATACTTCATCCTCCTCTTCTCCAAACTAGACAAACCCAGAGTTCTCAGCCAGTCCTCACAGAAGCATCAGTTTTGTTGTCCTTTTTCGGACACGTTTGAGACCTTTCACATCCTTTTATAGAGTGTGCAGCCCAGCACTGCACACAGGACTAAGGCCACACCAGTGCTGAATACAGCAGGATAATCACCTCTCTTGACCATGTGGTTCAACAGTGTTTGATGCCCTCCAGGATGCAGTTTGCCCTCTTGGCTGCCCAAGCACACTTCTAGCTCACAGTGAGCCTGCTGCCAACCAGCACTCCCAGATCCCCACTGCAAGACTGATCTCCAGCCACTCTTCTCCTGGTTCATACTTGTGTCTAGAGTTACTCCATCATAGGTGCAGAGTCCAGTGTTAGATTTCATGCCACTGATGATTGCCCAGTGCTCCAGTCTATCTAGATCACTCTGCAAGGCCTTTTTTCCCTTGAGAGATTAAACAGCACATCCCAGATTGGTATCATCAGCATAATTGCTGATGGGGTGTTCAACTCCTGAATCTTGATCATTGATGAAAATCTTGAACAGAACTTGCCCTAGAATTGAGCTCTGAGGAACAGCACTGGTGACCACTCAGCACCCCTTTCACTACAACCCTTTGAGCTTGTCCTTCAGCCAGTTCTTCACCCAGCATCATGAACCTGCTCATGCAACAGCGGGATAACTCGTCCAGAAAGATGATGTGGGGGGCAGTGTCAAAAGCCTTACTAAAATCCAGGAAAACTACATCCACCGCCTTCCCTTCATCCACGAGGCAGGTATGTAGAAGGATATCAGTTGGTTAAATTTTCCCTTTGTGGACCCATGTTGACTGTGCCTGATGATTGCATTGTCATTTAGATGCCTTTCGGCAGGATTCAGTATCACCTTCTCTATTATTTTCCAGGTGCTGAGGTTAAACTCACAGGTCTGTAGTTTCCTAGATCTTCCTTCTCGCTCTTCATGTAAATTGGAATAACATTGGCTAGCTTCCAGTTTTCAAGGACCTCCCCAGACTCATCTTCTCACAAAGAAACCAAAAAGGGTAATTGAAAAGCCATTGTACAGAAATAAATTTTAAAATGTTTGTGTCTTTTTATAAATCTTAGTAGCTAGGAAGCAGAGAAACTAGTAAATTTTTCGCGGGGGGACAGGTAACTGAACCATGATTTTTAATTATTAGGAGCTTAAGATACTGTGTAAATAGCAGCAGCAGGAGGAAGGGAAGGAAAAACCTAGCTTTGATTATTTGCTTGTTTGATTGCTTCTTGTTTGGTTTCCATTTTAACCAATCATGCTAAGTCTATGCATAAATAATGTTCCATATTCATTTTAGATTAAAAAAATACGTAGAAATGACTGCATAAGAAACAGCATGGTAATACTTTCAGCAGTGTGATGGAGATTAAGAGACAAAAGGAAACTTTTCCTTAAGTCTGAATTAAGGAGTGTCTAGGGTAATCAGCAATTTCAGATATTATTTTCAGTCAGTAGGGGTTTGGTTGGATAAGACAAAGGAATAGATTGAAACAGGAAAGTAGAAGGAAAATCAATTTCTGGACAGTGTGTAAAATACCTAGCATTTGCATTAAAGTTTTTGTCTTTCATGCCATTGATTCCTGGGTCTCTTTTAATTGTTATGATTTTATGCTTTGAGTTCTCCAAACTTTTAATACTTTTCTTCATCTCAAGGAGTTTCTGGTCCAGTGTTAAGTCCTGTTTCTCATCTCATGAGGTACTACTTCATGTTCATCTAATAAGGAAGTGTGCTTATTTTGGTAGTGGTATCATCATAAGGTTGGGACACATATAAGCATCTTTCAAATAGAGAAAGCCACAACGAGACATATCTAGTAGCTTTTCAGGCATAAGGATTCTCGAAGAAACATGAGACCTTTCTACCATGAAAAGGGCAGTATGGGCTGATGTGAGTTGTGGAACTTACACCATGACCATGGTCATGTGTTAATTACTTCTCTTAGAGGAAAGATCTCAGGGCACTGTAGCTTAAGCAGGATCCAAAATCCAATCTTCTCTTTCTACAGGACTGTTACACTATTATCGTCAGGTTTTTTAAGTTAGCTGAGTTGCTATCTTTGATTGTGTTTTGCAGTTTATTCTGTAGAAATTTCACATAGTGGGATTTGCAATTACTTGTGGCATTTTCCAGCTCAGTATCTCTCCTCCCAGATTATCCTTTGAAGTTGTCCCCACTGAATACTTTTACTAGATTCTGTGATTAAATGTACTTTTACCTATCCAGAATTAGCTTAGCTTTTGATTTTTTCTTATAAAATAGGAAAATCTTTGCCAAGTAGTTGTCTTTCTCCTAAGCAGACGATCTGACATTGGTAATACACAAGGCTTCAAAGTTGAATATGTAATATCACACAACCATTGATGGCTTTTCAAGTGCAGCACAGGGAACAGTTAATAATTAGTGCTCGATTTCTTGTTTTTCTGTCTCTTGGTGAACCCAAACTGCTTCAGGCTTACTGAGATGTGAATGGGTGACAAAAGATTGCACAGCAAGCATGCAGGGAGGGGACATAAGCATGCAGAGGCGGCCATGTAGCAGGATTTAAATACAGGTATATCAGGTAGGCAGCAACAACTGAAATGCCCCCTTGAATCCCAGGACCAGGACAAGGTAACGTGTTTGTTCTGACGTCCGTGAAAGATATACACAGGAGACTCAGAGTCTTAAACTTGTTTTGAGTTTCATGATTCTGACATATTGTGTGTGGCAACTGGATTATGCAGTACTGTCCCCGTGACTCTAATAGCCCTTTCTTAAGGATAATGCAGACAAAAAACCCCAACTTCCTTTAAGGAGGAACTTGATCCTCATGGAAAGAGATACATTAGAGGTAAATGTGCCTGAGCAAAGGATAGGCATTGGGTCAGAACATCCCCTAGAGTCCAGTTTCTTAATATAAATGGAAGATGGGACTGAGCTGCCTTCTTTGCTGCAGTTGTAATTGGTACATGGTATCCTTTGAGCAGGCTTTGCCAGATGCATTGCCTTAGCTGAATTTTAACTGGTTGTAAAGGACTTTCTTTAATATGCTTGGGTCTGTGCAATTTAACTTTTTATAACATTTTTAATGAAACTTTTTTTCCCCTTAGTTTTATGGACTCTCTGAAATGCCAGAGAAAAAAAAAGTAATTAAGTAGAGTAATGGTCTTAAATGCAGTTCGTAGTCCTTTGTCGATTCATTTTAAAGAATGCTTTCTGCAGAACAAAATCCCACAGGAGAATTAATGTGCTCCGAAGGATATTACCTATACTTTTTTATTACTTTAGAAGAAAACAAAAAGAGGGAAATTTTGGGTTTCCGTCATATAACAAGGCTAAAGGAAGTATTAGTTTTGTCTTTGCCATCTCTTTACTGTCTCTTTCATAGTGGTATTTTCTTAAAAGCCAAAAGATTTATCTCGAGTCTAAAGAGAAGATTGTGTGGAGGGAAAACTTATGTGCATTTCAGTCACCTCATTCTCAAACTGCAATCCCCAAAATTCATGTTCAATGACCACCTAATTATGGGTATGTCTTCTGTGGTCACCTCCATTTCTCAGGGTGAAATTTCCTTATGGCCTCAGATTTTATGGGTGCCCACAGGTGCTTCAGGTTGGTTCTGATTTCACCATGGAGTGTACAAAAAATATAAAGCAACACATACCAGTTTTCTGAAATGAATGCAGCTAAAACCATTCACATCCTTTTCCTTTACTCAGAACATGCACTAGGCTATGTATTCCTGTTCTGCATGTTTCTATTTCCCAGTCTAGTTCTTCACCCGTCCTCCTTTCTGGGTACCAAAGTGAGGGGCTGAAAAATTATTTCAAAGATGTCCGAAGGAATTTTAGAAGTGTCACAGCCCTGAAGATTATTGTATATATTACAGAGAGGACTGACACCATTGCTAGAGCACAAATCATCCTGCCTTTTTCATTACTGATTTTGGATGGTATTGTTTTATTTCCTCGGACTGACTGCAGAGCATTCAGTTTCCTTTTTTTTGCAGAATGGAACAGCTTCAGCAGGAAATGACATCTGTTCTCCTGCCAAGAGGCAGAGAGCAGAAATGGATTCCCATAGGGCTAAGGAACTAGGATATGTGTTTCCTGTTCATATCCATGAAAACTGGGAAGGTGGCAATGAAGCTCCAGGAAAATACAGAGTGCATCTCTGTAATTATACAGGCAGAAGGATATTTGTATGTAAATATAGTAATAGTTTGTCTACCTTTTTTTGCAATACTGTGACTCCCAAATGCAGATGAATTTTAAACATTTTAAAATTGCAATTTATGCAAGAAGGAATCCATACACAGAAGTCGTCTATGGAAACATATATAAAATATGTGCTTTTTCTGTCCTTTTAGATATTTAGAAAATATTCAGAGATTCAAAGTCTTTATCATCTCATAATTAGATTTTGTAAAAAAAGATTGTGCCTACTCTGCATGAAGGCACAAAATTCTGTAAATATATAAGCAAACATCAGGAATTGTTGTCTGCTGGTAACTTTTTTCAGAGTTGTCTTCCCAGGATAGAGAACACAAGTCTGCTACTCTGCCTTCTAACTCAACAACTAACCATCATCTAAATAGCTGTAGAGATAGTTGGTTATAACCAAGACAGAATAGTATACCTGTAATGAGTCTTTCAGAAATCTCTGTGAATTTCCGATAGCATTAAAAATCTGGTTTACACTACTGGACCATGATTTTTCTAGGTCTGTTCAGGTATGGCTAATTTTCAAAGGAAAAAAAAAAGAAAAAGAAAGTTTAAGAAATATGATGAAACATGGAAAGTGTTGGGAGAAATGCCCAGTTGTGTCTTAAGAAATATATCATGTGAGACATTTATACAAGAAAATAAGGGTTATCAAACCAAAAAGAAGTCATGCACTTTTTTTTTTTAAATACACTGAAAAGGTTCTTTTATTTCTTTCCAGAAATGAAAACAAAATTAATTCCTTGCTCTTACTGTCTGATCTTAGTCAATGCTGTTTGCTGCTGTATCCATTGGTTCCACGTGATGTAAACAAACATAATGACTTAATTGCTTACCAAAAATCTGTTATTGTAATGGGAAGAGCTGTGGTACTACAGCTCACTAAACTACAAATTAAAGACAAAATTTTTTCAGGTAAGCTATACTAAGAGTGCACTGTGTCAGTTTGGGCCAGTCTCTTCCATGTTCAAATTTGCGCTTGTGAGTTTTCCTCTGTCCCAGATCCATTTATTACAAAAAAGTACTAAAAAGAATTTTGCTGGAGAGAAACTATTTATATTGATGGACTGTGTAACTAGCAGATGTTCTGGGTTAGAATATAATATCTCTTTATATAACAGCCACAAAAATATTGTGTGATCTGTAATACAATTGCTTATGAAGCAAATTAACTTTCAAAATGAGGATTTGTACGTTCCCACGAATTAACTCATGTATTTGCCATTTTGCCAATTTTTTCATTAACAGACATGTCTCCCTTATGACCATCAGGTTCATTTCATAGGAGAATGTAGTAAAGCCTTTTTTCTTATCTAGCCTAAATTTTTTGTTAGCTAATATGATCAGCTACAGCCTCTCTACTGAACTTTTTGAAATGGCTGAAATTTTATTTCGTTATAGAAAATACCTTTAAAAAACTGATTTTTTGGCTAATGTTCCTGATGAGCTACATCCGTACTATTTGAGTCTTCGGTTTTTTCAAATTTTAAGAGACACATAAATTTAATCATTGCATAACTATTTATTTTGCCTAATTTAAATTATACAATAAGAGCTCAGCTTTTAATTATTTAAATTTCTAATAATTTACAGCTTCACTGCACAATTCTCCTCTCATTTGCTGATGGCAAAGGTATGCAGTTGTACTTTTCCATGCAAGTTCATGCATCATGGCAAAGTAGACATAACTTGAGAAGCCCGGGGTTGAAAATACTCACCCTACTTATTCTCCTGGTTCGCTGCTGTCTTGGGGTGACTCTATCATGTGTATCCCCTATCATGCTCTATGCCCAAAAAGTAATATTGTGCCTTTTCTGTGCCTTTAAACTGATCTTAAAAAAAAAAAAAAAACAGATGAACTTTCCGAAGCAGCTTCTCAAGGACACAGAGATTAGACTGTTCAGTTGTTGTCTGACTGCGGAAAGGCACGAAGGGAGCACCCTGCTTGCTTTTTCTTCAGCCAGCTGGTTTTTTTTTTCCCTCTTGGTGTGAGACAGAGAGCTGAATTTTGTTTCCTGGGACTTTGGGTTTTTTCCCCTTCTTCTCTTCTGAACTCTTCAACAACATCAGAACACATCAGGAGAATTTTCTCCCCGAGGCCCGGGGGTGGGCCCATGCCCTCACCGACCAGCTCCGAGGAGGAGAGAGACCACACCTACAGAAGGACTCTGAAATCTTCCCAGGTTTCTCTCTATAGCGGGGGTTTTAATTCATTATTTAGCATCATTATCCTTTTCCTGTGTGTTTGTTAAAATAAATAGTTTTTATCTCTTTCACTTTCCTTCGAGGAAAAATTTCCTTTTTTCCCTGTGGGGGGAAGGGTGGTTGCAACCTGGTTTTCTCTCAGGGGCTATATTACTAGATTTTGGCCAAACTGGCACACCTACATGCAAGAGAGAATAGAATGCAGGATTTGTGGGCCATTGCAAACAGAGTACTATGAGACCCTTAGAATATTCTGTATAAAACACATTCCAGCCTCTCCCTTGAAGAGTCCATCCTGTGTTGTTCATCCCCCAAGTTCCTGTAAGCTTTATAAATGGAAGAGATTTGATCAGGAAATGATGTTTGACAAATCTTGACAACTGGCTTAATGACAAGTTTTGTTAATCAAAAATTGGGAGCTCTTGAGTCCTAAATCACAGCTCTTACGTTATGCCTAGTTTACAGGGAGTTTTGGATCTTCCTACAGTACAAGATGGGAGCCCAAGCTCCTATCTCCAACAGAGGCAAGATTTGTTTCCAACTAGAGCAGATTTTTTTTATCTCCAGCTCCTACTGAGCTGGGAAGTTAGAGGAAGTAACTGTCCTTCACAGCCCAGGTCAGCTTTTGAATATCTTGCTCCTGCTGTGTGTTAAAGTAGACTTTAACTGTTGCGTTTGATCATGTTCTCCATTTTAGTGGATGCCAGGATCAACATTTTTTTCTCAGAATGTTTGTTTGTTACTCAATTGCTTTTTTTTAGAAAAAGCTTCAATTCTTGGCAAGCTCATGTTAAGTTTTCAATTCTATTTGCTCTGTTTTCTCAGTCGTGTCACATGGAAAATGACTGAGAAATTTAGGTAAATATACTGTAAGAGAATTACACACTTTGCTTTTTAAAAATGTAACTGTATGCAATGTTTTCACAGATAAAAGTTTTAAACTGGTATAGTTGCTTTGGTATTCAGGTTTCTCTGCATAGGAAAATTCCAGAAATTTCCACCACAAACCCATTAGAATATTTTCCAATAAGAACACAATTTTAGTCTTATTCTTTGGTGTAGAACAAAGTTTTGAAGTGATCGTCAAGGTTTGTGTGAAGATCTAGTAGAAAGGAGACAATCAAGAGCAGCAGGGTCTGATCTGTAAAGCAGGGCTGACTGAAAGCCATACCGAATTTGGCAAGTGAAAGGCGGCCTTGGTGCATTTGGTTTCACCTGGAAAAATACTGATTTAAAATATATTCCTTATATGGTGATGGGTACAAACAGTCATTTAACAACACCACCCTCAAAATCCTTGTGGGACCAGGGGTGGCATGGTGTTTCAATGAGTTGGGAAGAGTGTCAGAATCTTTCTTAAACTGAACAGCACAGCCCCCTGTCTTCAGAGGTAATCATGAGCAAAAAGGGATAAATGTAGTTTTTTGTCATGTAGAACTACCCATCGGCATTTGGTGATAATTTAGGATTTATTGAAACATGATGAATGCTAAGAATAGACTTATTTACAGGAAGAATGTGATACATTCTTTCTCCAAAGAAAGGTTGCCAAAAAAATGTGTTCGACAGCAAGTAGAGAAGTTCCCCCTGGGAAGTTATATGAGCAAAAAAAAAAGTGAAATTATAATGGGAGTACCTTACAGCCACCTCTGTAATAGGCGGTTGTGCCAGGAAGCACAGTGAGCATTTACCTTGCATTATTTTTCATTTCTATAACTTAGTGTGTGCATTATTGGTTTATTGTTACTTAGTGATGAAAAATTTGTTCCACACCGTATGTTAGAAGCAAATTTTTGGCATCATTCCTTTGTCCTTTATTTAAGTGCAGTATGTTTCTTATAACAAGACACTGAATTCCAGTAATAATAAGATATCCTAAAAATGTGAAAAAAGGAAAAACATGTGCATTTTTGGAGCCATTTTCTTTTTCTCACTTTTGCATACAAAAAGTTCAACAAAAGATGACTATAATTTGCAGTAAATTGCATAAAATTGACTTGTTAATTATCAGCATGTTTGTTTACTTAGGTCTTATAGGAACACTTTATGGAAAAGTGGAAATAAAGTTGATACATTTGAAATAGACTCAGCATGAAAGCAGAAATTGTCTTTGAAATCATTTTATGGCATATTAGTTCTCTGCATTTAAGAAATACTTAGCATATAGGTAATTACTCTTTCATAACCTCAAACAAAAATATTTTATGGTTGTAGGAAGGGCATTTAGAGAACTGAGTGAAATTTCAAAAGGAGTACTTTGTCACATAATTTTGAGCAAATGTTTTTAGTATGAATTCCTTTCCTCTTTGTTGAAATAAGAGTGTTCCATTTGGCTTCCTTTCCTACAAGTATTTAATCTTGCAATTAAAACAAACATTCTTCCATAGAAATCTACTGCAATATTTTTGTACATATGCTTGAATTTTTTGCATTGCAGTACTTGCACTTACATTATTTAATTTTAAAGGTGGAAAGCTTAAGCACTGCTTCCAAGTTCCTGCTCCCAAAATCAGTTTCTCCTCATGTGATTCAAGCCATCTCCACAATTTTCTGAGCTGCATATCAAAGCCCTGGACTTCTTTATTCAATTAGAATTTGCCATCCCATCTCCTCAGCCTACAGAAAGTAATAGAAGATTTTTCCGTTTAATAAGTAATGATGCCATGATTTCAGTGAGAATTAGATGATACCAGAAACCTTCTTAACTTAACTGTCTTTTGAGTTGTTTATAGTTTATCTGTCCAAAACTCTGATTAGAGTTACAATATTTTTCATCTCTATTTACGCAGTGGACAACTAGGCCCAGTTTCAGCAAACCATCTCAGAATAAGTTTTCAAGCAGGTGGATGCTGGGTTTACATTCTTTCACTTGGCTCTTGACATATTCATCCTTCTCTGCTCTCAAGCTATTTATCTCTTTTGTAACTTTGGCGAATGTTTTTATTACCAGGATGGTGTGTCCTCAGTCACCAGTCCTTCAGTATTGTATACCTCTAAAGTGCAAGCACTGTATTACCTGAGCAAAGTTCATGGCCAAGTAAGTAATCTTATTGGAGACAGAGTATAAGTAACACTCATAGTAACACTTTCCATGCAGCATTTACTTTAATAAGTCTGCATATGGTTCTTATCATATAATCATAGAACATCCTGAGTTAAAAGGACTTTCGAAGTCAAGTTCCTGGGAGTTGATGGTGATTAATAAAATTCTTTCCAAGCTAAATTTAGAGCTGGATTGTCACTTTCAATCCTCCAAGAAATCTATTTTCTGGGGTAGGTTTTCTGCATTGTTCACCTTTTCTCTAGATTTTCTCAGTTATTTGTACAAGTTATCTTTTAGGATGCCTTCCTTCTAGCCAGCTGTGACTGCATTCCCAATCCTTGTTCCATTCACTAAATGACACAAAGGGGAAGTTCCATTAACATTATTGCTGCTGTAATGATTTACAGCTATTCAGGTTGTCTGATTGTCTGCAAATAGACTGGACAGCAGATTTCTCTATTGATTTCTCTGCCATTGTCCATTTCCTGTTTGCATTTTTGTACACTTTTACCTGACAACTGTCTTCTTCATGGCAAATGTAGAAGAAGCAGCAGACTGCTTCCTTTACATATTTTAGGGAAGGCCCACTTCCACTTTTCTTAATATACACTCCTAAGTTAATCCCTTTGGTTGTGTTCTACTTTGCCTTTTTTTCTTTCTCACCATTTAAACTTTTTTCACTTCTCTTACCAGCCATGCCTATGACATGCCAATCCCAATCTTTCTGGTGCTTCCTTCCCTTCTTTCCACTGATTTGGTCATTAATACTTCCCATGGTTCTTGGTCCTTGCCTTCATCTCCGTGTTTTCCCCTCTCACCTGTTTCAGTGTCGTGCTTACTTCTTTTGAGCAGCCTTCAAGAGAGTCATTGTCGCCAGGCAGGCATTCTTCATTCATGCTCTCTTCTATTTTCCTTTCTCTTCTAGAAATTTAGGGCAGCAACTGCTGTTTAGTATTTCTCAGAGCTATTTTAACCAAGCTGTCTCAGCCATGTACATTTGCAATGCTGTGTCTCACACAGGAAATGAGAACTTAATGACTTTGTCCAAGTCAGAGTGATGTGTCTACAGTCCTTATCTTCGTAGCAACCATAGCACCTTCATGACCTCTCTTTTTTGGCCATGTTACCTGCTCTGTCCCAAAGGCTTGTCTTTACTCCTCCTAGCTCTTTAATTCCATGTTTTTTTGCCAGCATTTTATCTGGTCTGTACTTGTTCTTTTGCATTTCTTATATGTAGATATTGCCTCCTTCTCCAGTCATTGTCTCTGGTAGAAATTTTGCTCAGGCTTCTTGCAATTTTTCTATACTGCCCTCAAACGCAGATTTTACCCTGTCCCATCACTGGAGGCTTCTACTGTCTTATTAAGTAACCTCTTTGCAAATAGTTTGCAAGACATCTGCAGCTCCTTGACTGCTTTCTTCCATCTCAAAATCTTGTTTCCAGAATGCTTTTTCTCAGTAGTTAGTGCTATGGCTCATGTAAGTTTTGTTTTGAGATTTTTTTCCATTTCTCACCATCTATTTGGATGTTATTACCAGATCCATTTGTGGAGCTTTAAACTAGATTTGGGCAAATGCTATAGAATGGTATCATTTCTCCCCATTATGACTTCCATCAGATCATTCAATTTTTTACTTTTACAGGGAAGCAAAAATGAAAGTCTTACAGCCCACAAAGGAGGAAAAGATGCCTTCACTGTTGGGCAATGGCATAGAATGTGAGCCTGAAGTATTTTTTTCTCAGTGAATATGCTGTTGAACAGGTCTTCTAAAAGGAAGAGTATTTTCTTATTTTCTTGTTCCACATACTTTACCAAATCAGCAAAGGAAAACTGGAAGTGGGTCTTCTTACCTAATGTGAGGAGAAATAGCTTACTCAATGAAAAGTGTGTGCTTCACATACCTGCAGTCTTACATACTTCATAGTTTACAGAAGCTGTGTAGTATGGCAAAATAATTTAATGACGCCTCAGGCTCTGGAAAAGAAAAGTGCTTAGTTTATGTGTTGTGTCACAGGCAATTATTTGGGATAGGAACTGGAACAAAAACGAAGGTGTAGGCATGCAGTGGCAAATGACATCTCAGAAGCTAAACTTCTGTTTCTCAGTGTGCTTATTCATCAGTGGCATTACAGTTTAGTGGATTGTCTAATTAGGTGTAATCAGCTGCCAGTTGATGAGCATAGCATTCAGTTCACATTTATTGGAGCACTAATGAATGATCCTTCCCATGCTTACACTGACCATAACATCATAGTAAATATATGTTATTTCACATGTCATCTATATTATGTTCATAAGGCTCCTGCCTGAGATTTTAAATAAATTTAGTCTGCACAAGCCTGAGAATGCCTACCTTGGGCTGTGGTTGAAGTACACCAGATGTGCTATATTTACTGCTAGCACAAAAACTGAGTAAAAAAATGTCAGGTGAAGCTAATGACTTTTTCTTAAAATTTAGTAAGAATCTCCAAAAAGTCAACTATCTGAATTTAGAATTTCTGAAAAAAATTTTAACCGCCACTTGAGGGGTGCAGTCTCACATTTCTAACTCTGGTGCAACGTTCTAGTTGCAATTCTGCCATTTCTTTATAGCTGACTCCCTAAAAATGGAGAACAGGAAGTGGAAGGATGAGCATTTTTATGCTGCCAGATTACGTGTTGGCATTCTAAGGAGAAGTGATAATGTAAATTCCTTGTAACACAGCTATATTAGCCGCAGTGAAGAGGGTAAAGCATCAGAGGTAAACAAGATGGAAGTGGGGAAAGTTGTTACAGAAAGTAGTACTGAATGACTGCCAGTGTGAGACACATACTGCCTTTGGCCTGTGGGTTTTAGTTTTGGTTGGCAATACTCTGTGGTATTAATTGGCATCAGTTAGCATCGTTTATCTGAGTGGGAGATGCTTTTGAGGTAAACCAAAGCTGCACTGCATCTACTATGTCAAGACTAGCAGCTGTGTCCTGAGATCATCTCTGCAGCTCAGCTGCTCAGAAAAATATTTTAATATCCCTGAAGGTTTGAATCTTCCTGTTTGTTACCAGGTAAAGATATTTTCCTTGTGAGTGAGGCAAGAACACAGGACTTCGTCTGTGATGCTATTGTCTTCTGTACAGATTTCATTGACTTTTTTTTAAACTTGAATGATAGTCCAAATCATCATCAGAACCCTGATGGTTATCTATGTGAATAAAGGGTTTATAAGCACATCATTTTAGAAAGCAGTGAGTGTCTTTGAGATTTGTATGTGGCATCTTTCCAATTGTCATACATCTCTACGGAGCCATGCATTTGGCAGCTTGGTTCCCACAGGCCGCATTTAGACAATGGCAGTTAGACCATAGTGCATAACAGCATCCCAAGATACACCCAAGCTTCCCCTTTGATGAAGGAGAATGATGAAGGAGAATAGGAATATATATATATAGGGTAGAGTTTATATCTTCATATCACATCTCACAAGCTAGTTTCCCAAGGACGAGAATATCAAGAAATATAGCATATCAAGAAAAAGAGTTACTGGCTTAACAGTCTGAATAACATTCTGGCACCTTCAGTGTCTCCAGGAAATGAACGATTATAGTACTTTCTGAAAAATCACCACAGATCTTCTTTGCAAACATTTTTCTCTAAGTCCTTATGAAGAAAGTGGGTTTGGGTATAGAAGAGGATGTTAAAAATTGCAGGCCAGATCACAGCTGCTACTGTGACTTAGAAGAGCTTCAGAGTCTTCCCTGAACTTCTCTAGGGCTGCTTCCTTTTCTGGAATTGTTCGGAATAGTCTGACACACAAAGACTTTATCTTTGGACTGTTTTTATGGGAGTTTGGCATTGCATATTGAGACTAAACTGCACAGAAACTCTTTCATATGCTAGAGACCCGTGTTAACTGAGCCTCATATTCTTCCAGAAGGAGACTCAAAATCTGTGTGTTGGACTGTCCTGTGTTACCTTCTGTCATTCTGGATGCCACCAAAGAAAAAAAGAAGGAAATGTGATGCTCAGCAGTTTTCAGCTGTCACAAACTTTTGTCTAACCACTAGCAGGGTAGCTTGGTGGTGGAAAATAACATCCTTATCCTGTTGTTGTATCATCTTTAGAGATTTTGTTCTTAAAAATCTCAGATGGGTCTTGTCCTCCTCCTCTTTATTTTCTAAACATAATTTGTTAACAAAGTAAAAAGAAGAAAAGACAAAAATATCTAGGGAAAGAATAAAGAGGAAGTTGACTGCTTCACAACAGTTTAAAATAAAAGTTTAAATATTGCAGGTGGTATTCTTCATTGCTGGTTTCCCAAAACAAGCTTTTTAAAAAGTTGCTTTATTTCCTTCAAAGCAAATTTTCATGGCCTCTCCTGGTTTTGTTTAAAAAGATCACTTTTCCTTGTACCTTCTCTGTTTTTTACTGTCACAGCCATGTACAAGGATTAATCCCTAGAGAAGTACAAGAAAATTGAAATTGATTTTCATCACAGCAGTCAACAGTATTCTTAGTAGGATAGGTTTGCAAGATGACTGCCTAAAATTGTAAATGAACAGCATAAACCTCACGAAGCATATACTTCAGCTCTTGAAATTCTTAATTATGGGCATTCCATCTAATTTAAATAGCAGTAAGGCTTAATAATTTTGCAAGAATATCTTGCGGATAAGATGAGCTCCTGGGTTCTATATGGGCATTGAGCAGCTATAGTTTCCCAGCTGAGTGGTACCATTCTGAAGTCTTGCCAGAAATGTTCAGTGTATTTTCTTAGGAAATATCAGCAGGATCATAAGTTAGTTTGCATATTAAAGGGTAAATTGGGTAGCACTATTTCTAGAGATGATTAAACATTAATAATTCCTTTGAGAAATTATCATTTGGACATGCATACTGTGGAGAAAAATTCAGCTTTGCCATTTGATTTCAAGCTTCACATACTTTATTGGACTGGGGGTATAAACTATTTCCAACCTTGCCAACAATTATTTTGGCTTCTTTGGAAAGTGAAGTATATTGTGAGTATAATAAATAAATATTAAATGTCATCTGATTTCTTTTCAAGTAATGTCATGGTACCTTACTTCTAATTACATTACCAGGTAATTAGGAGAATAGAAAATGAAATTATGGAAGCCAACATGAGACATTCTTAGCATCAGTATTTTAATATTGATTACATTATAGCATGTTTGATAAAACTATGTGTTCAAACAGCACTTGTAGACAGAAATATTTAAAGGTCTCCTGTCTTGAATAACATTTTGCACATGCTATTCTGAGAGTGTTGTTAAGAGATAACTGAAAAAAAAATGTTTGGCTTTATGCTTGCCACTGCTTGTGGCTAGTAAACTGGTAACAACAAATGAGAAGGCTGAGGTACTCAACAACTTTTTTGCCTCTGTCTTCAGTGGCAGCCTCTCTTCCCACACCTCTTGAGTGGATGGACAGCAGGATGGGGAAGGGGAACAAAGTTGTTCCCAGTGTATGGAAAGATGAGGTTCATTACCTGAGGAAACTGAACATACATTAGTCTGTGGGACTTGATGAGATGAATCCCAAAGTCCTGAGGGAATTGGCTGATGTTGTTGCCAAGCCACTCTTCGTATTTGAAAAGTCATGGCAGTAAAATCCCAGGTGACTGGCATAGGAATAACGTATTATCTTTAAAAAGGGTAAAAAAGGCGAATCCTGGGAACTACTGACCTGTCAGCCTCACCTCTGTGCCTGGTAAGATCATGCAACAGATCCTGCTAGAAGCTGTGCTAAGGCACATGAAGGAGAGGAATGTGATTTGGGACAGGCAGCATGGTTTTACCAAGGGCAAGTCCTGCCTGACCAACCTAGTGTCAGACAGGACCACTAGTGACTTTCTGTGTTGTAGTGACTACATCAGTGGACGTGAGAAGGGCTACACATGTCATTTATCTGGACTGTTAGGTGGATAAGAAAGTGGTTCGATGGTCACATCCAGAGAGTAGTAGCCAACAGTTCAGAGTCCTCATGGATATCAGTGACAAGTGGTGACCCTCAGGGGTCTGTTGGAACCAGTGTTATTTAATATCCTCATTAATGAGGTTCACAAGGCCAGATGCAAGGTGTCGTACTTGGGATTGGGCAGCCCCTGGTATCAGCACAGAGTGATGATCAGAACAGATCGAATGCAGCCCTGGAGCAGTGCTGGTTGACAAGGAGCTGGACGTGACCCGGTCATGTGCACTCACAGCCCTGAAAGCCAATGGGATCCTGGGCTGCATCCAAAGCAGTGTGGCCAGCAGGGAGAGGGAGGGGATTCTGTCGCTCTGCTCCGCTCTGGTGAGACCCCACCTGGAACACTGCATCCAGCTCTGGGGTCCTCAGTCCTCAGCATAGGGAGGACATGGACCTGTTGGAGCAAGTCCAGAGGAGGCCACCAAGATAATCAAAGGGGTGGAGCACTTCTCCTATGAGGAAAGACTAAGACAACTGAGATTGTTCAGCCTGGAGAAGACAAGGCTCCCAGTTTACCCAGTTGTAGCCTTCAGTATTTAAAGGCAGCCTCCAAGAAGGGTGAAAACCAACTTTTTACAAGGGCATGTAGTGACAGCACAAGGGGGAACAAATTCAAACCGAAAGAGGGAAGGTTTAGAATAGATATTAGGAAGAAATTCCTTAGAGTGATGGTGGTGAGGCACTGGAAGAGCTTGCCCAGAAAGGTTGTGGATGCCTCATCCTTGGGAGTATTCAAGGCCAGACTGGATGGGATTCTGCACAAGTTCATCTAAGGAAAGGTGTCCCTGCCCATGGCAAGAGGAATTGGAATTACATGGTCTTTAAAGGTCCCTTCCAACCCAATTTTATGACTCTATGATAAACCTTGTCCACAAGGAAAGGCAGAAATTGCAGTATATAAGTGGCAATGTATATGGGGTCTGGCTGAGATGGAGTTCATTTTCCCATAGCAGCCCTCAAAGTGTTGTGCTCTGCATTGGTAGCTGGAAAAGTGTTGATAACACACCAGTATTTTGGGTAATGCTGAGAGCACTGGTGCAGTGTCATCACTGTTTCTATCATCCTACATCACATCAGTAGGCTGGGACCGGGCAAGATCATGGGTGGTGACAAAACTAGGTCAGCTGACCCAGTTTGACTAAAGGGATGGATGTTCCATACCATATGACATCAGCTCAGATACAAAAACCAAGAAAAAGAGGAGAAAGGGAGACATTAATGTTATTTACAGTGTTTGCCTTCCAGAGCAACCACTGTGTGTGTTGAAGCCCTGCTTCCTGGGAAGTGGCTAGATGTTGCTTGCTGATGACAAGTACAGAACAGAGTAATTTTTTTCTTTGTGCATGCACAACTGACTGCTTTTACTTTGGTGAACTGTCTTGTCTCAACTTGCAAGTTGTTTTCCATCTCATTTTCTATTCCCTGTCCAGCTCAGGAAGAGTGATAGGGGGGCTTGGTGGACACCTGTCATCCAGCCTAGGTCAACCCACCACACAATGCTGTATTATGCTACATGCTACACTACTTTTGGTTAAGCTATGTTATTTTTACCAACTTTTTCATCCAGACACTTAACATTTACTTATAGATAGTGCCATAGTTTAACTCCAGGGAGCAGATAAGCACCCCACAGCCACTCACTTAAACTAGACTGTTGGATGGGCGAAAACTCAAGAATGGTAAAAGTGAGACAATGCGTAGGTTGAGATAAAGGCAGTTTAATAGATAAAGCAAAAGCTGCACAGACCAGAACAAGGAATTCATTTTCCGCTTCTCATCTTCAGGCAGGTGTTTAGGTGTCCAAGAAAGCAGGACTCCATCACACACAACAGTTACTTGGGAAGATACCCATCATCACTTTGAATGTCCCCTCCTTCCATCTCCTCCCAGCTTTGTATGTGGCGTATAACACTGTATGCTGTGGAATACCGTTTAGGTTAGCTGGGATCAGTTGGCCTGGCTGCGTCCCCTCCCAGCTCCTCGTGCATCCCCAGCCTCCTTGCTAGTGGTGTGTGAGGGGTAGCAAAGTCCTTGGCTTTGTGTAAACCCTGCTCAGCAGTAACAAAAACATCCCTGTGTTGTCAGCCCTGTTTCCAGCACAGATCCAACACACAGCCACAGATAGAAAGAAGAAAATTAACTCTATCCCAGCCAAAACCACAATGGATAGCTATTAATTTCTTTTCACTATGGAAGTGGGGCAGAATTATTGATATTCAGCTTGGCTTACAATGTGGCTGGTACGTGCCATGCAGACCCAGTGTGCCCAGTCAGTGGTTTCTTACAATACAGCAAACCCAGAGAAGACGTTCTCCTGTTATCTTCATAGTGCCTGGTGGCCTCTGCTTCTAACGCAGTCCAGCCCAGTAGTCCCAGAAATGTTTTACTGGATCAGACATTGACTTGAAACATTAAAATTTCCAGGCAGGTTCCTGTGTTTTATCTCATACCTCAGATGCCTAAGATAGCTCTGGGTCCCTCAGCATGCTCAGGTGGCACATGGTTTCTGGCACATCAGGGGCTTTGCTCACTGACAGTTACTGGTTTTTTTCATAACCTAACAAGAACAGGATTAATTCAGGCAATGCATTTATTACTGGCAAGTTGAGGAGGAGTAAAATCCTGCTGTATTCATCAGCATATGTTTTGTTGGAAGTCTGAAAATGACTGCGTGTAATTAATAGTGATTAGAGACAGTGATGGTTATTATGTATTGCCCTGACATAGGTGTCATTCCCTTGTCATGATGGACTCAAACCAGTGAACTCTTTAAGAACCAGAATGTGAGGTTTGTCTTACTAATTTTTCAGTGATTGCTATATTTTTGGAGAAAAAAAGAGAATAAGCAGAGCTGAAAACTTCAAATGAGTACTTTGGCCTCCTTGTGAAGGCCGCTAAAAGCACCGTGCCTATTCTTGTGCTGGTACTGAAATTGCTGTCATCAATCTCACCCCTCACTAGAGCATCACCATATTGGACTTTTTTCTGCCTTGGTAAATGATAGCTGTTAGAATAAGCCAGCGAGGTGTGCATGTGAGCACTGCTCAGCCATTGCACTGGCGAGATCTTCCACCTCCCAAGAGACTGAGTGGGCAGAGTAAAGCACAGGTAACTGGCTGTGGAGAAGGTCTCTTTAAATACAGCCAGTGAAACAACAGCATGTACAGGCAGTATACACAAGGTCCATCTTGGACCCCTGGGAATGAGCCAGTTTTGGTGCTGTATTTTTATGTTTTTGTGGTTTTCCCCCTAAGTAAACTGGTACCAGGTAGCTGGAAAGGGTTATTTAACAAAGTTTTGTACCTTTCCATCATTTTTTCATGATATAGTGCACAGTCTTAGAGAAAAATTTCAGGTTCTGTAGGGTGGAGAAAATCTTTCTTAGTACAAGAACTATACTACCTCATTAGAAGTGAGCAAGGTTTGTAATGAGATCAATAGGAAGCAGATACAGTATCAAAAGAGAAAATAATTTTTCCTGTGTGTCATATCTAGTAAGGCAGAATTTTACAAAATGTGTCTTATACCATCAGGGTAGCAAAAAACTCTTATGTCTTCTCCAAACTTTAAACATACTCTGAAATGCTGAAATATGAAAAAAACCCAAAAAGCATAGGGTAAGTTCTTTTACAAACTGATATTCAGGATACAAACAACAGTTGAATCAGCTCAATCAAAATACTTAGATTCAATTTTGACCCATAAAGAGATTTTAAACTGTTTCAAAATACTAACTAAAATTAGCTAACTAAGGAACACATGGCATAAAACACAATTTTTTCTCTAGAAAGTAGCAAAACAGCCTTCTTCCACTTTGAAAAGCTTTCCTTTTCAGCTTCCGCAACCAATCTACTAAAACAAAAAATACCTCCCATCAGACTCCTGGTTTCTTTTTAAGGACATGGATTTGCAGTACTCACTTTTCATGTTATCTAGCCCCAGTAAAGGGCAAAATCAGTTGTCAGAGTAGAATGGCACTGGCCACAGGGAAGAAATGGGGAGCAAGCATTAGCTTCCTATGAGTGTGCATTCATGCTTCAAAGCAGAATGAGGAACAGTCAACCCATGATAGAATTCAGTTCATTAGGATTGTTTTAGGATAATTGCATGGGGCAAGTTTTATATGTTCCTAAAGCTAAATTTGATGAGAAACTGCACTGTCAGTCAGAAAAGAAAACAAAAGCTTTGTCTGCAGCAGTACTTAATCATAGCTTAGAACAGAGGCAACTATTGTGTATGTATTTATTACGTAAAATGAAGATGAGAAAGAAGAAGGTTTTAAAATTTGGAAATATGTTGAGTTCTATGAAACAAACCTTTAAATACAAGAACAAGATAGAAGGGAGAAGCAAAAAGACAATTGAAAACTTAAATAAGATGAGCAGTTTTGATCAGTTTTATACTATCCGACTGTATACAGACAATCTTCTTCAATGTGAAAGGGGAGTCTTTAAAAAGCAATTTATATAATTTGGATTTCTACAAAGATACATATGTGGATTACTGCTTATTTGCAGAGCAGTTCATTTGTACCACTCTGCACCCTTTGAACCATCAAGCAGATTGATAGTCCTGCCCAACTTGGTGTCATCTGCAAACTGACTGAGGCTGCACTCAATCCCCTCATAGAGCTTGTTGATAAACACATTAAACAGAATCGATCCATTAGTGTGCATTGCAGTGGGGAAACCTACTATGTTTACGTTAATGATCATTAAAAAGCGATCAGTCATTTAATCTTGCTATCACAGATTTGTAAGAGATCTTCCTGTGTGCTTGAGCACACAAGTGTCAAGGTTTTTCTTAATAATGAAGGCAGTTCCTTGAAGTATTCAGTATCACGAATGCTAAAATAATAGCAAGGAAACAATAACTTTGGAAAAATCTGTTCTCCTGAGCTGTACCTCCTTAATATGTCTGCTACTGTTCGAAATTACACTAAATCATGGCCAGAGCAACAAACTCTTTATCAAACATGCAGCTTCAACAGCAGGACTGCAGTTTCTGTAGCTAGGTGATGGCCCGCATCTGAGATGCTGGCGGGGAATGGCACAGGTTATGCAATGGTTTTTACACAGCTGCATTGAGGATGCTCCCGTCAGTAAACTTGTAACCCTTCCTCAGGCTCTGCTTTTTCTGGCATACTGAATGCTGTGTGCTGTTATTCATACCTCTAAAATAGTAGGGAAATGCCTACCAGGGAGGGAGGTCTGTGCAGTGACTATTCTCATAAAAACCTGCAGAGACAGGGGAGCCTGAGTATCTGTACGCATTTGTATGCAAAATGAGCAAATTTATTTTGCTTCAATTGTCAATGTGAGACCTAGACCAAGAGTCTGTGTGACAGCCTGTGAAGTGCACATTATAAGTGGCTGATAACAAAATATTTCACTGGAAATATTTATGCAACTTCAATTGAGTAGTCATGCCTAATATTTTATACAATCTATATTGAATTATGCATCAAATATACATCTGCCAAAGCTAATATATTCAGAATTGTAAAGGCTAGTGAATAATCTGGAACTATCAATGTGTGCATACCCCTGTTATGGTGGAGAGACAAGGGAGATACCAGGTGACATTGATGTGTAAGAAGTTAGAGAGCTAGAACCTAGCTTCAGTTCTCAAAGGAAAAAACATGAGTCCCTTATTAGGAAACTTTCTGGACATGATTTTGAGAGTGAAACCACTTGAGAGAACAATGTGTGCACTTCTGCTTGAAAGGGCTTAAAAATTCACTTTGCATTATGGTAAGGCCAAGAAGATTTTCCTGAATTTCTAGATGAGTGATAAGTGTCAGTCAAATACATAAAATTATTTGCATTTATTTGTCTGTAACATTACTGTTGTACAAGGTTGGTTTAGTCGAGCAGTAGTTGAATTCAAAGCTTGATCTTCAACCAGTTTTACCCATAGTGAAACTCTGCAGCTCTAGGAAAGGTCAAGACTCCTAACAGAAGTTCTGAGAAATCATATTTCTTTCTAACAGGGCGGCATTTTAGGGCAGCATATAAGCATTTTGTGTCTGTAAGCATCTTTTCTCTCTTGCAGTATAGTTTTCACTGATATCACTTCAAGTGGTGACTAGCTTGCATCATTTAGAAAAGAAAATGGCAAAGTGAAATCAGGAACATGTTTTCCTGTGCTGTGCAACAGTTAGAAAGAGCACCTTCATACTGCATTCAGAATACTTGTCTGCAATGCTCAAATAAGAAGTCCTGCTCTGGGGACTGGGAGGAAGAATTTGTTACTGCATTGCCAGCTAGGGTTTATAGTATAAATATTTGTGTATGTGCAGAGACGTATGTGTAATGTATGTATAACTTGCTCTCTTTCCTTCAACAAAAAGCTTAAATGTAGCTGGGCTAAAATATCAACTAAGTTATTGTTTACCCCGTATGGATAATACTTTGATAAAAACCAGCTTTTGGTTAAAACTTGGCTTGAATATTCACTTATTGCAGAGAAAGCAGTCACACAGCTTGCAGTGCTACAGACTGGGGGCTCTGTGGTGTTAAATAGTTTTTCTGTGGGTGTTGTATGGCCAGTGAATATTTGAGGGCGGCGAAGTTGAGCTCCTGCACAGCTTAGGTTCTGAACAGCCTTTCGGCATCAGGCCTTGCGCACATGCATGTGCACATCCACACAGACAGAGAAAATAGTCTAAGCAGGTGGATTGCAAACCTCTTGTTGTGCATCTTTTAGTGAAAAACATTGATGCTGTAGAGGTACCAACCTCAAACCAGAATGTAATAATGTAAAAGTATCTGGAAAAAACTAGTGAACTGGATCATCTGAAGTGGGACCATATGCAGGTCACACTGCGTAGACACAAAGGATGATTTTGTTTTCTGTTAGAGAGGATGATGGATTTCTTTGCCTGTCTGTTGTTCGGGTTTTTTAAAAGCCTCAATTGCAGAATTAATTGATACAATCTTCTATCTATAATTGATGGGTTCCCTAGCTCAGCACCTTGGAAGATCACTCTGCTGATTTAGAAGCTTAACTCAGTATGTTTAATTTTAAATGGTGGTGATGTGAACTTTAGCCTGAAGTTAATAGAGAAAAGGTGGTATTGTCCCACTTTTCTAATCTTTTGTTTGTGACCCCCAAAATATGTTAAAGGCATATAAAGAAATAATCTCACAAAAACTGAATAGACAAGAAGTTTTTGGCATCCTGTGGAAAATATGGGCACTATGCCTTGTTCATTCAAGTGCATTTTTTTCTGAGACTTAATAATGACTAGAGTGTTTCTAAGCCTAATGTGAAATATTATTGAAGAATAATTACTTTTTCTTGCTCAAATGCACAGCCATTTAAAATAGTTATTATAGTTTGGGAATGTGTTTATTACAGAGAATTTTCTGATGAAAAAAGAATAATTACTTGGCTCTGTGATGTTTTCAATTCAAGAAAAGCAGTAACAGCCTACTGTTGGGTTTATTGTACTTTTCATTAAAGCAGCTGGTATTGGCCATTCTCAGAATAAGGATATGAACCATTGTTCTGATGCAATAATTACTGCTTTCATATGAAACCATCTGGTTTTACCTCTGTTCTCAGTATTTTTAACATTGGTAAGAAATAGTGAATTTTCATAAAAGCTGAGTTTTATGTAAATTTTTATGTAATTTTCAAATAATCAGATTTATTTTCTTTGTTTCAGCTAATTCAATACAGGAGACTAAACTTAACTTTTAGCCTTGTCTCCAACAAAAAATTAAGAATTTTTAAGGACAGGCTCTGAATATGACTGGATGGTCTTAGCAGAAACATAGTGAAATTTGTGGCATTTTGGTGGGTTGGAATATTTTTGTTTGGGTGCTTTTGGTTTTGATTTTGTTTTACTTTGAATTGAAACATTATGTAAAGATTTGACATTAGCAGCACACTTGGTAGAGTCTCCAGCACTTTACGTCAAATAGTCATGGAATGCTTTTTCACAGTGTCACCAGAAATAAGAACACAGTTGAGTCGGGTGACTGGGTGTCCTCTTGAAGATGGATTTAGATCTGTCTGAGATCAGAAGATATGAAAATGTAGCTTCTCTATTCACAAGTTCATAGAGCGGCACCAAACTTTTGATTACAAGATTCTGATAAGAATTAAATTCCTAATGCAAATGCAGAGCCTAATCCCACAGGCTTGGAAGAATAAGGAATATATCAAGGCTATTTGCTTTTTTCTACGCTAGTCACAAATCTCTAAAATGGCTGTAGTTAAAGTACTGCTAATGACTAGCTCAATTACCTTCAAAAGGATTTTGGTTCTTCACAATTTCACATTTTAAGACAACCCTGGTTATCAAATGAGCTCTTCTTCCTTGTCTCTCAGTGTTTTTCTCCTTCCCAGATACAGCAGGGAACATTTCATAGTTTCAAGGGCATTCCTGGCAGAAAGTACATAATAATATTAATTGCAAAACTCTCCAGGTACTTGTCATAGTATTGAAGAGATCAGCCTGCGCTGGCATTGTGTATTCACAGAAAGCTCTGCAAGCAGCAGGATGCTTGGATTTATTACTGCTGCCAGAAAGCAGGCAGAGTTTGCTCGTAGTGGTTTGTCAATAGTGCTGTGCAGTTTTGGAAACTGCTGGCAATTTTATTTTATATTTTGCATAAGATTTTTGGGCATGTCCTAGTGGCACTTGGTAAAATATCATGATATGTGAAAGACAGAATTAGTCTGCTAAGCATTAAGATGGCAAAAAACTATTAGGACCTAAAACAAATCAGCCTTGATAGATCAGACGCGCAGGAGTTTTACGCTGAAAGCTGTATTCCAGCGTGAAAGTTAGAGTTTTGCTTACATCCAAAATGTATGGATCTGTTCTGCAGGCCTGGTTTTTATTGAAGTAAATGAACAATCCTCTCCAAATTGTAATTTAGGCACAGGATTTTACTGAAGATGAGAGGATCTCGAGAGAATAAACTTAACCAAATTTCAAATGAGGAAAGCTGAGTCATGCTGATCTCTAGATGTTTACTGTTCTAAAAATACTCACCCTGGAAGTTGAGGTTGTCATGTCCTCTTGGTGTGTGAAGGTAAAGTGCAGCCAATGGAAAACTGGGGTGGAAGACCCCCAAAGGTGCTTCTTCTCGATGGTACCTGAAGCTTCTTCTCTTGAAGCTTGTCCAGGAGCCTGGGCAGATATGGCTGGCCAGTTGGAGCTGAAGGATACTGGAACTGTTAGGTTGCTGAGTTCCATAAGTCTGAAAATCTTATAAGGAACTCTGCATCTGGATTACTCCGGATGACTGTGAACTGATGCTCTTATTACCACATTCTCACCTTATTTCCTAACTCTTGCTGTGAAAGAAGTTTGGCTCTCCTACAACCGGTTTTTAAGTGTGTTTAACTATCTAGTCACTTGTCATTTGCGTGTTCCTTATAGGAGTTTTGGTCTCAGTGAAAAAAAATCCTATGAAAGTACCAATTTATTTTCTTCCCTATTCAACCTATTTCATTTTTAGTACTAATAAAACAACCTTCATTTTGTTTCAGATTGGCTTCAGCAGTCATAGGGCAAATTTTTCTCTATTATATGAAGAATCCCACTAAGTTTCTTCTAGTCAAATTGTTAGTGATGGTGAAATCAAGAGAATGTGAAAAGGTGAGCCTGCTTTTATGGACAGAAGTTCATTTAGGGAGGGGCTTATTTTGAAAGCAGACACATACAAGAAGTTTATTCAAAAACTAAAAAAGGAAAAAACCAGAGATCATTCAAGGCACTGTTAAAATCTGTCTTGTGCTTTTTTTGACCAACACGCAGCAATTAAAATTTAGATAAAATAATAATAATAATAAAATTGCACTAATCTTTCAAAATAAGCAATGAAAATTGTGTGTATTCTTCAAAACAAAACCCCTGTATTTTACATGATCCTGTGATATGTGTGTCTCAGTACAGTTACTTGGATAGTAGTTATCATGAGGAAACACCCCATGATTTTCAGAATAAATGTTGCAACTAATTGACAGTGTCATTTTTATCTCAGGATACAGGTATTGCTGGTCTTTTGGAAAATGAAAGTAGTATAATTGAGGCTGCTATTTGCTTGTAGTGTGTGCACAGATTTAATGGCTGTACTGAATTGCTGTGTCACAAGGAGGCTTAAGACCTCATTAGGAACCCTGGTTTTATGCGAATACTTGGGGGGCAGTCCATCAAAATCCAGAAAAAAAATCAACAATAAATATGTGTAGGAAAAGTGTCAGCAAGAAATAATTGGTTTTTTCACACCTTTTCAACAGAAACAGGAATGGGAGCTTGATCTGTTGGGCCCTCCTCTTGCCGTCTATACTGAGCTGTACACAATTTTCCATAGGGTTTTGTTTCCTAGAACAAATATTTCTGTACTATGTAGTTTAAGGAATATATATTCTTCAAGGGTGTTCTGAAGTCTTTGCAGAGACTCTGTTTAAACATTTTTTGCCTGCCTATATAGGGGAAAATTAGAATAGAAGCATGATGCAACAGAAAGAGCAAATACAATAAAATCTCTAAAGAGCTTACAACATTGTGCACATTCATTTTATAAAAAATTAAAACATGCTATAAAAACAAAACCCTTTACCATACTGTAGATGACTTATTAATAATGCCTGCATTAAAATTAGATTTGTTTTCACCCAAATACTCCTGGAATAGGAAGGATTTTAGGTTACAGATTAAAAAAAAGAATAATATATAAAATTGCACCCAAGTTCATTGGCCATATTTTTTCCATTTTCAGTTGCTTTCAATCTTTTTATATAGCACAGTGTATGTTACTACGAGATCAGAGTATAAGTAACCATCACCTTCTAGTCAGGATGAAAATATCAAAATGGAATATTCAGAATTTTATTCTTTTTGCAGGCCTTTTTTCCTAACATTTGGGAAGGAATATAGAAGAATCTTTTCCAAACTACTCAGTGATATTTCTTCTTACTAGATAAGTAAAATATCTAGAAAAAGTAATGAACATTGTGCATGTCATATTCAGTGTTGCTTGAGAAATAAAGTTCCTGTGGCTAGCAATTGAGAAGAGTAAGCTTTCTGTGCTGGATTGCAAAAAGGAGTAGGTGAGGAGGTAAGGAGAAATAACATAATGAATTGTCTAGCAGGACCTTTTTTTAGAATCCTATAAATTGAAGCAATTTCTTCTAATTTTGATAAAAGTTGGTTTCTGAACAAACTAGTAACTATTTAATATAGTCATAATAAAAAAATTATTATCTGTGAACCATTTGAAACCATACCGTGCTTAAATTAAAGGGAAAGAGAAACTGTAATTTCTAGATAGGGTTAAAGGCTGCATGAATACATGTTTTATGCATTTACTGTTTACATTTTTTATGTCCAATTAGTGTGTCAGTACGTACTGGACTGATAATGGAAGGACAAAGTGGGTCTTTTTCTCAGGCCAGGGATCATGTGAGCAAACTTCTGGCTAAAGCCAGGTGATCAAGATGAGGGCATATACTCATCACACAATCATTTTGTGGTTTAGTGACAGAGGTAGCTGTTTAGTGAACAGAATATTTCTACCTGTTTGTAGTACAGGCTATTGGGATTTATCACAGAATCTTTCACAGCCCATCTGTGAACCACTGTACACATTACAGAAACATACCTAGTCTATTGTACAAGGTAAACTGTCTGGTATAGTTACATATCCTGTAGATATTACTGTAGTATTTACACATCTCTTTAAAATAAAAGCTGCCTTACTCTAGGAAAAAAAAATAAATCAAGTAGTTTCAGCAACTCTTGTGAGGATTTCTGATTTCAGTCAGAAGTCCCTAAAGTATATGTATATATATCATTTTATACCTGACACTGAGGAGAAAGAATTTTCTTTCCAAGACTCATAAATGTAAATTGTTGCAGCAGTAACACTTCCATCATTTAACCATAGAGGAGTTTCAGCCTTCTCAGTTAGCCAGGTCACAGGACTATGATCTGCCAGCTGAATGGAACATCTCTGAAAGCAGTATTATAAAGCTCCCTAGAAAGCGCCTCTTGTACAACATGTCATCATTATGGCCGCCCATTCATGATTTCTAGGTAGCAATGCTTTTTGTACAGTACTGGAATTTTTTCTTACTGACATCTTCAGTCAATAGAGAACCCCAGCATTGCATTCCTTGGTTTTCATAAGCAGCAGATAATGAAATACTAATCTATAGGCAGAATCCAGCACACTGTCAGTAGGGGGGTTAATTGCTATTTGTTGTTGTGTGAAGCTGAAAAGTAAAGAATTATGCTTAATGACCACTGTGATTTTTTACTGGTTCAGCGAGTACATACATTTAGTTTTTTTTTTTTCATTGCCTGTGCAATTCAAAAGTGTTTGTAGTGCCCTTAGTACAAGTAGGCCTACATAAACGAAAACAACAGTCAAGTGGGAGCAGCCTACAATGTTATTTACGAAAACACTGTATGACTTAAGTAAATTATTTTACAAGATACTAATGAGTTTTGCTGAGTTTCAACACAAACTTGGTGGACTGGATAAGTGTTTAAAATGCCAGAAAGCATAGATGGACAAAGATTACAGGAATCTTTCTTAGGTGCTTCTTTGAAATAATTTGGATAAATCTAATCCATCATTTAAAAGAACATCTCTGAAAATGGCATTCATCTGGATACAGAAATATGCGGTGATGCGTTTTTAAATCATCATGACCCTGTGGACATGACCAGATTATTTACAGTGGTGTAAAAAAACATCCTGAATTAGAATGCTAGATGGCGTTAAACCTGACTCCCAGTAAAAATACAGTGGAATATATTTAATTTATCACTGTTTTCTTAAGATGCTAAAAATACATAAAGACATTATTCTTTTTTTTTCAAATGTGGGAAAGTGGAAATGCGTGAAGCCATCGTGCTGCGTTACAGAGTAGGGCAGTTGGAGAAGATTCCAAGGCTATGAACAAGAATGACTGGGGGTTGTAGGAAGTATTTCTTCTTAGAGAAATTTCTTTTTTTTAGCCTAAACAAAACACAGCTGTGTGTTATTCGTGAAAGATTTTCGCCTTGATAAAAATATTCCTTCTTCAGGTGTAAGTGTATTTATTCTATTATTAGAAGTGGTAACAGAGACATAATGAAAGAAACTTTTTTTGTACACTGTTGTCACTGGAGACAGGTGTGCATACACCTCTATGTCATGCTCTTCGTCCTCCTCTTCCTGGAAAATACAGTAGCATTTTTGGTGACCAGCAGTGCCCTGAACTGGGAAAATGGTATTTGGGGGTATGTCTGTTTTTGAAGAGAGAATTCAGCTTTTGTATCAGCTTTTACAATGAGTAATTCTTTTGAATTTTTTTTTTTTTACACTAATGCAAGGAGGGAATTTTATTTCATCTTGACCAATGATGCTGAAACAGAAAACAGCCAGAAAGATAGAATACTCCTTGGCCACTCATGTTACACTGCATTCTGCATCATATCTATTTTCAACTAATATTGCTCCTCAGATTCTGTATACAGAAACAGTATGCAGGCAGTCCACCTAGTGACGAACACAGCAATAAAATCCCCAGTGGAAACTACTCAAAAATCAAAATGTGAGGGTATAATTTGTAAAGTTATTTCTGCATTATTTAGGTCTGTAGCTGTTCCCTTCAATTCTCTGATTAAAGCCTTGCAATTGGCAGTAGACCTCATAAAGATAGAACTGTAGCCCTACTCGCTAGAAGAAAAGAGCTTCTTTAATTTGTAGATTTTCGTACCATACTGAATATACTTTGTCAAAAAATCTCATTTTTGGAGACCTCTCACTAGAAACATTAGTTTCTTGTAGTTACTGGAGACAGTGGGAGGTAAACCCAGGAGTAAAGAATGCCACACAATAGCTTTTGAATTTGGACAACATTAGGTTGCTTCTTTTTCTTCTCTGTTTTGTGCTTAGTAAGCAAAGCTGATAGGATTTCCTTGTAGGATGTGCCTAATTGGATCTATTTCTCCGTAGCCTTTGTCAAGCTACATAAACCTTTCAATCCTCTATTTCTGTGTTTTAATACTGGGAATATGTGTTTATCTGGCTTTGTATAAGCTCTCTCAAATAATGCTGTTTTATTGGTAACTTGCATTCAGGCACCAAATGGAGTGACTAACATAATTTAGAAATATATGGATGAAAAAGAAAAATGGTGATATTAACTTCAAAATGTATTTTGCTATTTTGAAAATGTTATATCTGAAGAGAAGATTATTTGGATAAATTATTTATAATCAAATGTAATGAGAATACAACATAAGTTGCAATGAAAATTTGCATTATAATTGGAGAGGAAAAAGGAGAGGAATAAGGTTTTTTTGTAATGTTTTATTCATAGGTAGCATGACAAGACGGATAGTTGAATTCGGTCCCATTTGTCTATCATAAACAGAAATGACAGTATCTGGGCAAGATTTTTACCATAATTTCGATCCCTGACTCTTATTAGAATTGGGGAAGTAGAACAGACATTAAACCTGGAGGTAAACAGTCTCTCTCATAGTCAGAAGCCTAAATAAAGTATTTCTTTACATTCAAATATCTGTTTGAGAAGCTGTATTTTGTGTTTTGTGTAATTTACACCATTTTCCTCACACAAATTATCAGAATTTAGCAGAAAAATTGTGTACAAGAAACGTCAGTGGGATGTACACTTTTTCTAAGAGTTTATGAGAAATACCTGTATTCTTCTCATCTCCTGTACAGAGATACAAACTTTTTTTTTTTTTTTAATGAATGTAACTTCAAAAAAAAATCCTCGGTAGTTTCTCAGCCTTTATCAATGACCCTGTGGATTCACTATGGAGAAAACTATGTATTCCCATTGCAGGATACAGATATTTAAAAAATTACTGGATTTGAAACCCTCCTCATACATCTGCTTTACCAATGAGACTAATTCCTTCCGATCTCATATATGCTCTCTGTATAATTTTCTTGGTCTGGAGTAGCTCTTTAATTGGCACAAGCTAAATTACATCTTAACCATTTTTGCTGTGTCTGTTTCTCCTGTCATTGTTTCAGATGGTGAAGTAACTAGAAGAGAAATGACCAAGCTTGCAGAAAATGTTGAACAGTTCACTTGCATTGAAACAAGTCCCAAGAGATGTTAGTAACCTTTACAGAAAAGATAGTAAAGGGCAAGATGTTGACTGTAGCTCTTAGGTTGGCAGTCTTCTTATCAAGAGCTGCAGTAATGTCTAGGTTTATGCACTCCATTTGCTCTCATTGAAAATGCAGACCAGGCATATCACATACTTAACATTCAGCAAGAGTGGAATCACTGCGTCTTACAAGAAGTTACTCTGTCTTACAAGGAAATGCCTGTTAACAATGTGTTAAGCTGAACTTGAGAGGCGAAAAGGACATCTGAATTATGAAAATCTAGTTTTTCCATAATATTACAACAGTAATACTCATAAGTGAGTCAATCTTTTTCCAGCAAGGCCAAGTTCTTGTCTTTACACAGCCAATAACTTCCATATCTGGCTTATATTGGCAGCTACATTATAAATTTTTAATTTTTTTAAATACACACTCCATTTTCATCTTGTCCTCTGAGAAGATGGTACAGCTTTTTATAGTAGCTAAGGAATGAGAGCAGCAGTCCCTGTCTCTCTTCACTGTTATTTTTTTCAACTTCAAATTCCTTCTAGGCCAAATATCAAAGAATGCAAGCTCACTAACAAGACCAATCGGGCTGTGATGAGGGAAAACCTTGATTAATAATTAAATGTATATTTTAGGCAATGTTGTGGCCTAATGTTGTTGTAGGTTGTGAGGCTTTTTTTCTTAATACAAAATACTGTGATATGAGATAGACCCAATAGTTTTGAATTGTGCTGCTTGGAAATTATGGTTATATGGGGTACTGAATTCATAAACTAAACACTGACATTAGGTTTCTTTTTATGTGTGAGATGGTCCACAACTGAAACAAAACAGGTTTCTGAGTCACTCAGATACAGTACTGAGTGTTGGAAATTTTTTCCTCTCATCTTCCTGAAACCTCCAAAACTACGTTAAATATTGCAGCTGCACCATTCTTCTAAGCTCTAGTAAATTTACAGGAAGCCTGGAGATTTCATCTTGATTTCTTTATGTTTTTGCTTTTCTCTTCTATCACGAAATTGCCATAATCAGATTTTTTGTTTTCCAGGGGCTATTTTAAAGGTAGCTTTACAAATGAATGGTTCTTTATCCCTTTGTAGAATGATAAACCCATCTCCAGAGTCATACCCTGACTTTTTAATACCTTGTAAGCATTTTTGCAGAAAAGTGATGGCATGGTGATTATACAGAAAAAGGTGCAGATAATATTTCTTGGATTTTCTATTTCTGTTGTATCTACATTGCCTTAGATAAGGTAACTTGGTGAAATAAAATATGTAAAAGAAGAATAGCGAATCTGCAGCCCACGGACAGGAGAAATGATGGATTATTAAAGCTCAAGAAACATCCTTTTTTATTTATCTTGTATATCTGATAAAAACCTGAGACAAAGTGGGGTTTTTTTTCAGAGTTAACATAATTACATGTTTTCTAAAGAGCTGCGGAACCTTCTGCCCTCCCCCAACAAAGTTGGTTTTAATTTGTTCTACTAGGGTAACCACAATAAACTACTAGTATGAAGATCCTCCCTTGCTGTTCACACCTAGGTTTTCTCAGGACACCAGCTTTCAAATATGGAAAATTATTATTCCTGTCACACCAGTTGCACTTAGTTTAATCAGAAATACTGAATTATCAAAAGTAGAAGTCATCGATTCAATTTATTCTACCTTATAATTGCTTCTCTATTGAAGGGTTCATATTTGCATAAAATGTTGAAAGTTTATTATAATGCAACTTTTGTTTTCTCCCTTATGCAAGAAAATGTCAATCACTTCAGTAAGAATTTGTGTCAGTTATATGAAGATATTTGAGATCATGTAAGCACATTTGAATTTACCTTTAAGAATCCATAATGACATGGTTCATACTGCTTAATGGATGTGTCATGACTGTGTTCCTGAAAATATTAAAACGTGTATCTGCCATTTATACTTCTATACTTTGTGAAATGCTATTAGATTATGCAAGCTGTATATGTAGTTTCTTTCTTATAATGTTCTAATAGAAATGTTCCCAACCCTTCTTTGCAACATTTCTCTGTACATGAAAACAAAAAAAGCTTTCTTTCAAATTTTTAAGAGAAAGTTTCTCTTTGGAATACAGTATGGCTAAAAACTCAGAAGGATGTTGTTCACCATTTGATATTTCAGAACTGGTGTAGAAACGACTATGTAGAAACCACTGTGCTAAACCGTCTAGTAGGGTTCTGACGTGAGCCCTTCTCCAGATCAATATATTTGGTATCAAACTGCAAATTACTCATTTGTGCCTCCCTAATAGGTCCTGGATTTCATTTCAAGACAGAATTTTATTTTAATCCTGCAGCTTTTGAAAATATGTTGTGATCCCTAGTTAGGGCTACTCTAAAAGTCACCTGAGATATATTTGACAGTAGTAGTTGCTCCTGTATGGAAAAAGTAGAATATCTTCTAAGCTGTCTAAACCTCTCTTACTTGAACAGAACAGTCAACAATCTTATATGAAAAGTCATAGTCAAGTGTTTTTGATGTCAGCCTTGGGGCCTCATATCAATAAGTTTATTTGAAAAGTGCCGTAGTGTTTCTCTTCCACTAATTCACAATTATATGAAAAATAAATATATCCTTTAGGTAATCATGTTGAAGATTACTATTTTGATTTAGACAGGATAGGATAGGATAGGATAGGACAGAACGGAATGGAATGGAAAAGAATAGAATAGAATAGAACAGAATAGTTCAGCTGGAAGGGACCTACAGTGATCATCCAGTCCAGCTCCAGTCAAACACTGAGAACAGAGATCTGCCAAAACCTTGTCCTTTCAGAACTGGTTCAGAACCTGGGTTGCTACTAGAAAAGGCACTAACATTTTTCTGGCTACAAGGCCACAATCCAGATTTTGATAGACAATGATGCCCTAGATTTTGTTAGGCTGCAAAACACGTTTTTTCATCTATGAATCCAGCAAGGCTGTTGCAAACCTTTCTGTGGAGCAGCCTGCTTTGGTTATGACAAGCTTATTTAAAAGCCCAGCTAAGGCTGTAGAATGGAGAGATCTAAAAGTTCTTCAGGAACCAGTGAGAGTTACAGATACTTTCTTCTGGGGACAGACTGTTAATGGTATCAAATTGAAAATATTGTGGTTTAAACTCTAAAATTAATCCCATACTTTTCTGATTTCTGTTAGTGCAGGTATCTACCTTCTCCTCTTTCCTTGTGTCAAATGCATATGTTTTGATAGGTTTATTTTTAAGGTGGGATGAAAGAGTAAGATCTATGATTTTCAGATGAGAAAACGCTAACTATAAAATAAAAGGAGGATAAGCCTCTTTGTGTGTATCAGTTCTGCCTATTTTCCCTCTGAGATACAAACTGAGCAATCTGCAGCCCTGTGACAACTGCCACTAAGAATCTAGACACCGTCAGCTGAAAAGCAGAATATCTTTATCTAGATCTCTGGAAGGCTGTGATATGTTACTTTTTAACTAAAGTTTCAAGCATAAGCAAGTTGATGTTTTTAATTAGCAGAATAGAGAGGATAGTGTGGGAATTAACAGTAGAATGATGAACTAAGATGGACTTTTAGATCATGGTTCTCTGTACATATCAACATATGGTTCTGGAAAGATTGTTTCATTTCCTTCTGGTTAATTTTTTATTTGCAAAATCCAAGCTAATCTTCTTTTAGTTCAGGGTCTATGCCCCCCAGAATGGGAATCTTATTTGTATGGTATCACTACCTAATGCAAATGGATCCTGTTTCCTACTCACTTTCTGTTCTTCTGCAGTAGTGACTTCAAAAATTAGACTGACTTCCAAACAGCTTTGGAAAATTACAGGTATTTGCATAGGAATTCCTGTCATATTTGAGTAAGAACACAAATTACTATTCATGTATCAGGCTACATTTTTATATTTGCTTTTATAAGAAAAATGAAAAGCAATGTGACTGCATAAACTGATTTATTCCCATTTAGGCATTTCATGAACATATAGTGCCAGTTCTATACAAATGTGCTTCATATAAAATATAGGTTATCTGGAATTAACTTGGTGAAATAAGTACCTAAGCTTTCACTGCACTTCCTAGTTGCTTCATAATACATGTTAGTATGAGTTTTGCTGCTCTGTTCAAATATGAATAAATCAATAGCATGTTTAACACTTTTTAGGGGGATATATCATGGCTTAATAAAATTAAGCCTCTGATTTTCTCTACTGATTTCTTTTTTTTCCCACTGAAAAATTAGGAAATATCGAATATTCAAATATATCTTTTCTTTCTTTAAATGTTAGGCCTCAGAAAATCTTAAAAATACATTATATATTTCAAAAAGCTACAAGTAGATGAAAAATTAATTCATTTTATCAGAGTACATAATAATACATAAAACTGAAGAGGTCTAAAATTTATAAGTTCAATCCTACTGCAATAGCTAGAGTAATTTGAAATTCCTACCTTTATTTCAGTAGTGCCAAGGTTAGACCTCAAAAATTATTCAGTGCATGCAGTTCAGAAACCAGAAAATCTCTGAGGGATTTAGGTCTGAGGATTTTCTGAAGACTGCAGATGCCTTTTTTACTTTTGAGTTCTGTTGAGTGTTCAGAGAAGTTGACAGATCTCAGCTGAGATCTGAGAAGAAATTAACTCCATGGAGTTTCTGCAGTATCAGTCTATCCTATTAATTTACAAATACCTTGACCTGTATTTCTCGATACTTTCGTTTAGTAATGTTTATTCAGTTGTTTAAAATTGAAGTACTTTATGTACTCTTCAAGTACCAATTTAAGTCCAGACTAGACATGTCATGAGTCTAAATCATGAGAGTGTAATGACTGCTCAATCAAAGATATATTATGTAAACTTATGCTCGGATGACAACTGTTTTTACTATTAAAAAATAATTAATTTATTTTTTAAAAAGTATGGAGAGCAATTTGCCATCCAGAAAGAGTAGATTAAGAAGTTAGATTTCCTGTACTTCATTTCTGGAATTTAAGGCTTACAGTCTTAAATGCCCAGATGTACTTGCATATTTCTAGGAACTGAGCACTGCTACAGTCACTTCTAAAGATTTTTCAAAGACTGTAAAAAATTTTATCAAGTATTTCTATTATTTTCTTCAGTTCAGTCTATGAAAATCAACTAGAAATTTTGCCTGCCTTTTCAGTCTGCCTTGATCTGCTATTGCAAAAAAAAAAAGGCCCTCTGAAAATACCCTATCGTAATCTTCAAAATCAGGAAATGTTGAATACCAGACTTGTTATATCAGTTTTTTTGCTAGAATATCTATTATATTTGAAGAAACAATTTATTGTAACAATAGTCCTTGCAGCCAGTTTCTGAATGTCTAAAAACTCTACTACATGAAGTCCTTACATGTTGATAATTAACACTGCACCTAGGTATGTTTCTTACAAAATCAAGGGAACTGTTTATATACGGAATCTAACCTAGCTCTCTTGGCCTGTCCTCATGGGAGTGGTGTTTCATACATCTGATCACCTTTCTGCCTTCCTCTGGACTCAGTTCAACAAGTCCAAATCCTCCTGGGGACCCCAGAGCTGGATGCAATGCAGAGGGGCGGGATCCGCTCTCTCACCTTGCTGACCACGCTGCTTTGGATGCAGCCAGGACATGTTTGGCTTTCTGAACTGTGAACACACATTCAGTTTTTCATCCATCAACACCTCCAAGTCCTCCTCCTCAGGGCTGTTCTCCATCCGCTCATGACCCAGACAGCATCTGTGTTTGGGATTGTCCTCATGCATGTGCAGGACCTTGCAGTTGGACTTGCTGAACTTCATAAGGTTGTGCAGACCCACCTGCCAAGCCTGTCCAGGTCCCTCTGGATTTGCAACTCTTCCCTCTAGAATATCAGCCACATAACATAGCACTAATTCAGACTTCAGAATCCATCATGGAGATCAGTTTCACAGTTTGTCCTATCTCAGGTTCCTGAATTTTCCCCATAAATATTCAGGAAAAGAAGAATGTAAGAAAATGAGAATGTATAGGTTCTTGCAATTCATGTTCTAGGGACATTCTGGGCTGCAGTTTCTGTCAAACCTTCTGTATTTAAGTAAAAACAGGTTATATGAGCTTTCAATTCAGTATTTCTGCATTCCACAGTATTCTGAGACATTTATCCTTTTTCTTCTAGTTCCTATCTTATGTATTTTCTTCTTAAATGGCTTGCTTATTTCCTGTTTAAAATTAAGATTCTTCTCTGTGCTAGTATTATAGTAAGATATACTGTATTCTTCCTTCACTGAGTATTATATGATTATGAAATGCACTGTTTTACTTAGTAATTTCTAAACACCTTCCCATGTTTCATGAGTGTTCTTAATTATAATGATGATGCTTCAGGAAGACATTACATTACATTATATTATATTTGATAAGCTTACTAACGTTGATGTATTATTTTTATCTTAGTTTTTGTGAAAATAAGTTTTACATGGTTATACTTTTTGTCAGAAGCTAAGCATGTTTTCTCTCTCTGATACCTTTATGTTCACTTTGATACCTTTATAGTCACTGCTGCTTCTAATAGCAAGTAATTTTTCTATCTTTGTCTATCAGATAGATAATTTATTGATATGAAGTCCTAGAAATCTGAATTTGAGTTGAGAGACCTGTGTTAAGAGTTCCTCAGAGAGGAAAGTGCTTCGCAACACAGAGAAGTTCTGTGTTGAATACCTGGTTGTTTGAAAGAATGCAAGTAAAAAACACATTAGGTTGTGTAGGTTGTGACAAGGAATTTGGATTCAGTACTTCAGGCTAGTAAGGGAAGAAGGTTTTCATGTAGTGCAAGGAAGGTATGTGGGATGTCCATTGGACAGTAGTAAGAGTTAAGCAGCGAAAGGAGATTGTTTTGTTTGTTTGTTTGTTTATCATTTTGTGGCAAAAATATGAGAAAACAGAGATTAAGTTTTCCAGGAAATGTTGGAATGCTGCATCCATACAACATATTGAATATTTCAATTTACATACTTTTTATGGAAACTAGCCAAATACATTGAAAGCAATGCATGAAGGTGAAATAGACACACATATCTGAAACAGCTAGAGATTAGAGATCTAGTTTAGCTAAGACTGAAAGCAAAACCCTAGAGCATTTTGGTTCTAAGGCTTTTCTCTTGTGTTAAAGATGGTAGCTAATTTCTTGGTTTTGTACAAAAAAAGTCATAAAAGCTCTGTGCCTTTTGTCACGTAACACCAAAAGACTGACCTTCTTTTGCAGAAAGCATCTATTAAGCCTGATTACTTCAGCATGATGTTTAGAGTTGCAAACTAATAGGAGCTAAATAATCATGTTCAATCTCTTCAGACATAACATTCCAGTGTGTTGACTTGGCAGCACTGGGCAATGATCAGGCAGTCTCAAAAAAATTATTTCTAAGGATTATTTTTCCTAAATTTTATATTAAAAAGATTCATTGTATTTTACAATTGGATTTGGAGTGTATTCTACATTATTTTAGCTAGGGTAGGAAGCTGCTTGCATCCATTTTTTTCTTCCATGAGATTTGCAATTTTCTGTTCTCTTCATGTCATCTGCAGTTGTTCAAATGGACTGTTTGCTAGACAATCAGCCAGCTATTTGAAACTCCTGCAGTACTGATAAGGCAGACTGCTCACTGAAAGAAGTCTGTCATTATCTGAAAAGTAGGATAAGTTATGGAATCTTCTGCATGTTAAGTAATTAACTGACTGACTAGGTTTGCATTCTTAATACTGGCAGAAACCCTTATTTGCTATGCATCTTAGACCTACTATTAACTGCATTGTTCAGCATTTTGCTGAACATTCAGCTGACTCTTTCATATAATTGTCATACTGATTGTTAGACTCTGTCAAGGTGATTAAACTTTTTCCCCTTTCATACTAATTCAACTGTATTGCTCTGGTTAATTTACTTGGTTACAGAAGGTGAGATGCAGTCTGCAAATGCAAGCACTCAATAATATGAAACCATACTAAATATGCTTCATTTTGATTTTTAAAACATGCCTTTTGCTGAGTTGTTCAATTCAAGGACAGAATGCATCAGCCATAAATTTCAGAAGCAGCAGATACTATTTTTCTCTTGCCTTTGCATTCTGATGCACTCCTTTTCCACTTTCTCAGATCAACAGATCTGATATGACTCTTCACAGCAATGATTGTATAGAAAAAAGGACAATCCTTTAGCTAAGAAATTATTCTGAGTCCTCGTGAAAAGGGAACTTGGCTCTTCCAGGCCCATGAATAAATTTAGACTCTATTTGTCTGTGTTATAAAAAAAAATGCTGGGAAAAGACCATTGTTGAAACAATGCCACTGGGATTTGCACAAAAATCTTACAGGAAAATACTGTACACAAAAAAATCTGAGTATAATTTCAGTGAAATAAAATCTGTTTTAAAATTGGAGTATTCATGATGGCAGAAGGGAACTTTCTTTTATTTCATTGATGCCACAGTATCCTCTTAGCTCCCAGATATATTGAATTTTCTCATTTCACTTGGAATATCAAGAAAATGTACACATCAGGGTGGTGGTCAGAATCCCTAGATAACTTGGTCTTGTGACTTTTCTTGCCCATACAGAGCCCATATATACTTTTAATATACAGAATGGATTTTAGTTGCCTTTAAAATCAAGAGGCAGGATCAGACTTTTTTCACATAGGCACTTTTTGCATTGTATCTAAAAAAGGTGCAAAAGTGTTTCACAGAATGATAAAACATCCTGAGTTGGAAGGGACTCACAAGGATTAAGTCTAGCTCCTCTTCCTGAATGACACCATCCCCAAGATTTGCATGGTGTCCTACAAGGCATGCCATGTGCCTGAGAGTATTGTCCAAATGCTTCTTGAGCTCTGTCAGGCTTGGTGCTGTGACCACTTCCCCGGGGAGCCTGTTCCAGTGCCCAACCACCCTCTGGGTGAGGAAGCTTTTTCTAATATCCAACCTAAACCTGCCCTGACACAGCTTCAAGCCATTCCCTCAGTTTCTGTCACTGTCACCACAGAGAAGAAATCAGTGCCAGCCCCTCCTCTTCCCTCACGAGGAAGTTGTAACTGCAGTGAGGTCTCTCCTCATTCTTCTCTTCTCCAGGCTGAACAGACCAAGTGACCTCAGCCATTCCTCATATGGCTTCCCCTCAAGGTCTTTCAGCATCTTCGTTGCCCTCCTTTGGATTCTCTATAATAGCTTTAAATCTTTCTTATACTGTGGCGACCGGAACTGCACACAGGAGTCACTCGAGGTGAGGCCGCCCCAGTGCAGAGCAGAGCGGGACAATCCCCTCCCTTGCCTGGCTGGCGATGCTGTGCCTGATGCACCTCAGGACACGGGTGGCCCTCCTGGCTGCCAGGGCACTGCTGACTCACATTCAACTCGCTACGGATCAGGACCTCCAGGTCCCTTTCTGTGTAGCTGGTTTCCAGCCTCTTGTTCCCCAGTCTGTACATCCAGGGTTGCCCCATCCCACTTGCTCTTGTTAAACTTCATGTGATGGGTAATTGCCCAGCCCTCTGATTTGTTCAGGTCTCTTTGCAGGGCCTCCCTGCCTTGGAGAGAGTCAGCAGCCTCTCCCAATTTTGTATCATCTGTAAATTACTTACTATCCCTTACAGTCCTTCCTCCAAGTTATTTATGAAGATCTTGAAGAGCACAAGGCCAGCTGCTCACCCATCACGTAGTATGTGAGACTGAAAAGCCTCCTTTTTCTGCAGTCCTCCTTCTTTCCCTTTGTGAAAATCAGGACATTCGCCAGCTTCCAATCAGCTGAGACCTCTCTGGATTACCATTTACCTAGGTTTCTAGTAAACATAAACCACTGCCATTTTCTCGAGTCCAGAAGTCAAGCCATATTTCCACTGGTTTAGCCTGTTCTTTAAGGTAGCAGAAGTCTCCTGTAAGCAAGTCTGTGAGAAATAATGTGGCCAGCAGGACCAGGGTATGTCACTGCTTTCCCCACGGACGAGTAGAGAAACGACACAGAGTCCAGACGCAGGGTTACAAGGAAACAAGGCAAAAGCCCTCCTTTAATGATTTATCAGAAGGCTTTTTATATGTTAGTTCGCAGAAGTGTATGAAATGGCATAAGGTAATTGGTTTTTGCCATCCACCCCTCAAGGGGATTGGTGAAGTTCTAAGACACCCATCTCTGGATGTTTTCCTAGTTAGAACCATAACAATTCTGCAAAACAATCTGCAGCTGCAAGAAGTTTATAAAATGGTAACACTGTTTTGAGTTACTTGCATGGGAAAGACAGAACTTTCACAAAAGTGCTGCAGAGAGCTAAAGAAATTCTCTGCTGAAGCTTTTTCAGCATCCATAAGGGTGGTGATCATCTCCCTGTACTTGGCACTGGTGAGGCCTCACCTTGAACCCTGCATTCGGTTTTGTATCCCTCACTAAAATAAAACCATGGAGGTGCTGGGTCATGTCCAGAGAAGGGCGATAAAGCTGGTGAAAGGTCCAGACCCCAAGTCTTCTGAAGAGTGGCTGAGGGAGCTGGACCTGTTTAGGCTGGTGAAAAGGAGGCTCAGGGAAGACCTTATTGCTCTCTACAACTACTGGAATGGAGGTTGTAGCGAGGTGGATGTCAGTCTCTTCTCCCAGGTAACTAGTGACAGGATGAGAGGAAATGGCTTTAGCTGCTCCAGGGGAGGTTTATATTGGATAGCAGGAAAAATATCTTCACAGAAAGTGTTGTCAAGCACTGGAACAAGCTGCCCAGGGAAGTGGTTGAGTCACCATGCATATTAGATGTGTCATTTAGGGATACAGTTCAGTGGTGGACTTGAGCAGTGACGGGTTAATGAGTGAATTTGATGTTCTTATGGAATGCAATACATTCCTTTTTTTTTCTTTTTTCACACTACTAGATTATAGTTATTTTTATTCATAAAGGAAGGAAAAAAAGAAAAAAAGAGCTAATAGGAGTGGTTATGATGATATTCATTATTATTTCAAAGTATCTTCTTTTGATCATGATTGAACTTGTTTAGCTGCTGCCAGTCAATGTTCTTTGAAGAAAACTGCCTACTAGCAAAGAAGGGAGTTGTGTCAGAAAATCACTGTGAAATTAGGGTGGCAGAAATAGAAATATGAGCCTGAAACAGAAACAGACAACAGCAATGGTGTTTATTGCATTCTCTTTTTCCTGTGTATTCCGGTATAAATATTTATGACTTTCTTTTTAACTGAGTTTGGCTCAGCACAGTTTTGTGCTGGGACCAAGGGCCCAGTAGTTTTTTGTTTGTTTTTTTTTCCTGGTGTCTAGTGCTAGATCTAAAAGTCTGTCTGTCTTTAATTGAGCAGAAGTTTCAAAGATATCACTGGTAATCACACTTGTGTTTTTAACAGGAACAGCAGTACTGAGAATTAAACATAAACCATATTGTCTTCTCTACCTTCTTAAGTGCTCTGTGGTATGGAACTGTCTGCCAGTGCTAATGTAGGCTTAGAAAAGATCACAATGTGAAGTCATGAAGAATTGGTATAATCTCTGAATCTTCTGTTTTGTCATTACATGGCCAAAACGATTCTGCTCTAAAGACACAAATTAAATATATAAATACTTTGTCAGCTATGTCTCTGCTTTGCAAATTACATAAGTGTGCCAGATCATTCCATTATTTACTTAGAATCTCAGGTGACTGAACGTATGAAATCCATGATCTCAAAAATACTGGGAATATTCACTCCATGAAGTTCAGTGCTTTAATTTGCACTTATGTGTATTTCTAAGACTTTGCTAGCAGACCTGATTTGAAAGTAAAGACCTCTTGGAAGAGACCTAGAATAAAGGCCGAGAGGGAGACAGAGACCTGTGGAGAAAGCACCAAGCGTGACTTACGATCTTTCAAAGAAGTCACAACCTGCCTTCAATGGATTAAAACCAGACATTCTTTAACAAACATACTTAAATTGTTATGGGCTTTTTTTTTAAAGATATTTACTGTAAAGTTTGAAAGCATCTTTATATTCCACCAGTAACCATTTCTGTATAGTCAGTGCCAGAGGCATTATCTCGTTTTAGGAATGTTGGCTGTCCCCTTAAGATAACTGTTCCACAGTGGTCCAAATGTAAGGCTCTGGCTATCAGTTATGGTGGAAGGGTAGCATAATTTCACACGCATGAGTTGGGGAATGTGAAGAGTAGACTTATTATCCATCAACCACAACAAAGAGTATTGTGGCATATTATATTATTTATGAAGACTACAAAACATTTGAGGGATAGTTTTAAAGAGGGCTGGTGTTCAGAAACAAAAAACCATTGTGTATTAGGGTTCTTCTCTATATATACTGTTTTAGTCATCTCATCTAAAATTCGCAGTTTGCTTAACATGTTTTAAATTTTTCATAACTGAACTCTTGGATGCGACTGTAAGTACAGAGAGATTTCTTGGAAATGCTACTGGCATAAGAACTATGTCTAGAAGCTGAGGAGAACATGTGACAGCTAATTCCTAAAGTTTATTCCTAGATCCTAAGTCCACAGAATTTGGCTGATCAAAAATTTCAAACAGAGGGGCAAATGTTTGCCGTAAAGTTAATTCCTTATAAAATACATTGGTTGGTGCTTTTTAATTATTTTTTCCTTAGTAGAGCACAAGGAGTAATTTTGGGTTACCCAAATGATTTTTTGTTTCTTGGAGTAGAGACAGTGTTTGCCATGGTGTTTGCTGCATTAATTTTCTTTAAATCTCATGCTAGACAATTTATGTTTTATGAAGTACCATAGACAATTGTACTAGAATACAAATACAACTAAAATTAAAATTTGGGACATTTTGTTGAACTTGAAAACCAGTGCAGATTCATATTTGGACTCAGTAACCAGGTCCATGTCTCAGGAAGTTATTTTAGTGAGCTCTTTCATAAAACACTACTGTGGGGAGCTAGGGGAAGAAAACACAACATTTCAATCCTTTTTCTCAAGTCACATGACCTAGAAAATCTCAGAATTAAAAAAATGCATGTAAAACCACTATGATTTTAGGTGAATACTGGTAGTGTAGACATCGACTTAGGTGGAAGTGCTTGTTTTACTGCTGAGCTATACTATACAGTAAACAATCATCAATTTTTTAGTTCTCAGCATTAATATTCTGCCAAGATAATTAAATTAACCTGTGATATCAGTCTCAAACTCCAATTTTAAATCATGAAAATACTTTCAAAGAGTAAAACCTAATAAATGTGATTTAAAATGTCATCAATGGCATAAAATCAGTAATGCAAAGGAAACCAGAATTTAGATATTGTTTTAGCCACAAAATTCTCCCTATATGTAAATGTAATGTCTTCCCAAAAATTGCATACTTTACAGTGCCTGAGATAGGGTCTTTAAACTCTCAAACAGATCCAGGCTCCCATACAACATGGCCTCGTCTGTAAACTGACTGAGGGTACACTCGTCCAGGTCGTTGGTAAAGATATTAAACAGAGCTGGCCCCAGTACTGAGCCCTGGAGAACAGCATTTGTGACTGTTGGCCAACTGGATTTGACTCCATTCACCACCACTGTCTGGTCTGGCCCAACCAGCCATTTTTTTCCCAGTGAAGAGTTCACTCATCCACACCCTGAGCAGAAACAGAAATGTACTGAATTTCAGTCCAAATCATAATAGGAAATATCTCTGCATGTTTTACCAGACACCTACTTCTCAGGTTACAAAAGCCCAAAACCAACTTGTGAACTCTTTTTTTTCTGCAGATAAACCTCTTTTTCCTCTAAAAGAAAGTAATACTGTATTTGCAAGAGGTATCTGGGTCTGGTCCTCTGTGAATAAGCATTTGGTATAGAATATATGCTGATTGTCAAAAATTCTCCTGTAAGATTCATATCCAAAGAGCCATTCAAAATATTTAATTAATGTTGGACTAAAAGCATTAATATTTTGACAAATTACATTACACTGCTTGATGAAAAGAAAACAATATCTGTTAGATATCACCTAGGAAATTGATACAGAAATGAGTGTCAACTCTAGTTCAAATTTTCAATCAGAATTTCTTTTTTAAATGTTATTTCTTCAGATATTTTCAGTTGATCTGTTGTTCTGAAATAGTGTCATTGAAAGACAAAAGGCTTTATTTAGACTTTCTCTATACGTTCTTTTGGAGGCTATGGTTTTATGACTTCATAACAGATCCTAGTCTGGATGGAACATTTACTATTTCACTTAAATGAGTATTCACAATGGATGCTTCTGCATTAAATTATTCAAATGTATCAATATATAATCTGCCTCTGGAAGACACCTTCTCAGATGTCCCTTTTATATGTATCATGGAGATGGGACTCAGAGCTATACTTAATTAGCAAAATATTTAGTGTTTTAGAGAGCAGAGCTTCTTAAACCACAATGGTGTTACTGATAAATCAGTATGTTGTCACAGAAACCTACAGTGCTGGATTCAGTTCAAGTAAAATCCAACTTCAGAACAGCAGGAAAATAATTGCAGTGCAAAATACTGCTCTTGCAGGTGCTGTAGTTGTTATCCACGTTATTACAATTGATAATCCCCTACATAAGGGATGCAAGTTGTTTCCTGTAGCTTTGAAGTTTTACTTTCTACCACAAATAAATTCTGAGCACAGTTAAGACATGTTGGTGATGCTGGCATTTGCAATAAACTCTAAATTTTACTTTTTTCCTGATCACAAATTTAAGTTATTTTGTGTAAGTCAAGAAATATGAATATGTTTTTACTTAAAAGCTACTAAAGCTTAATCGTTTTTCATAACTTGAATATATTAGCTTCACAACCAATTTTAATAGATTTAATTAAGCTCAAAGAATAGGATAGTGAATCTTTAAATGCTCCAGTTAACTAGAAAATGGCATCATCTCCCTTTCACTCTCCAACACCACTTTTAATTATTCCCCTTGAATTACTATTGGCTGTAATTAATTTTTTTTTTCTTATAGAGGTGCTACTGTATAAAGTAGGGGGAAATACTTGACTACTACACATGAAGACAGTTCATCTCATAACTAATTTTTGAAGCCATATGACTGAATGTAATATAAAAGTGTTGCTTACAATAGACCTATTTTAACCCCAGAGGAGGTGAATTTTATTGAAGTTCATGGTATGCTCGTTCTGAGAGGTAATTAAGGGCTTAAATCTTCCTTCCCTTCGTTACACACTCATTTCCAAATCTCAAAATATTCTGTTAAATTGCTATCGTAAAAAATGGAAGCGACAAAGCTTAACTCAATACATTAGGCTTGTCTGAACTTTTATTAGTATAGCTCTTAGTTTTTCTGTTCAAATTAATTATTTTTCACAATGATTGTTCTCTCCTTAAATTTAGCATCTGAAATTAGAGTCTAGCCTTTCACACACAATGGGTAAGGGCAAAAATACCCAAAGTGTACTCTATAAATTGTGGGGCTTGAACAAATCCTATACTTTCAATAATTTGCAAGAGAGAGACTTGCAGAAAATCAGCTCCTTTTGCTTATTAATTGGGTTTTTTTTGCTACTAAGGCACTGTTTTTTTACCAGAGTTTCCACCCCAATAAATACAGTTGCAAAAGGCTTTAGTTACGGGCTTTTGTTATAAAACTTACATCACATCAGTTGCCATCATGTACCTGTTATGATTTAGCGTATAATCGTATAGCGGGTTTTTTATCACCAAATGTTCACTTGATATGCCTCTAGGGTACTAAATCACCTTAATTTCCTTACTCAAAAATAAGAAAATAAGTACCAAAATATCCAGCACTGGACTCTGGCAAAAGGCTGTTCAGTATCATAAGAGTAAGGGTAGAAATAGAATGAACCAATTACTTACTTTCTGAGAAGATATATTTGTTTTCTAGAATAAAAAGATTAGTGTAAAGGGCAATATAATCCCAACTCTACCACCAAATAACATGGGAAGTTTTGTGATTACTAGTAATGATGGTGCGTTTATCCCAAGAATCATGGTGAAATTGAAATAATTATTTAGTAATTAATGGTTATTAACAGGAAATTACGTGTTGAGTCATTTCACTACTGGTGGTAGTGATGCCAAGAGATTTTTAGTTTTTATATATTTTTCATATCTTCGTATCTCTGTAGGCTATTATTGTATAGTTATATAGTTTCTTAGCTAACTTCAGTACTTTGTTATTCAAACACGTCCCTGGAATCCTATTCTAATCTTTCTTCTTCAGAAGCCATGTCGCTTTCCCATGTGTTTAGACATGAAAAATGTGGGGCTAGAAGCAAAGAGGAGACTTCAGTAAGGGGCCAAAGCAAGAGGGGAATTACTTCATTAACTGTACTTCTAATTAAGAATTCTTGTCAATTGTGCTAATTTGCTGAATTTATAAGTGTTGGAGCCCTATATCACATGTGCATTCTGCCATAACTGCACCTGAGGGACCTTCAATAAACTGTAACTGCTTTTTATCACTTTAATCTTGCTTAGCTTGTGATTTTAGGGCTGAAAAGTTATCAGTAGCAATGACTAGTCATGATCATTAAATAGTTTTTTTTAATTTGTGTGTATGTTGAATCCTAGAGATCTCTTGAAATATCATTAACCTTAAAAATAATGCATAGAGTATATAAAACTGTAGATTCATTAGTAGAACAAGTTAGTTCACATGCTGGATTTTCTTCTCCTAATGACATACCTGTGAAATCTTGTTAAAATGAGATGATAGTCAAGTACTTGATCATCAGTAGTTTTCAAGTGTGTTTGACTGCAAGGGGAAATTTTCTGCTGGAAATTATATGATGTAGTTGATTATTTTGGCTGTGATAATATAAGAAAGATCAATTTGATTTGAAGGCAAAAGATTCAGCTTTGGAATAGTAACAGCTGATACAAAAAAAGACATCTTGAGAATTTAGCAAATGGAGTATTAAAAAGTACAGGGCGAAGTGTGTTTAATGATAATATAAAATTAGTTGGTTTTTTTTTTAATTTATTTTATCATAGTAGTAGGATGATACCACAGAAGATGAAAAAAAAAGCCAAAAAACAAACGTAAAGACTTGGTTGCATTTCAAGCAGTGATTATAATTTAAACTGCAGGGACATAGCATATGGCTGTTCAGGTCTTCTGGGAGGTCACAGAGAATGATTCTTGTTGGTAACTTCAATAATATAAATATCTGGATGGCAGGAGGTAGTCCTGTTAAACAGCTCAAGTTAGTAACTTTGCATGCTATAATTGCGTATATTTATTTTCTCTTTTTAAATAATATCATTCATGTGTCTATATTTCAGAAGTTCATAAAAATTAGTATGATTCTGTTGCAGAATTTTTGAATACAAGAAATTTTTTTATTGTGCCCAAAAATGTGTTTTGTTACATTTTGGATAGTTTGTTAGGGTTTTTTTACCCACAGACTAATCATCTTATTATATTTAAAATCTGGTTAAAAGTCTAGTGTACACTGCATCTAAGTTTTACATATTTTGCTGTTTGTGTTAACATTTTTTTGCCTGATTTATATCAAGGAATCTTTATCAAATAAGGAGGTAATTTCAACTTGCAAAAAAAAAAACCACTGGCAAATGGTTTTAGAAAGTAAATCAAAAAAGACTTTTAGATGTCTAAGGTATTCATTAAAACTGTTACTGGTTTTAATGTACATTACTAGAGAGCCATGCAATTTGTTAATGATTTGGATAAAATTGCTTCTTTTCTTTTAAGCAATCATAAAATTACTGAATGCTAAATTAGGTAATGGTAATAAGGTACTGCACTAATGTGATTCTTAGTTACTTAAAAGTTTTCTTCAGCTACTAGAAGAAACCAGTATTTCAGGTTACTTAGGAATATTTTTCATTCATGTTGTAAATCAAACTTTCTATATAGATGTACATTTTATTTAGATGTAGAGTGAATCTGCTCAATTATTATTAACAGAAAGAAAAAAAGCATTTTTATTTTATCTTGAAGTTAATTTTTTTGAAGTGTTACTGTAAATTATAGACTCCAATGAAAAACATGGTTTGTTTTCAGTATATTCATTCGGATAATTCAATCTAATGTACATTAGCAGAGCAATTCAAGTGTTTTTACTTCTGACTAACCAGAAGTGAACAGCTTTAAGTGCAGAAAACCTTCCCCTTCTCAGAAAGAAGCTCTGAGAGATTCCAGCTGCACCTATATCCCTCTATTTCCAAACCAAACTCCAATTTGCTAAATTAAGCTCTAATTTTTGGTATTGCAGGTGACATCAAGAGAAGCAACAAGTATCGCAGTGCAGTACTAGGAGTAGGTCTGCCTTTGCTTTTGTACCCGGGCCCATCATTGCCTGTACCAATTCTCTGTTTCATCTCACTATGAGCTCTGGAACTGCTGTCTGTGCCTGCTTTTATGGGCAGCTCCTCTTAGCCACAAGTCAGCTACTCATGGTCCTGCTCCTCAGATTGGTGAAGTCCTTATATTGAGAATGAATCACAGTAATCTTCTACTGAGTTAATAGTAAAAGTATAGGAGTGATCTTTAAACTTTGGACAGCTTTTTTTCTTTAGCTTTGATCTTCATGGTAAGTGCTAGGAATGTTGCTTTTAAAACTTTTTGTAGAAGACTGAGCAACTCTAAGCCATTTTGAATTCACAGAGACTAACGTTTTTAAGCAAAAATATTTTGATAAATCCAGATTAAAGTATTTCAAAATTGCTCTTACTGAGGTTTTTGAACTTTTTAATTGTTTGTACACTATGTAACCTAATTATATTGTGTTAGATAATTTGTGATTTCTTTATTTTGCCTAAATACATCAAAAGATGAATTATTGGAGAATATTGCCTGTAAGTATAATGGATTCATGAGAACTGTGAGTATTTAATAGCTTTACAAATCACACTGAGAAAACCAGAATTTATTTCAACACCTCATTGGCTATCCTTGCTAAGCCAGCAGTTCTCGTAGCATTTTTTCCCTTCTGTCAGCTAAATTAGTGAGAGCAGTACTTGCATTCTTCATTTATTAAAATATGGGGTTCCATGGGCTTACTTATTATCAATATTTAAATAACAGGATCATGGCTATGGTTGAAAGGTACCTTAAAGATCATCTGGTTCCAGCCCACCTGACATGAACAGGGACACCTTTCACTAAACCATGTTGCTCGAAGCTCCACCAGGCTGCCCTTGAACACCTTCAGGGATGGGGCATCCACAACTTCCCTGGGCACCCTGTTCCAGTGCCTCACCACCCTAACAGCAAAGAACTTCTCCTAAACAGATGCTTGATGCATGCATGGGGATTGCATCCTTTGTGCTTTCATATAATATCATATCATCCTTTCTTATTTGAAAAATTGCTGGGAATCTTGCAGAAACTTAGACATGCTTTTCAGTGAAATGAGGCACAGAAAAGGAAAGAAAATACTATGATGGATGGCAGTGATATGATAGATCTAATGAATGAAACAAATGCAGTCAAATGGACTTTCTGACAAGCATCTGTGCATATGCATTGTTGATCTTACCCCTGTTACTGCCCATCATCTGCCTGCTGCTGAGCCATAATCCACTGCAGTGCAGAACTGTAGGCGATCAGCACAGCTTTACCCACCTGGAGGGCAATGACTGCTGCCGTGTCAGTCCTCAGCAGCACTTTGTTTTTATCCGGGTGTAGTGTGAGGTGTGCTCTGCTGTTGGAAGTTCATGAAAACCTGGTGCGGATAGACTCACAGAAAGGGATACTAGGAGGAGCAAAACACTTCAAATGTATCCTGAAATATTTGTGCATATGATTAGGCTGAAACTGCTTGAAACAGCTCATGGGTCAGAGAGATACTGTTATTTCTACTCATTGCTCATTTAAAAAATTTATTCTGGATGTTACAAAGAAAAAAACCCACTAATTATAGAAATTTCTTTAAAAAAAACAACTTTGTATGTTGATTCACTATCTTAAGAGGATGGAGATTTGGAGAAATATTTTGTGATTTTCTCTTGATGGTTCACTCAGTTCAAGAAAATTAAAGTCAATTGGTCAGTTATTGATAAAAAGCAAGAGTTTGTTGGAAAAGTGATATTTTAGCAAAAAAAACCTCCCAAAGCAGCAAAATAAACAAACATCAATTTCCTCTGTAAGGAAAAAAGATTAGCACATGTTTCAGTGTTAGCATCTCCAAAGGTGTTCATAGAAATTTCTCTTTACTCTGGGAAATACTGGGAGGAGCTATGAAGTGGCCATTCTCTGTGTATACATCTTCATTTGTCTAGGCAGAGTTTTTCTTTCAGTAATTTGAAAAGAGATACTTATTTACATTTGAGAGAGTGAGTACTTCATGGTTAACACAGCACTAGATACAGGGTGCAGACAATGAGTTGTGATAGGCAGAGGGAGTCACTATTCTGAGGGTACATTTGGCTTTGGAGGAACAGTGAGCAAATACTGTTCATTCCAGCTTCCCATTCATTATGATAGATATTCTTGTGAACTGGATATTCCTGTCAAATGGATGTGTTAAATCTAGTCCCAGAGCACACTCATTTGGAATGACTGAAAAATGGGTGGCTACAAATATACTACATCATTAAGCAGTTAAATCTCCATCATAATCTGTTTTCATCCATGATTTCAAATCAACTGGAATACTTTTCTCGCCCTTGGACTGTTTAATTAGTGTCAGGGCTGTGGGGTGGTTTTGTTTGTTTGTTTGTTTTCTGGGTTGTTTCACAGAAAAAGTTAACTTTCTTCTATGCAAGTCCTAGATCCAGTATTCATAGGACACATGAGCAAATGCTCAATATTTTTAGGCATATAATTTAAATGCAAACGACTCTTAGGCTTTAAATGAATCATGTGCTTTACTAAATATGAACCAAAATAGAGAGCAGGGGCATGAGAGGTGGGAGGAAGCTGTTCTGTTAGACGCATATGTTAGGTATGTCTTCTTTCTGTGGTCTTAGGGCTGACTAACAGGGTGTACTACACTGAGAAATAATAAATGTTAATTGTTTTGTTTACAGCACAGTGGATTTGTGAATTAGGCATAATTTATGTAAAACTATTGCATGAGGTACAAGGATGTGGACAGTAGGTAGACTAGATAGATTGTATTATGGAATCTAGAAAACAGCAATCAGTTAAATGGAATAAAGAAATACAATGATTGGTTATAGAAATGTGATTAACTGAATGCTTCTAATACCTACCATTGGGGGAAAACACTGATAATACAGTTACAGCAAATGAAGTTAAATTATTGTGTACTTAAAGGGTCAGAAACATTGTGTGTCTTGTTAATTAGCCAGGGATTTTTAAATGTATTCATTTCTAATATGTCGTAAAAAGATAGAAAGCTGTACTTTTCAAAAAAACCCAAAAACTTTCTGACTCTGGTATATTTAGAAAAGAAAAATATTAGTAAAACTCTAGGAGAATTTTGATCTACAAAACAATAAAATTATTTTGCCAAAGGTAAGTAATTATTGTGTGAATTAACTGTGTGAATGTGGTTACACAGGCTAGAAAGCTGACTGTACCTATTTGCTTTGCACCTTGAAGACAGCAGTGCATGACTGCAGTCAGAGATCTGCATTCAGATCTTGTAGATGAACAGTTCCTGTTCATGTGAATGACAGGAGTTGCCATAAATATTTTAAAATGTAGCTCTTAGTTAGTAGTCCATTAAACAATTGCATACTCAACCAGTCCAAAAATTACCCTTCCTAATTTTCTGCCTAAAGAGCACTGTTGTAAATTCTCAAGAAAAGCAGGAGATCACGATGGCCTCTAGGAACTCTGTGGTACTGTCTAGTAACAACATGGAAAATTAGCTTATGCAATTCTTTGAGAAGGATGCTGAATCTTGGTGATGAACCAGAGGGTTAATGAGATAGGTTAGCTGTACAAATATCTGCTACAACACTATAGTTTTTGGGAAAAATGAAGGCACCAAGGCATAAAAAGGAGTGGTAGGAAGTGAAAATCCTAAATATAAAGGATTTGAAGAACAAAAGGTGCCCTAGCATGTAGAATATATAGGAAGAAGGTCATTAATTTGGGTCCCCGCTGGTAAGTATAGGTGACAAAGAGTATAAAGGGGTAGTTAATTTTAGGGTTATCTGCCACTAACAGGAAAGCAAACGGAGAACTAGAAAAGGAAGAATACAAGTGTCTAAGACCTTGCACTGTAAAAAGAATGCCTACAGGAGGAATAAGTAACCTTTCCAGGAGTTCTATGAAACTCAATTTCTTTTCAGCTTTCTCTGAGAAGAGAAGAAAGTGTCTAGTAGATAGTTTGGCAATAGTTAGGAACAAAATGGTTAAAATATACTGCTCAATTGCCAGGCTCAAGACTGATTCCAGCATTATGTCAGTGGAGGCCTCACCAAAGCCAGCTGCTAATGAGAATTTTTTTTTTTCAAACAATTCATTTCTGGATCTATCAGATTTCCAAGCTACTACAATGGTGGGGGGGTGGTGGGAGAAGGAGGGGCTAATATCCTTTTCCACCCTAATGTCAACTCTTATGTTAATCTGATAGCATAGCAAGCAAATTTTAAACACTAACCCAGTATAAGATTTCTTTCATCTTCCTATCTGCCACCCCTCACCATGTAAGAATAAAACAGATTAGTTTAGTCTTGTTATGGTGGGAAGGCCCAGCTTTCTGTTAGACAAAAATATTCCAAAGTGAGAAAGTTAAAGAAGGTACCTGGACCTTCCTCATTTTGGTTGGCAATGACACATTGATACTTCTGAAGCCTTCTCATGACACTGTTTAGGCAAATTAAGCCTGTCCACAGGCAAGTGAAAAAGTGTGATCTGTATCAGAGAGCTCTCTGAGTGCTATGAACAGCTCTCTTTGCTTCCTACTAGCTACAGACAAGGGCATGTATTAGCTGCAGGAGTCATTTACTTTTGACCTTGACAATAGTAATTTTTCCAGTTTCCATGTATATTTCTAAAACAGATTCCTTTGCTTCATTGCTTCTAACTGCTTTGAAATATACCCATCTCAAAGGTATGATGAATACCTTCAGTTTTTCCAGCAGTGTTGTTTCTTTCTTTCTATTTCAATATAATAAACACCATTTTTATTTTGCAAATTAATAATGCATTTGAATTCTGCAGGTGTTTTTCTGTATGCTTTAATATCTTTTTTAAATTGGAGATAATGCAATTGCTCTTGATGGTCAAAAAGGTAGCTCAGCCCTTGTAACATGATCAATTTGCCATTGCTGTAGTTGTTCACTCACAGCTGTGTGATGGTTGATCTTTTTTTTAATAGACGTGATTGTATCACCATTTTACTGCTTACCATTTTTTTGCAACAAAAAGCATGAAGATATACTGAATTTAATTTTCTGTAGAGACATACTGTCAAGGTTGCATTTGAAAGTTGTCCTTTACTGTATCTGTGCATTAGCATTTTTTCCACAAGTGATCTCTGAAAGAATACTTCCCTCCAATGTCTTGTTTCTATCTTTGGGTACTGCCAAAAGTCTCTAGTCTTATCTTAAATGCATTCTTTTTGAATTGCAATGGCAGCACTTCTAAGTGTACAAAACATCCTACATACACCCATACTGGAATGACAGTACAAGCTCTTCTCTTTTGTTTTGTTTTGAGTTCTTACTTTTTTATGTTCTTCTTTGTACCTAGAGGGAGTGCTTTCCCACTCATGCCACTTCTTTTTTGCTACTTCGGCTTTTGTAAAACAGACAAATTTGCAACTGTGTGTTTGTGGCTAGAGACAGATAATAGGTCAAAAGCGATGTAGGAAATCATGACTGTTGCTACAATGCACAGTTCTCAGTGATAGTTTAGCTTCTGGGAATGATGCAGGTGTGGGACGTACAGTGGTCAGGATGGTGTTTGTGCATGTCAGAGTACAAAGCCCAGAGACAGAACACTTCAGGCTAAGCTCTCCAGAGGTGACAATGATAGAAAGCTCCACAGGCAGAGCCTTGAGAGTCTTGTGAGTATGGATGAGCATCACAATCAGAGTTGCATTTTTCTGGAACATGTCGCTCAGGGCACTCGAACTGCTCTGAAAAGCATCTCCAGAGGACTATAGCTCTAGCCCAGGTGAAAAGGGGTAACTTAATACCATGTTAAGAAACTCTGATTTGTGAGGAATTTCTGGGATGATGAAAAATGGTGGAGTTTGTACAAGGAAAGATGTTCTCCAGAGAAGATTCAAAACTTGGGATGCATTTATGTGTTGGCTTCGTATGTATACTGAGTGGGTAACACGGGACAAAAAAAGCTCTCTTAAATTTCCAGAAGGTCAAGAAATTAGATGTATGTTATATCTGGCAGAATGCTAGATGACACCTCATGGTGCAAGCCAAGCTTTCTGCCTTACGTAAAATTCTGTTGCTGTGGGTTTAAATTCCTTTCTGACCTAAAATCTCCTGCAGCCTTGGCAGAAGGAGAAACTCCTTTTTTTTTTTTTTGCTTCTTTTTTTTTTTTTTTTTTTTTTTGCCTTGAAGATCTGGTCTTTGAAGAAAGAATGGAAAGTAATAGAAGCATTTTTTAAAAAAAGTGCATAATAATAAAGTGACAGAAAAAAATGAATGGGAGAAGCTGCAATTATGCAAGGACATAGAGTTTTGCTAACATGCAATAGAACCTGTGAGTTTTCAGAATTCAAATTGAATTTAGATCAGGAATTTTGTCTCTATTTGTCTTCAAAATATCAACATTTTACAAAAAAAATTTAATAATTTAAATAACTGTGTTCCTTGACACCTATTGAAGGTTTATCAATAGACTTATATTGAAGGTTTTTGACCTTGAAAACATCTAGAAAATATAAAATCTGAATAAATTTGAACCGGGAAAGTGCCAGGTTGTGCACATGGAATGGGGCAACCCTGGATGTGTGCACACACTGAGAAAGGAGACCAGCGTCACAGAAAGTGATTGTCCCGCTCTGCTCTGCACAAGGTGTGGTCTGACCTTGGATATTGTGTGTGGTTTTGGCCACTACAATATAAGAAAGCTAGAGAGCTATTAGAAAGTTCAAAGGAGGGCAAAAAAGATGGTGAAGGGCCTTGAGGTAAAGCCATATGAGGAGTAGATGAGGTCACTTGGTCTGTTCAGCCTGGAGAAGAGGAGACCTCATTGCAATCTACACTTCATGAGAAGAAATAAAGCGGCAGACAATGATCCTTTCTCTCTTTTTCACCCAGAGGGTGGTTGGGCACCAATAAGCTCCCCAGAGAAGTGGCCACAGCCCCACACGTGATAGAATTCAAGAAGGTTTGGACAATACTCTTGTGCACATGGTGTGGCTCTTGGGGATGTCCTGTGCTTGGACAGGAAATCAATAAACATTGTAGGTCCCTTGCAACTCAGGATATTCAATGATTCTATACAATGGTAATAGCTATCAAAATTCCTCTTATTTGAAAATTTGAATTATGAAGTTTCAGCAATTCCTACATAAAATACTGGTGCTGTCAATTTGCCAAGTAATGCATGAACATGGTTTTATGGTTTCATCGTCTGTGCTGTTCTGCTTAATGTTGTACTGGCTAAGGTTTATACGACCTTAAAATGTGTCACTGGTTAGCATTTAGTACTCATATATGTTGGGACTGCCCATAATTAAAAAAACAGTTGTATCACCACTGCAGACATAGAGGAAATAGGCAGAAAAAAAAAAAGCTTTTGTTTCACTAACCCCACAAAGAAGCAGTTGAAGAAACTGTACAAGTTTCATTTGGAATAGGATTCTTGCAGGATCTTCATTTGCTGGCACTGCTCAGAACTGAGATCTGTAATCTGGGAGATTACTTCCTGCCCTCCTACCCACAGCATTTTCCATCGCTGCAGTCAACTAGGCAGCAGCATGCAGATGAACCTGGGAACGAGGCAGGCAAGGAAACAAAGGAAAGGAAAAGAGGGCTGCTAACATTTTTTGAAACCATGATTTCTTCTGGTGTTTTTTCTGTTTAAGTGTGTCAGATTTTATTGTCACATTAACTTGGGAAATACCTTTTGCTTTTACATCTAGAATCAACTTTTAATTCTCTTTGAAGAACTAAATACAGTTGGACGCATTCATCTTCCAGGAATATAATCTTTTCTCTATGAAGATGACACATAACCGGAAATTGTAAGGTGACCTCTGAAAAGATGAAAGGATATGCCTCTCTATTTCATGCAAGTTTTCTTGTCCTAATTAATGGTGAGGCTTCACAAGATGGCAGATATGATCTAACAAATCACAACTGTCAAAGGCCTCCCCTTTCTCTTTCATGTACTCTACCAACTGCTTTCTGACAACAAGCTCCATGCTGATTTTTTCTTGTGCAGTGATTTTGGTGCTTATTATGACTACTCAGTGTATTGATTCATCTTACTAAACTTTCAGGATGTTAACCTGACAAGAAAGGCAAATTGCTTTATTTGATGTTCATGAGTCCATTTTGGGGGAAGTGCCAGAGCTGGTCCATGTGGCATCACAAGGGTCTAGGATGTAACTGTGAGACTCAGTGAACAATTAGAGCAAGGCACTTAGAGCAAGAAAACTTCCCTTGCATGGTTTTCTTTTGTTTTTCTTTCTGTCCGATAAATTAAATACAATGTTTCAATGTTTCTTTATATCTTTTGGCTGATTTCTAGAGGAAAGCTGGTGACAATGTACTGTGGGAAACAGCAGTACACATTTAATTCTTTGTGAGACACAAATTTATTGTTAAGCCAGGCAGATCATCTGTTAGAATAACATAAAATGAAAAAGAATAAATATAAGTTCGCATAGAAATAGAAGAAAAATGACAGATTTTTTTTCTAACTGTTAACATAATACAGCAAAGGTAGGTGTCTACTTCTCTTGCTGTGTATTAATTGATTATTAGTATTTTGAATGGGATAGCTTTATTCTCAACATAAATCAGTTTGACTCCATGGACCACTAGCTGTTCGGTACTTTCTTGCTGTGAGTCTGTACTATACTGTGTTACTGTATCATCAGATTGCAGGGCAAGAACTTTTTGTTTTGACATGTTTCTCATATTATTCAGTGCTGTTTATGCTAAGATTGTTCTGCTTGTATAAATAGCAATTGACTCTGTGAGTGCATGTATGCATGAGAGATGGAGAAAGGGAGAAAGATGGAGAAAGAAGAGGAGAGAGAGAGTACAGAAGGGATGGAGGGAGAGAAACATTACATCCAGGCAACAGCCAAAAAGCAGCAGGGTTCCCAAAACCAGTGTGCTAATCATTCTGCTACCTGGCTTGGCCATATGGAAGTTGGACATGATATTTACCATAACCTGCTGGAGGTTAATTTTTCATTTGGAAAGAAAACTGCAGGTTTGGAGCTACCTGAGAGCTGAATATTTTATAATGCTGTGTGCTGAGAAGGAGTGAGAAGAAATTTAAATATCAAAAATGCACAAACAACCCTGCCTTTACCTGCCAAGACTGACATATTTTTAGTTCTGTGGAGAGAAAATATTCAAATCTACCTGCTGCTTTTAATGAGTCCTGAGATATTTCCTGCAAACCTGCGTATCAGATCAAGTGCTGACTAAATGAATACTGACCATCACAGAACTGCTGATTAGAGGCCTTTTTAGTCATACTAGGTTGGTCTAAATTAGCACTGTGCATTTTGGAGACACTTCAATACTGCTTTTCTCTAGCAACAGTATACTAAATGTAAATAGCTAATTTCAGCTTTATGACAGGACTGTAAAGAAGTTGCCCTACTCTGCCAGCCACCTAAATAATATATGAATACAAGCACAAGACCAAGAAAATCATGGTATATTTCCTCACTATCAACTTTCAGAGAAAGGACATTCTCACCTGGTATCATTCAGTTACTCATATTTCTAGTTTTGATGCTGAAGATTTTGAAAGTGTAAATAAAGGACTTTTGTTTCTCATTGTCTGTGTGACTGTGGAACAACATAGTAAGAGACAGAGATGATACCTGTTAGGAAGAACCAAGTACATGAATTGTTAGAACAAAATTACAAGGCAGTTGAGGTTTTTTTATTATTTGTGTAATATTTAAATGCATACTGCATGACCTTTTACTTCAGACCATTAACATATTAGAATTGCTTGTATATTAAAATAGAATTAATTTAGTAGTGTAAATCACATATTGTATAAGGAAATTAGTATCGCATCAAATGAAAACTATTCATCAGTATCCTGTTAATATATCTAGGGGCAACCTTAAAGAGTAAAAGGCAGAACAAAAATTTTAAAAAACCCAAAATGTTTTTGTACACGAAAGTAGCTGCTGCTAGAAGAAATCTTCTCTCAGAGTAGGGTTACCAGGTTTACGCAGTGGGGTTTTTTTTCTTTTCAATTTTTCTAGGTACAAGAGCAAATTTTGCCTATCAGGATGCAGACATTGCTTTAGGATTTGTTTCAGCCCAGTTGTTGCCATAGAGTTGTGCTGGATCACACACAACCATGACAATTTCTTGCACTGATCAGCAGACAGGGTGGATGAATTGGTACATCTCACTTCTTCTCCAATTTCAGACCACCTATAAAGGACACAGTAGTAAGGGTATAAAAGTGAAAAAGAGAAGAGGTGAGGGAAGCACATGGGAACAGGTAGAAATGCCACCCATTATTCACACCCTGACATGCAGGCTCAGAGATGAAGGGTGAACAATCTGCCCATTTTGCAGCTGACAGAACTGATATTCTTGTCCTTGAAAGAAATGCCACAAAGCACTGTCAGCTGTCTTTCTTCTTCTGATCAGTTCCCAAACTCCTCTCTGACTTGTAGTCCCAGGGGAAATTTTTGTTGTCTTTTCACTTTTTTTTTCTGCAGGCTTCCTCTTGTCTACTCCTTCATGGACTTTTGCCATTTGCCTCAACTGTGTCCCATGGAAAGCACTGAGGATACTTTAATGTGACAATGAATCATCACATTAAAATATCTGTCATGCTGTTAGATTGCTGTAAAGAAAATCAAAGATTAACAACATATTTTCAGTGTTGTTCATTTCCAGTAAAGTGGTTCTGCCTTGAGAATTGTATTTTCAGTGATAGTTTGACAAAATTTACAGGAATTTTAATGGACAGATAGTTTTAATAGTTATAATAACAGGATGGCTTTTATTTCTATTTTAGGAAGCAATGGATTTCATTAAAGGAAGCAGAAATGTTCTATACAACTAGAATAGATCTTAATTAGAGATTGTTAAACTATAAACAAGAAGAGCATGAAGTGTTTTTTTAATTGGTGCCTCCAGAACAACCATCACATTGGAAACAGCAGGATTCCACCTTAAAATTGCCTTATGCATTGGTACATCAATTACATAAGTCCTACCCTCCCTTCTCCTTCCCTCTCCTCTCCCTTTCTTTTTTGGCTTATATGAGACCTGACATAAAACAGAAAGGTTATGCTGCAGTAATAAAAGTCTGACAGAGAACCTCTTGATACTGTGTTTTTTAAGAGTGGCTGAGATATCTCACCCCCATCTCTCACCCTGCTTGTGATAAGAAAGTTCAGACCCAGCTCACGCAGGAAGAACTGAAATGCATAAATTTCTGTTATAGGTTTACCAAATGCAAGAGGAGCAATTAAAGGAAATTTCTCATTTCATGGCCTTCTACACAAACTCTTTGCTAGCTTCTTTGCTAACTTATAGCTATATGTTCATTTAGAAGGATTCTTGTTAGATCAACACAAATACGGGGAAAAGTGCCTCTTAGCCTTCTGCATTTATTTCACTTTTCACCATGCTGTATCATGTATATTCATAAGACAAAGAAGCTGATTTTGGATTGGTAGTGGGCAGTCTGTACACAACAGAACGTAATAAAATTTTCTAAAAACTACTTTTATTTTTGTCTCTTACTGTGAATTTTTAATACTTCTTTTAAACTACTAGAAGTTTGGTAGAATAGGAACATCCAAATCCAAGAATAATATAGATTATTTATTATGTAGGTTAAATGTTTAATTCTTACACACTGGAAAGCATTCTCATTTGCACTCAATTTTTTTGGTCTGTAGTGGCTATTACTGTGATAGTCAGTAAAGTCTCCACTGAGGGTTACTATGTAGATAAATGAAAGTGTAAGAAATTTATGATCTGTTTCAGTATTGTTAAAAGCACACATATCTATGGAAGCTTGCTAGAATAGCAGACAAGAGGTTGTTCCAAGATGGGAGGTGAGATATGGTCCCTTAAGGCAAAAGCCTGCAGTTGCTTAGATGTACATCAGACTGCACTAAAAACAGTATCTGGTTGGTTTTGGTGAGGTGTTTTTTTTTTTTTGGATAACCCTAATAGAGGTATTTGTCTAGTAAAGAAAGAGATTTGCTTCAGTCCTGTGCAACAAGGCAACAAATATTTCTTACCTAATTTCATTTTTCTCTGTTTAGTTAGGGCGATGAAGGAGTGGCATAAAATAGTGCCATGAAATTTGCAGGATAATATATCTGGTGGTTGAAAGAATGGAGTGAAAGAAGGCATTGCACCCTGTTCTTGGCTTCCTATTTGACTCCTATTTTTAACTTTTCTTACAACAGCCAAATTGGGAAAAAAAATATTTCAGTACTCTTTAACCTAAATTATATTCTCATGTTCCATCTTACACTAAATTCATTGCTTTACCTGATTATCACATAGTCTGGTGATGTCATTGTTTGCCAATTAAATGGTGTATGGATAGAGGGTAAGGAGAAAGTAAAATGCCAACAATATTTGCATAATATTTCTTCATTATATTTTATATAATCTCTCATGTTCAGGCAGAGTGTTTCTTCCATTTTTATTATGGTCAGTATTGCACATGGTATCTGTGGAAATACGGTGTCATAAAATAAGAGCAACAACTGGAATAACAGTTATGCAATACGGATACCACAGTAATGGGTTGTATTTTGCAGCCAAGGTCTACTTCCTTTTAATTGCCATTTGGGGTAATTTTCATCCCACATTAAAGGCAATTGTTTATCCATCATAACATCTGTAAATCTAGTTATGAACACACTGCAGCAGCTTTACTGAGTCTGTAATACCCCTTTGCAGCAAACCTTTGCCTGTGATAGTAGCTAACTTTGTTATGGCCCAAGCTAGATGGGTAGTAGTATTTTCAAGAATAAGTACTGTAATGTTAGGGCTTATCTTTCCAAATGAGGTAATATTCTACCTGACAAGAAGATCAGGAATGAATTCTGCTGTCTTCAGAGCACATTCAGATATACTGCTTTTTTTGTCAAGGTTTTGAAGGATCAGTATTAAGCCAGATCTGGACTGATACAGCTTGGTGTGCAATCTTGCAGGAAGATTTATTAGCTGTCTGTACATATAGTATTTCTCCAGGCATTTTAAGGTCATCTATGTTTTAGTCAATTTGGAATCCTAGTTTTAGCCTTTGTATTCTTTTCAGTAGTTCCACCCTCTGTTACTCTTTTTAGTTAATTTAGATAAATTTGCCTGACTATTCACTCAGAATTTAAGAAGCAGGAGTTGTCTCTACTGTGGGGTTATTCTTCTCCTTTGTTTGATAAAAGTTTGTTGTCATGGCTCAATAAAGTATAAGCTGCAGTCTGTTAATTTTGGCAGTTTTTATTTGCTGAGGATACTTGGCTTGCCCTCTCAAATGTTCACCTGATTCCACTTAATTTATTTACTTTCATTAATTTCTTGCATAGTTCTGTGATCAACCATGTGGCCATTATTAACACTGATTGGACACATAGTTGCATGCAAAATTTTTTATTAAGTTCAAGAGAGGAAAACTTGATTTCGACTTTTTGCAATTAACTTGACAGATGCATAGATAGCACTAGATGGATAGATTCAAATAAAAAAATTGCTTGCATAGACATAATGTCATTATTTTTTGAAGTTTTCACTTGATGAGGTTTTTTTCACATAAACAGACCTAATTATACTCAATTTGATGCAGGGACACCTACATCTGAGATTTTAGTTTTTAAAAAGTACCTGAAACAAGCTGAAGAAACATGAAGTGACTCGTTAATAGAGATACAGCATTTTGACCAAATCCATTATTAATAAGTCCCATTAGAAAGGGAGAATTGAGGTCTACCGCTTTTCCTTTGTCACTTTTAATCGTGAATATAAATATTTTTATAAAACTCTGCAGGACTAAGTACGTTTAGTTTAAGTTGTGCAGCACACTTGGATGAAAGATTTTCATGTTTAGATATTCACTACTCTATTGTTTTACTCCTGTTATACGAAGAATAATATGTCTCCTTATGCTTTTCCCAGGTCACTTAGAACATCTTTTTGGTTAAAATAATTCAAGCCTTCTTCACATTTTTGCCAATACACCTTCTTTGGGCCTGGCATAAAATCCCATTTCTTTGTTCAGAATTCTTGTCATTAACAACATCTTTTTTGTGGGAGACGGAAATGTATCAGGAAGCATCATTATCTGTTCTGTCCTGTATATTTAATTTCTGTGTTTAGGCAATCAAATGACTTGTTCTTTTTGCTGCAGGTGTGCACAGAAGCATGTGCTTTCAATGGTCTTCGAACAGTAACCAGTAGTAACATCTCTTTACAGTTTTATTAGTTGGTTGTTTTGTTCAGCACATCCTTCTTAGACTCATTCTTTGTTCATGGACCATATGAGAAAACATAAATGAAGCATTGATTATAGAAGCTTTGTGGTTGGTAGCCATAGACTATTTTTTAAAATGCCATACCACACAACTTGAAGCTTTTGACATTTGCTGCAGTTCATTCCAGGGAATGAGTCATATCAAGGGTTGGTCAAAATGGGGTTATATCCAAAGTTAGGAGTGAAACAAAGATAATTAAGACCTGAATCCTCTAAACAAAATCCTGTGGTGGTTTAGTAATGTTACCATTTTTTAATATAAGCATAGTTTTATGGGATAGACAGCAAAAGGTCTGCTTAGCATGTTACCGTGGTAGCCTTTCTGAATTTGTTGGCCCAGCCACCAATAAACTTTTAGCATTTGGCACAAGCTAATACATCCAGCCACATGACACATGACAAGTTTCTGCAACCAAAACAGTGCATCATATACAGTAAAAGGAAATGAATGTCTAAAAATGTGACAAAAATATCCTCTGCAGATGTAGGACAATGATAAGATTATTCTGTTCAGAAAGGAAAGATTTCTCATTTCAAATTCAGTACTCTTTAATGTTTTGGACAAAACCGAGGATTAGCAGCCAAGTGATGAGAAGAGTTCTGTTTGGACACACTAGTAGAAATTATTTTGAAGACTGTCAGGTTTAATATACTGAAATACAATACTTGAAGTGAAGCTCTGCCTTTCTGACACACTATCAGTGACCGTAAACCAGAGATGGAAAAAAAGGGCATACAGAGAGGCAAACCATTTAGTCTTGATGAGCACCAAAAATTCTAATTCAGTGGCTACATTTTCAGACAGAATAAGGAAGAAATACTGGTTTTCTCATGCCTCAAAAGTTCAGCAAGGTACTTTGCTTTAGTTTATGCCTTATAACTGAAAGATAAGAGGAAGGACAGCAAAACAGAAATTCATATTACCGATTCTCTCTAGGAAGCTGATTGAGACTATCAGAATTATATCATTTTGTTGCTAAAGATAGATGTCCATCTCACTCATCTGTATTAAGCTTTTGATTCATGGGGAGTTTTGATTTCTACTTTTGATGGTTTTGATATTATTCTTGCAGAATAACTCTTTAGCAAGAAGAACCTGGGCTCTGTGCTTCATTGTAGAGATACAGTAGTCCAAACTTTAGCTTCCTAGTAACAGTTAAAGTAGGACAAAAGTAGGATTTGTTCATGCAAGTCATAGTATGTACTCTGTCTACAGCACATCTGTATAGCCGTCTTTGGGAGCAAGAAAAACCTTTTGCATTAAGGTACACCTCGTTCCCACGGTCAGTCAGCAAAAGCATAATGAAATCAAACTGCTATGTGATTTTTATAATATATTAAAAAATAAAGTGTAACTGTACAGATAAGAAACTAGTTGAACAGATGATCTGGGTTGAAGTAGCTTAGTCAGTCAAGTAAGGCATAAGTACAGCTAATTTACCTTTAGATGAAGTGATTGATGGATGACTCTGAGGTCTCTTTGGATTGTACTTTTCTCTAAGTCATCTCAAATTAAAAAAAAAAAATTCTCCCTTTCAAGAGGATATTCTCAACTGGAGAAACACGGCAATAACCCAGGAAATGTAAGAAAATATTGTAACTGGAGAATTTGTTCTGACATACTTATGTCTTAAAGATGAGAGTGAGAATTGCAGTAGCCCCTATGATTTCTATGCACTAAAATTGTGATTCTGCTTGTGTGTACATAGATATAACAAGTAGACTATTGTAAATGGAGAAACCTTTCAAACCTACTCAGTTGATTTTGGATTGTCTCAGTTTTTTCTGTTGCTTGAAATTCTTGTGCAAATGAAGCATTTGCTTTAGAAAACACTTTTAGTACTATTGGCAAAACTTATTGATATGAGGATTAAAGAAATAATAGTAATAAATACAAAATAATCATTGCCTGAAACAATAGTGATAATAATATCAAGAGACAAGACACTCCCTTAATTTATTTAACACTAATCTTATTCTGTGCAATGGACTAGAGAGTATTTTGTGTAGGGATGATGTTAAGATAGTATTTATGCATGCTGAGATGTTTCAGTAGAACGCTTCACTGTCTTCATTTTATAAAATTCCATGCAGATTGAATTTTCTTAGTAGTTGTCCTTTGTGTGCAATGTATACCAATCCAAATCAAGACTGGGTAACATCTGCCCTTCTATCAGGCATTCTGGTGCTTACACTGCCTTTATTAGACCAGCATGAGTGGTAAAAAGAGTCAAGTGTTTAGGTTTCCCACTGGCTTCAGAGCCACATAGTGCTGTAATAGTTTTCTGCCAAAAAAAATCACATAAATATAAAGGTAAGTCTCATAGTGCTTTAATGAGGCAAAGTAGGAGTGTTTTCTGCATATTTTAAGTGGAAGAAGAATCTAGAGATACAGAAACCAGATTCACTGAGTTTTGGTTAGTTTTCTGTCATGAGCAATTTCCTTGGCATTCCATTTGCTTATATAATTTTTCTCTGCGAAAGTCAACCCAGTTGCCCAGTCTCATAGCATTAACAGAGGATAGTATCTACTCTGTTCAGTGAAGACATGCCAGACACTGGAGATTTTCACTGGATCACAGAGAGGCTTATCTTTCTGGGATAGATTAGCTGTACTATTTCCAGTGACAGCTCAGCCATTTGGGCAATTTTCAATTAAGAAAGAATTGAGAATAATAAAATCCTTTTTGGATCCGTCATCTATTTACTTTTTCTCAAGCATCAAAAATTTCAGGATCTTATGGTGCAAACCAACAGCACAAGATAATGTCACCACAGCTGGGACTATCTGCGTACCTCACCTTACAAAATAGTCCTTCGGACTATTGCACTGCACCAAGCAGGTCTGCAGGCCAGTCCAAATTCTACATGGTTTGCATGAACTGGAACAACTAAGTCCAGCTGGATCTTAGCTTTTCCCAATAACCAAGGTTTAACTGGTTGAACATAAGCTGATTCAGCCTTGTCTGGATTTTGTGGAGGCACTGGATGTCCTTACACCAAAAATCCCCATGTCCTCCCTAGGACCCTGGTTAGTCTGTTGTTTCAGTTCTCTCCTTATTATCCTAGTTAATAGGGTTAGCTATAGTGTGCCAGAAGCTGACACTGAAGAATCATAAGGTCTGCTGGGAAAGAGACCAGAACAAACCACAATATAAATTCACCCTTTGAGTACTAAGTATCTCTTGTACTGTTCTTTTCAAGAGGTGCACCATAGATGTAAAAAAGAGTACAGACAAGGGCAAAAATGTAGAACATCTTTTGTATGAAGAGATAGTTATTCATGAACCTGAAAAAAGTACGTGGATGGGATATGATGTAGACGTCCTGTAAAACTGAACGATGTGAAGACAAGGAGAGTATTATTATTCTGTTTCCCGTAACACAAAAACATAAAAGCACCAGATAATATTGTTGGACAGGGTTTTCAAAATGAATGAAATGTTCTTATTTCTATAGTGTATTATATACCTTATTCCAATGTCGATACAGGCTTTATGTTGAAAAATAATCATTGTCATCATGTCCAGTGCAGACAGACAAAACTGCTGCTCTTTCAAAGCAATTCTTTTACCCTTACCAGTTTTCCAAAGTTCACATATTTCAGTCTTTATGTCCAGGGGGTGGAAATAATGAATATCCTGTGTCTGCCTTCATTCTTGCCCCAAGTCATATGTTGAGGTTTTCTTAAGTTTCCAGTTAATGTCAAATGCAACTCTGAAATATCAAGAGCACTGGGAAACAGAGCTCTTACAGTGAGGTTTCTTTTATAATTTTACAGCTGCTGCTGAACTACTCTAGTGCTGCATGATTCAATATGACAAGTGCTAGGTAGCTGACAGTCTTCCCAGAAAACATATCCCACTTCAGCCAGCAATTCTTGGGTATGTGGTAGGAATTTATTGATGTATCTACCTACCTTCTGATAGGTAAGAATTGGATTAGAATACAATAAATTTATTTAGATGGTCATAGTTGTCCATATGGGTCAGTTTTCTGGATTGTATGCTGCCAGAACATCCTTAGAACAGACTGACATTTCAGAGGTGTAGTGTTTTCACCTGGATTTAACAGCTTCCTCAGCCGTGAATCCATCATCAAATGGCATCTGGGCCTCTAACGGAATTACAGTTTTTAGGTTAAGCGATTCCTTAAATGTCATTCTGCCATGTCTTACCAGTTTTCTCTTTTCAATGAGGCACCCTGTGTAAAACCATCAGTTGCTATAGAAAAATAATTTATATTCCTGTGATACAAACATACAAAATCCTTTAAAATGCTCTTAGCCCCAAGAGCAGCACTACCCTAGCTGTTTTAATCTGGTCTGTCTTTGCCACTCAGCACAGTTCTCTCCTGGTAAAAAATTTTAACCTAGTTTGTCACATCTATGAAATGCATGTTTACAAATTCTCTTTGTTGGATCATATCTGTGTATTGCTGTGTATGTATATATTTATGTGAGTATACATAAATATATATATATACATAAATGCAAAGATACTACATCCTTTGCCATGTATGTGTTAATGTGTATGTGTATTTAGTTCAAGCACAGTTTACACAGCTTTATAAAGACTTTCATATAGCTGATATAAACTATAATAGCAACTACAAATAGTAAGAGTGCAGTGATATCAGTGGCACTTACATTTTCTTTTGGCCACTAATTCACATATGTGCTCATGCAACGATAATTATGGTAAAGCCCATATTTTTTATCTTTATTTTTTATGAGGTCTGCACAGACTTTTTCTTGAAGTTGTTATTCTTGTTCAAAGTTACCGCTTTTCATAAACGAAGAGGGAAATGTGACCTTTTTAAAGGAATCCCATTTTGGAATTATTTTTGATCATTAGCAGACTTTTCTGGATTTGGAACATGGGCCCTCTGTGTGTACTCTATCAGCACAAGAGTTGCTGTGGATCAGTTCATGTATTACTTAGGTGTTGGTTAACCTTCTGTATATATTCATGGATTTTCTTTGACACTGGTTTCATAATATAGGTCACTTGTTTTAGCATAGAAATCCTAAGAGCTCCTCAAGCACTGAGAGCTCATTATTTGCAACAGCCTTGAAGATGAGGGATGTCAAAAAAGACATACAGAAATTTATGCACCGTGGTTATGTAAAAGAACTGAATTTTGTTGTATGTCACTATAACTAAAAAAGGTTCTGCAGAAGCTTTGTGAATGTGTGTGTGTACCTTTTCTAAATTTATATTCTAAAATCAGGTTATCCTTGACCTCATAACCATTTTGATTTGGAACTTTCATCTTAATTTGGGTCTGCTGTGAATAAAGGACAAAGTGCAATAATAGGTGCTTTAAACTTATATCCAATACCCTCCTTCTGTGAAAAGAGAAAGTGTAACCCAAGTATCATCAAGAATTAGACTCAGTTTGTCCTGTTTCTTGGTCTTGTTTGGAGATTCCATGTAATTTGCAGATACTGATCAGTCTTCATGTCTCTACAAGTTCGAAAAATACAGTGTTAGTATCTCATTTTAGTAGCTTAGAATAGAGATCATGAAAAGATATGTCTGAAAATTTTTTTGATTTTTTTCTGTACTGAACTAGATACTGGGCCAAAAATAGAATTAAATTTTTGATTCTGTTTGTATGAGATATACTGTTTCTTAGTAATTTAGTGTTTTTTCTTGAGACTGGGGAAGCAGTTAGATTTTCTTGTTTGTTTGCTTTTGTAAATAAAACTGCAAAACCAGGAAGTGTCAGGAGTGTTATGCAAACACACACATTTATATTTAAAATGTTTATACTTTGTTACAAAGTAGCAGTAATTTGTCTTTGAGCAGTCCGGTCTTGCCTGACCCTAAACTGATTGAATCTCTGTAAGCATGAAAATTGGTTGCATTTCTATAACTTAGTCTTGATGAGCACATATTTCATTTTGTGAGGCATATTTCAAGCTCCGATCTTTTGCCCAGTCTGTCAGCCCAAACCAGAATTAACTCTGTAGAGAGTTTTGGAAAGCAGTTGGGGGTTATTACTTGGTGGACAAAAAAATGGCAAAGCTGCTTTACTACTTTTTAGTATCTAGTTAAGCACGTTCAACACATTTGTTTACAGAAGTTTAGTCACTCAATAAGTTCATGCATTTCCATAACATGTAAAAGAATCTATAGATCTTATTCATTGCATTCAGGACATGTCAATGCAGTAGAGCTAGCTGGAATAAGAAGAAATTTATTAGCATTTAATTAGAGAATGCTGGAAAGAACAAAATGCTTGACTGCTAGTTGTAAATGACAACCGCCCTTAATTCAGTGTGAAAATATTCATGAAATGTTATCCTTGAGGTTTGCATATGAATTTGGGTTTCGGCTTAGGGTCTTCTTTAATAGGGTCATGGGCTTCCTCTGCTTCTGTAGAGAACATTTTTCCATAGAGACCTTCAAGTGCTCAGTGTTCCTGAGCCTGCATTTAGTCTTACTTCTTTCTCTATTTTTCAGCAATGAGCAGTTTTTGCCAAAAACTGTTACTGGTTGTTTCTGCTTTAATACAACAATCCAGGTTTTAAAACTCTTATGCTGCCAATGCAATCTCTCTTAGTCTTCAGGTATGCCCTTTAACTTTCTTTGGTTTAGCTGTTCTTTGCTTCTGTGTATGAGAGACATGTCATTCTTTTCCTTGTACACTCATTCCTTGTACTTCTATGACAGAGAATTACAAGTTGCCTTCTTCTAGTTGTCACCATGCCTCAGTTTACTGATGCCTTAATTGGCAGGCTCATGCAAGCTCATGATCATCTTATCTTCTTTTCCCACATCTCATTTCCTAGAGAAGCAGGATCTCAGACTGGTTTCCTGTAAAATTCTTCCTGTAGTCCTATAAAACATGCTTTTCACTTGCTTGTAGATACAGGGTCATGCTTATAACTAGCACATATTTAGTAAGCTTGCTGCATTTCAAAGATTGGGATCATTGTTTAGGGTAGTTTCCAAAGTTTTCCGTGTGTCTACAATGAAGAAATGAAGTTTACAGTATTTTTTGTGGACAGCAAATTAACTGTAAGTTGGTTTGCTATAAAATATGAAAGTTTAAACCAAAAAAAAAATAGTAGTAATAAGTGAGATAAACAATGTGCGGATTATATTTTCTGACAAAAATGGCACCAGGATGTTGTAAAAGGTGTGTGGATGCATCCTGTTACTTTTGTGAATACAGCTTTTTTCTTTAGTTATGGCTCTTTTCCTTCAGATCTTGTTCCTACTAGTAAATTAGTACTGTCTCCTGTTTTCAGTTAAATTATTACGAAGGATTGAAATGGTTAATTATAAGACACAGAATTGTGCTCTACTTCGAATCTGAATCAGTGTCATCTTGTCTTTCTAAACTCAGCCTGTGAATTTTGAACAACAGCCACGTTTACCTCTCCTAAGAAAGCCTTGACAATCTGTGGGGTAGAACTTGGTAATATAATGAAGTTATTTCCAGACAGCATTCTTTCTCTTTCTTCTTCTGGTTGGACTTTCACCTGAGTGAGTGGAGCATCCTTAGCATTTTGGTAACTGGGCTTTGCTAGCCAGTAGTTAGAACAGCACATAGCTACAGAAGCCGGGAGTCCCAAGCCAGATCACTCTGAGCTTTGCAGCCTCTAGCATCAGTATCAAAGAACAGTTCCCTATGTGTCAGTACATTAATTTCTTTTTTTTGGGACTCCCAATACTTTTGTAGTTTTATTTCTGTAGGACTAAACACGTAGTTTTGGCTTTGAGTCAGGTGCATAGTGTGCTGCAAGAATTTGAGGTTTTGCCCAGAGTTCAATTTATGCCTAAAAAACCCCAAACAACAATGCCACCCTGCTATTTCTGCCAAAAAGTTGCTAATCTCCTGAGAAGTGAGTACTTTATGGATTGTAACAAAGAAGGAGAATTCAGGATGATGGAGACTTCAGGAGGTTTCTAGACAAACACTCTGCCCCTTGATCCACATGCTTAGCTATGGATCAAGCCAAATTCCTCAGGGCTTTATTCTGTGGCAGCTGGAAATGCTCTCTTTCCCCAGGACAGGGCTGGCCTTTGTTCCTGCCTCAGTCACCCAAAGTCCCACTGGCCTTTTCATCCCACCACCTGTACACAAGGCCTGCCCTCTCGCATATGGACCTATCTGCTACCCCAGTTTGGCACCTCCTGAAAACCTGACAGGGTGCACTTGGTCACCTTTCCAGGTCACGGATAGAGACATTACACAGGCCCAACCCCAGGGCAGCCCCTGCGGGATCCCACAGGGCACCAGCCTCCAGGAAGGTATGACTCCAGGAAGGTATGACTCCAGGAAGGCAGTCTCATCTGAACCCAACCACTCAATCCATATTCGCCCCCCTAGTGGGGCACGCACCCCCCCACCCTACCATCCAGCTTGGCTACAGGGACATTGTGGGAGGGTGCTGGAAGCCTTGCTGAAGTCAGCCTAAGTGATAGATAGCTCCTGCTTTCTCCATGACTGAAAATTCTGTTATTTTATCACAGGAGATATACAGTTGATTTGCTCATGAGTCACTTTTGGTCAAACCACCACAACAATTCCCAATCACCTTTTTGTCCCTCATATTCAGAAATGTGCTTCTAAAGGACCAACTCCATGATTGTCCCAGGGACCAAAGTAAAGCTTGTAGTTATGAAGTTGATCCATCATTTGCTGTCTCCCTATGGACAGAGATCTCCCACAATCTCCAAGATTTTTCTTGAAGAAGGACCTTGCAAGAACATCAGCCAGCTTTCTTAGCACAGCTGAGTGCAATCCATGAGCTTATTTAGAGCTCACAGTAATCCTGGACTCGTCCTCCTCTGGTCATTCTCCTTGCTCTTGAATCCTATCCTTAAGTACAGAGAAAGCCCTCATTAATGAATACTTAGACAAAAGGCATTCCCTGTTTAAGCCAAGCTCATCTGCCTCTGTATGAGAGCCCTCTGTGTTTGTGCCATCACAATGAGAACCATCTTCATCTCATTCTCTTGCCTGTCTACCTTTACTGTAAGTTTTTACTTATCCACTGCTTACTTCAGTCATGTGACCTTTCCCTCCACATCTTAGTCACTGTGTTTTTGTTTCCACCCATGTGCAGTTGTGTGCCTACACTGGGGTGGGACCCTGACATCCTGCAATACTGTTCCTGTGGTCTCTTTAGTTCTGATTTCCCAACACCCTTTTCTTTCGATTCTAATCATCATTTCTTTACTAGTCTCTGGGTTGTCCTCTGTCTTCCCCATTACCTCTGTTTAAAAGACTTCTCAATGTGTTTTATTCTTTCCACAGAAATACACTTTCCACATTATTAATATGAAGGAGAGATTTGGGTTTTATATTGTTGCTTCCCTCCTACCAGGAGATGTTGTTCCCTACCTGAAGTCTTGCCTATGGCTTTTGAAGTCATGATGCCACCCTGTGTACAGGAGTATTATTTAGATTTTAGAGCAGATGTACACTCAGTAGAGGAAGAAGCACTGTGAGTAGTTGTTTATAGCTGATAAAGCCTGACAACGATTTCCTGAAAACATTCTGATTTTGTCATTTTTCTGATTATAATCTTGAAACTCTTAACCTATCATTGCTGTATGAATTTCTAATACATTCTGTAAGTGTTTGTATTCATAATCTCCTGTCTGGAAGTTTGTCTTCATAGTTTAACCTTTTCTATTTCTTTACTTTTTTCCTCATGAAATAGAATATTTATATGTGTAAGTTCTTACTTAGAAGTGATATCTAGAAATTTAAGCTCATATGAATCATTTTAAGGGTTTTGTAGTTTAAATTGTGGTCATTGCCGTGATATTCTCATTTTTTGCATATAAATACATTCATGCACAGAGCTCCCTTTCATATACAGAAGATCTCATGAACAGGCTTAATGAGTTAATTCTCAATTGACAGCCAGGCTGGGGACTAAAGTTTTAATTTTGCAACTATATTTACAGAAATCCAGTCCCAAATATTATGATTAAAAATTTTCAATACCTTGGTATGTCAGACAATTTTTTAGCTAAATCTCCTGCCTTACTCTAAGACTGTCAGTAGAAATCATTCTAGTTGCCTAGCTGTCCCAACGAAATTAGCAGGTTCTACATGCTTTTGTTTTAGATCAGCAGCTGCAGAACATCTTAAACATTTCAGACTTCAATCATGTGGCCATTGTCACTAGGATGCCAAAATGACTGTATCATAACCTATGGAACCTCAGTGGGTTTTGGTATTAACAAAGTGTTTTTAGTGAAAACTTGAGTTGTTTTAAAAGCAATCCCATTTTTTTTCAATTTTTTTCTGACATTGACATTACAGTTGCAGTAAAGGACCAGAAGGAAAGATTTTTAGATTCCATTTTAGATGTTACCTGTGATGTCTTCAGCTAAGTCAGGAAGACCTTTTAGTGTTAAATCTCTGACAGTGAAGATTGTACTCATAATGCTGGAATCAACTTCCAGCTGAAGTAATCACACCAACTGATATTGGCAAAGAAAATGCTTTTGTGAGTTCATGCGTTTGAGCTTAGCCTCCATAGTGTCTTACTGACTTGCAGAAATTTTCACCTACATTCACACACACTCACAGTTACAGACAAGACCTGTTGAAAAGCCATTTGTACCCTGGAAAGTTTAACAGCCATAAGATGAAATAGGAGAGTGTGTTCCTGCTCATAAGAAGAGGATAAAGACTCTGGAAGACTAGGATGAAGATGTCTGAAATTTGTGCAAGGTTGTTGATTCTTTCATTCTAATAAGCTGAAAAAATCTGCTGAATAGTGCTAATATATATATATGTATATATATATAATGTAAATAGTTTGTTAACAGATGAAAAAATACCCAGAATTATTTCCAATTTTAATAGTGCTGTTTGTCATCAATGTTTTAATGAATGGAGTAGCTTATTTCAGGCAATAAATTGCTCCCACACTCTAGTATTCCTCCAGGTGTCGTGTACACAAACATGTTTTTATGCCCCCATAGGAATTATGATATATTTCTGTTACTTGGCTGAATGCACAGAGCAGCTCCTTGAATCATGCTCCCTAAGTGAATTATGAATTAAGAACATCCCTTCCGCTGTATTTTCTGAAAAGGGCAGTCATTCCTTTTGATAATCATTTCTGTGAGCCTGCAGAAATCTGCAGAAAATGATTACAGATAGAATGAAAACAATGGGACTTGATTTAAAAAAAAAAAAGAAAGACTGAATAATAATGGTAATAACTCGTGCTATAACAATTAATAGTTGTCATTACTGTGCTAGATGAGTTAGCCAAGTTCTTCCCTTCTGCAAGATATTTTAAGTTTTGGCAAAGTCATCTTGCATCCCTTTTGCTCTCTGTGTAATTAGATGGTCTACAGGACTTACACAAAAATGTACAGTCATGCTAAGTATATGGCACAAAGGTTTGTTAGATCATAACACTGTAGTTACATGAAATGGAGCAAGGCAGTTTAGTAACCTGGAGCTGCAGACAGGGGCAATCCCCTTTGCAGGCCTCTCTTACACTAATTCTACCTTTCTGAAGCTACCCGCTCTGAAAGACTACCTTCTACATCTTCCCATTTCCATCGGTTTTCTGTCTCTGCTTCTCACCAGACCCCTCCATAGGCTGACATAGTTTGCTAATCTTTTAGAAAACTAGCCCAGCTGGACTTCTCAGCACATTTTATTCACCAAAGTTTTTAACAGTCTGTTCAGCTGGAAGAAGGTCAGTGGAAGGGGTGCCCAGCTGGGAACACTGGGGAGCAGGAAAGGAAGAAAAGAGTGGAAGTGCAAATTGATCCTTCCCCATGCAAGTAGCTGTGAGCTGATAACCATGGCCTGATGGGCGCTGTGGGCTGGCTGGTACATGTGCAGCACAGCCTGCTGCACCGGGGCCATACCTCCCACAGTGCAGAGGACGTTACAAAGTGGCTTTGCGTGGCAACAGGAAAATCAGTATTTAAACTTCATGACATGCAGGGACCCAGTATGTGTGTTTTGATCTAATGCTATGTCAGCCAGACTTGACTAACATGATGACCTCTTAACACCTGTGTGTGTTCTGTACATCAAATGTCAGGCAAAATTGCCAATTGTGTGTGCTTATTCCTTCCCAGGGTGAACTGAGGTTGTACATCTTCCTGCAAAATAATCCCGCAGTGAGGGCTGAGGCAAAAAAAAAATTAGTTTATGTTGTGATTAATATCTCTGTCAGCCCAGTCTTGGTTTATCAGCTGGAAACAGTGGTCACAAAAGGCACATTTTTCAAATGCTACAATAAATATTTAAGACTGACATCACATTGCCTTTACTTTCCTAGGTAATTCTTTCTGAGGGATCATTCTCATATGCATTGTTTCTTCTTTCTTTCTATGGCCTATTTGTTTGTGTTGTTTTGCAGAGTGAGGAAACACCATGGCTCTGCTTTTTATTCAAGATGTACAAATATGTTGAATATACAGGAGCATTATATTTTCTTTTTCTTGTAAACACCTTTTCTTACTCAAAATGACTATCTTTCATTATTTATAAACTGTGGTAAATGCATAAAGCACTTCACAAAGCAAATAAGGAAAAATCTTTGCACTTCAAAGAGCACTATTCTATGATCTCTAGGAAGCTACAGAAAAGAAACAAAGGCATTGTTGGAGTTTTAGGCTGTAATCCTACAACAGTTAAGTTTAGTGTGAACTATATAATTCATTTAAATGAGCCAAAAATTAGCTCCTGAAGACTTTGTTGGATGAAACTCAGAGGAGAAGTAAAGTAAGTTTTGTTTCTTGTGGTTTTCTTAAGAACCGTGCAACAAGATTCTGTGGGAGCTAAAATAAATTATGGATGTTAGCATTTTGGCAGACTAGGCTAGCCTTATCGAAAGTTGTCTGTATAACTTCAGGTGAATTAAAATCTACGGATAGCTCTTTATAGTTACCTTGATACCCTGTTTCTGCTTGGCATAAGTTCTTGGCGCTTTTGTGAACCAGTCCTAAAAGCTGATTGCTGATTTTTATTCCATTCTGTTTCCCATCTTAATCTTGCTAAAACACCTTGTGAAATTGGAATGTGTGTAGTTAGTTTCTGAGAACTCAGAGATTTAGGAGTATTTTAAGCAGTACTACAAATGTGGAATGTGTATGGGTACATATATACAGAAACCAAAAATTAAATGTGTTTGCATAGTTTTTGCACCAGTGTATCTTCATTGAAAATAGATTAGTCTGAGATACAGAAAGGGAAGTGACTGAAGACACCTTTGAAGAGTTTCAAGCCCTGGTTGGATAAAGCCTTGAGCAACCTAGTCTGACCCCACAGCTGAGCCTACTTTGGGCAGTGGGTTGTACTGAAGACCTCCTGTGAGCCCACACACACAAATAACAAAAACCTGAAACACATGTCAGTACACAGGATAAAATGAACTGAATCTCCAAGCATAACTCTACAAAAATAATTTCACAATCAACAAGCCAGTCTTGCCTCCATGACTGGTAAGATCATGGACAATATCCTCCTGGAAATTATGTTGAAGTACGTGATCAGACACAGCCAACATGGGTTCAGCAAGAGCATATTGTGCCTGGCCAGCCAAGTGGCCTTTAGTAACAGAGTGACTACATCAGTGGGCAAAAGAAGAGCTACAGATGTCATCTACCTTGTATCTGTAAGGTCTTCCAGGTGGTCCCCCATAACATTCCTACAACTAAATTGCAGATATAAGTTTGATGAACAGAGCGTTAAATGGATGAGGAATTAGTTGAATGGCCGTGTCCAAAGAGTTACAGTCAATGTGTCAGCGTCCAAGTGGAAACTAGTAATGAGTGATGTCTCTCTCGAGTGTACAGAAGGACCTATGCTGTCGACATGTTCTTCAAGGACATAGTGGGAATGACTGTTCCCCCCAAAAGTATTCCACCTGGAACACTGCATCCAGCTCTGGGGTCCCAGCACAGGAAGGACATGGACCTGTTAGAGCAGGTCCAGTGAAGGGCCTTGGAAATAATGATCAGAGGACTGAAGCAAATCTTCTATGAGAATAGTTTGAGAGTGTTGGATCACTGAGTCTGGAGAAGAGGAGGCTCTGGGAAAACCTTGTTGGAGCCTTTCAGTACTTAAAGGGGATTTACAGGAATAATGAATGTCACTAAACAACCACGCATCAGGACTGCCTATTGGTTTTCATTTTTCTTTCTTTTTTCTGTAAGATGTTAACAGAGTTACCGTACTTGTTTGAGCTACTCCCTCCTTAAAGGCAGATGTAAAAACTGGAGGCAAGGAAGGGAGGGTGTGTATTATGGTATAGATACATATTGGCTTTCTCATTTGGCCTCAGTAACTTCTTAAATCTTCCCAAACCAAATAGTTTCTGGAAGGTGCAAATGGCACTCTTTCCTGGAAAGGAACTATGAATAAAAACTTGATCAGCGACTCTCACTGTTCTTTATAAAGAGAGGGACATCTTGCAGATTGCATGTATTTTTTTAAAAACAAAAGACAAGTAAATCTTCTTTATAAGTTATATCGAGCATGTTTTGAATATATTTCTTCTTTCCCTGCAATAGATACTGCAGTTCTGATAAAAAAAAAAGTTAAGTACATAGCAATCATTTTATGTAGACCTACATGTTATGTTATGTAGAGAAAGATATTAGACAGTATTCTGTTGTTTATTATGATGCCAAAGAAGCTTATTTTTAAAATTAGAGAAAGAAATGGAGTCTCTGAGTTCTTTTTGCGAGCACACAGAATCTGAAGTTTTAAAAACTTTTTTTTTGTGTCTCATTAAAATGTTTTCAGATAGGTTTCTCTACTGGCATATCAGGGGCTTTCAAGCATGATTGGAATTCTGTGCAGCATCGTCATTCTGATTTGCATGTCCTCTTAGAGACACTATTCAACTGTAAATTAATTATGGAAAATAATGGGACTCTATAATTAAGATTTGGTAAAATTCAGTAAGGTTATTTTCTATTGTATTTTAAACATTTTTTATATTAAATGAATATGCTTGAAAAAGGAGGTTGTATTTTTCTGTGCCTAAATTTCTGAGTCATTCATATACTGCTAATAAGCTGCTGAAGTGTCAAGTTACATTGTGACTCTAAAAAATATAACCTTGACCGAAAATTTAGTAATTCCATACCTAAGTGTTTTGCTTCATAGCATAGTTGATACAAATCACCAACAGCAACAGCACTGCTTATTAGGTTTTATTAGGAATGGAAAGATACTCTTGACCGTCGATTGTCAATCACTGAGTTTCAGTTCATTTCTGGTCCTTCCAGGCAATGTGGGGAAGCCAATCACGGTTTGTAGCCTTGCTGACAAGTAAAAATATCTCAAAGAAGATGCCTGTGTTTTGCCTAAATCACTACAAGTTGATGTAATGTCTATTAATCACAGGAAAAATAATGCACAATTATATTTTGTAAAATTAATTATTATTTTGTTTTAAACACAGATGTCTGAGACATACTGAAAGCATTATTAGCTTTTCAGACATAGTAATAGAAAATACAGCAGCAGCATAAAACCATTTATTTTTACTTATGCAAATGTTGAGCAGATGGCTTAGCTTCTTCTCTGTGATGGTTATGTGCTTTCTGGGCTTAACACTATTCAGAAATAAAGACTACAGCATACGCTGCACATAGATGTACCATCTTGCATTTTCACTCCATGCATGACAAGAAATGTGTACATAAATAATATTAGTAAATTATTCTTATTGAAGTAATTATTTATTGGTCTTTAGTCTCAAAAAAAAAGAAAAAGTATTATTAAAAACCTCTTGTACTCATTTTTTTACAGGAGAATAAAAAATCAAAACTAATGGTTTTATACTAAAGTACTAATCCTATTAATTTATTTGCATTAAAGAATGCCAGTTAGCAATTCTTTACTTTAAATTTTGATTGTAATTCAAGTTGATCATGGACACTGAATGTTGTCCCTAAGTAGTCAGATATGAAAGATGTAGAGACTACTGGCGTATTCCCCAGATGTTCCAAGTATCTGAAATCCCTATTGACTGTCAAGCAAAGGGGGCAGAAAGTAGATTTGCAACGTTTCTTGAAACAGCTGTCATAGGTTGTCTCTTTCAGGGATACAACTGCATGTTTTGTTACAACAATTAAACCAAAAAGCTTACTATTTTTTAAGGAAATCACTACTTTTCTGTGTCCTGACTTCAGCCACCAAACTCTTCCTTACACAATGTTTCTTTCTCCTCTGTTCAGTCAGTACTTAGACATCCATAATATCCAGATGCTCTTAAAATTAAAAGCTGGTTCATATACCCATTCCTGCTTCCAGTTGTTATTTTTCTGAGGAATGAACCTTCTTTTATAGGAAGGAGATCAAATGGCTAAGTTAAAAGTCAACATTAACTGGGAATACCATCTACTACATCTTATATTAAAATACCTTACTCTGTGCCGAGTGTTGGAAACTCTTATTTTATACTGCTGACTTCATTCCAGAAAAAAATAAAATGTACTAAAGATGCAAGTAAATGAATGGAAATATTCACATGGTTTGAAGAAAGTTTAGCAAAGCTAAATATTGTGAAGAAATTTTTATATGCAAATCCAGGAAATCATATGACTTAAGTAGGAATAGTTCTTAATTTTATTAAAATTAATATTATTGACCTCTTTTTAATTTGAAAATTTTAATAGTGATTATCAAATGTTTTTCTAATAAATATAATCACACCTAAAATATTCCTTAAAAATCCTTGAAGTTATGTACTGTAAAATGTGCATTTCTGTTGTGAAACCAATCCTTTCTCAAATGACATGGTTTTAAATTTTTGAGTAGGGAATCTTTTTTTCAAATCAGAATAATTCTTTCTTGAAAAAATTAAAATATGTCAATTCATTATTATGCTGATCTTTCCATGGTAACATTTAAATTGAATACTTATTCATTCATTTTAATTGGAATCAAAAGGCTTTAATTCACTGAATTAAAATTAACTTTTCTTTTGACTTACCTAGAGGTTAATTTGTATTTCCCACCATGAGGGCAATGGCTCATAAGAGATGCTAATCCAGTTCTGATCTGATAGCATTCCAGAAGTGAACAGATTACTCTTTGGACTACACTTGCCTTTAGATAAATTTATTTCACTGTAGGAGTCAAATAACATTTAGTAACTAAGTGAGGACAGTCAAATGTTTTACCATCTGAAATGAACAAGAAACAAGATCAATATAGCACTAAGAACATAGTACAGTTTTTAAAGAAAATGATTTAATTTTAATTTATCACGGATAGATGATATTGATGATCTAAAAGTAAACATACTTTTTTTTGTAAAAATTCCATCATTTTACAAAAAAGCAGTCATCAAATTTCCTAATAGACTTTTTGGTACTGTATTATTTATTTATTTGTTTATGCCATTTGAGATTAAAAAATAAATTCTTCATTTCTACTGTAAGCTACCATAGAGTTAATTCAGTTCCAATTAATTCCTGATAAATTTGGATAAGGCTGTTTTCTGCTTACTATCACTTTTTCAATAGGTTATGCTCATTCTCAGCATTTTTCTTGTCTCCCCTAAGTTTGGATAAAACCAGACATTTTAGCTATAAGGAGTTGCAGGTCATCAAACCTCATGTAGTAACAATCAGCTCAAAAATTATAGTGGATATCTCTACGTCTGTAACACGCAAACCTTTTTCTGTACCAGACAGTGTCATTAAAAGTCCACAAATCTGTGTCAGGTTGTGAACTCCATTTCATAGCCTTCTTTCCAGGGTCAGAGAAACTAGTTGTGGATTTGGTGTAGTGATCCTGGTTCCACTAGGCCTGAAACCTTACAGTCTTTTGCAGACCTGTTCTAAATCTATTTCATTTGTAAGTTCAAAGGGACTTTGAGCAATTATAACAAAGACTATAATTATTGAGAACTTGAAAGTAAGGAGGAGAAAGTTCTCAAGCAGATAATCCCTAAGAGAAATTATGTTAGTATTTAAAAAGAATGGAGGCAATCTCATATTAGCATGGAATAGAAACTCCAGCATTTCATTTTAGTAGCTGAGTCCAGCAGAATTAGATCCATGTTCATGCTGGCTTATGCTAAACTTAATGGACATAAACAAAAGGAAGCCACAGTATGCACTGCAGAGATGGCCAAATTTGACCTGAACCTGTGTCAGTGTCCTGCAGGAATGTGAGGAGTGTTCACACGATAAACACCAGGGAATTTCCAGGAGCTATATTGTTATAAACACAGAGATCTGATATGATTAAGATCTCTGCATTTCCAAAACAGAAAGTACGCGTAATACAGCACCCAGAACACTGGTAAGTGGTAGAGATTCCAGAGGAATTAATTCAAAGCCAGTGTACCTGCAGTAACAAATGAGCCAACATATTAAGTGATTCTGCCTGAAGCCTTTCTATTCATTTGTCAGGATTCTCTTGTCATCTTTATCTGGCGAGACAGTGGAGAACATCTGCATCCGAACTGACTACTAGGAGTTTTTGAGTACAGGAAAGTACACAAAAGTGTCTAGCTTGTTTCCCAAACAGAGTTCACTATTCTGACAATATTTGCTGCTGACTTTGCCCTGTTTTTCAGAAAATAAGCATGTCCATGGTACAAAAATATATGAAAGGCTTCAGTTTACATTATTCCCCACATTTCAAATTATTGGCTGCTATAAAATGTCTTTCTGTAGAAAAAAAATGTTAAAAGCTGGATTTAGTGGAAGTTCTTCTACATGGTCTTTATTGCATTGAAAATTTCATAAACCTTATGAATATCATTTAGTTTGTCAAGACGGGTGATGTGCATATATGCAGAAGTCTTGGGGAAGAGTTTATTATCTGCTTTGTAAGTATTCATAGTGTGAGCTTTTAACCTGTATGAGAATAAGAAGAGGGTTTGTAAAAGCCACTTGGGGAAATGAGTTCAATTTGTTTGAGCAGTTACAGTTCTTTCTTTGAAAAAATATACTTTAAGTAGCCTCAATATGTTTTCTCAATGTCTGAAATTAATTGGAAAAATAAATCATTAGTCCAGATGTTATCAATGCTGTTGGGTCTTTTTTATTTTATTTTTTTGGAGTATTTATCAGCTGAATTAAAGCATAATAACAGTTCATCTGAAATATCAGCTCAGCATTTCAGTAGTATCTGAAATACCATTTAGGTGGAACACATTTCTAATTCATAGTATATTAGATCATACTACACACACTGTACTCCCAAACACAGGCTGCTTTAAGTGTATATTTTATTTTTCTCTTTCATAAACCCAGATGGTAATCTGTTTGCTTTGGGGTATACCCATGAAATGAAGCATCTGGAGTTTAGAGTGTTTTGATTTGCTTCACTAGCTTCACCAAGTTCTGACTATATTACAAAATATTTATTGCTAGAGCTCTTACCCTGAAAATAAGGTTGCCAAAGGGTGAGGAAATCATAAAAGTGTTGGTACCCTTTTCCAGATTACAATTCCGCTAAAACTACTGCAAACCTTGAGTGCAGGAGCCCAGTTTCCCAATCTGAAGATGAATGTCATGTGTATTATAGAGTCCTCTGAAATGAACCAGGTCTACACTTGAATCACCCATCTAGTTACAAGTGCAAGGTCAAACAACACTTGGCTTAGTGTAAGAACATTCATATAAAGTTAATTTAGTTATAGTGACAGTTCCATATTCTCTTTTATATTGCAAAAAGATATCAGTTACATTACAGGTAGATTACAGCTGTAAAACGTAGTAACTCTTATGTATGCATGCTGAAGATTTACGGATGTAGCATTATTTATTCAGGCACTTGTTTCTGTATATGACTATGAATAAGGATAAATCTGGGTGTGGAAGAGAAAGGCAGTCTCAGAGGCAACTCAGTTTTGTTTCAGAGTAAGGCAGAGAAGCTGTAAGCAAAGTAATTCCTTCATTGGTTCTCCCCCTTTGGCAATCCCCATGGATTTTAGCAGCTCTTAGTCAAGCCGTGTCACTGGCACTGAAATTGCTCTGTGTATTTGCTAAAGCAAATAGCATATTTCTTATCTTTGTCGGTTGTAAAAATGATGCAGGGCAACTTTGAGTAACAAACAAAAGCTGAAACATGCTTACCACCAAAGCTAAAAAGCAGTGCCTTAACTCTAGGATGTGTTGTGTCATGTTCATTATTGTAATTATGTACTTTAGGTGGTGTTGAAATTAAACTTTTTAAATTTTTTTTTTCCTTAATGAACTTCTCTCTAAATTCTTGCAGTAAATTATCTGTGGTTTTTAATGGCAAAAAACTAAATACTCATTGTTCTGCAAGAAATAAGCATTATGTCATGGGAAGCAATGTTGTTATTGTAAATAATAGAGGGAGGAAAGCTACAGAGGTGGGAGGCAACTGAAAAACACAGATTATGGTCAGGTAGAAAATGCAAGAATACTGTTGGACTTATTCTCATACAAATTAAAGTTTTTCTAATACCTGCTCTTTTAATTTCATATCTCTTCCTATCTCAACACCTAGCTGGTTGAAACAGGAAACACTCTTGAATAAAGGGCTTATTACTTCATTTGATCTTGTGACAAATCCTATTTGCTGAACTAGCAAGGAAAACTTATAAAACAGACTGTTGCAACAGTTTAATATACATCATATAATTTCATTAACCTTTTTTTTCTACCAAAGAGCAATTTCTTTGGACTACCTATCATGCAACAAAATAAAACAGTCTGTTATACTCCATATAATTGAAACTTACAGTTAATAGTGATGATTGAATGCCAAATGGTGCGAGTGAGTACTGAGCCCTTTAGATGTCTGTGTTGTCTTTGTCCTGATCCGTGTTACGTATTTAAGCTTTGTCTTTAACTCTGGCAGTTTTGAATTGTTATCTAGTGTAAGTTTTGTCAAGTCTTTGGTTCATAAAAGACTGTGTGTCTTCCCACTATCCGTGGTAAAAAGAGGTGACTTCTCTAAAAGACTGGTGTAGTAATTCCAGCTATTTTAGCTATTTACTCCTAAATGTCTCCAAAATTAAAGAAAAATATAGGAGTGGTTTACAGAACATTGGTCCATCATGAGATATTCACAACTGTAAGAGAATATATCTGACAAGTGGTGGTGTTACAGGTTATTGGAACTGAGTTGATTATGAGATTCCATTGCAAGATATATTCAGAATATTTGTCTGTCCTTAGGGAATTCTTAATATCTGTAATTTTGTCAATGTGTAACACACACCAAGCAGTGTTTCATCCACCATGCAAGGAAGTGGGATGGGTTGGATGAGAGATTTGAGTAGGAGGCTTATATCTATATTAGTTACCTTAATGTTTGGAACAACACAGATACAAATAAAAACCTAAAGATGATATATATAGTTGAAACATTAACAAAACTGCCCTCTAGTTTTCCAGATACATGTAAGTTGATTTGTGTAGGGGGCTGTAAACCTGAGGAGCACTTGAGAGGTAGGAGGAGGACTCAAACTAACACTTGTGTAGTCTTTATGGAGGAATGTTATTGATGGCAAAGAGAACAAGCACTGAAAGGACAGAGTCAGATGATTATGATTTTGTCAGGTGACACTTTGATGTTTATCCTGTAGTGAAGGTTTTTTGCTTTCATTTCTTGATAATTTTGATTTTGCATTTGTTTGCAACGTTTTAATAGTGACCAAGTATTGTGATTTCATTGGCAAATTAGTAAATCTCTAAAGACATAAAAAATAAATGTTTCAAAGTACTGATTTTACAAAGACCATAAGCTTCTTCACATCAGTTTTGCCTGTAATAGTTCTTAAACATTAGACTTAGTGAACATGCATTCTAATTGAAGGTTATATGATGAGAAATGAAGAGAATGACAGAACTTCATTATTTTATTGCAGAGTGCCTCCATATTTTGACTTTGAACAAAAGCATCAATAAATTTATATGGGCTTTATGGAAAGGAAATGAGATAATATTTCGGCTTCAAAAATCTGAAATTGATTAGTTTTCAAAAATCTCATGCATAATCATTAAAATAGGAACTCTAGTAACTGATGATGATATAAGTCTTGAGGATATTTGAAAAGGGAAATGCTAACATTTTTTTCCGGTTTCTTCATGATTTTAAACCTAAAAATATTGCCTTTGTTCACTTTTGATCACTTCCAATAGCTGACATAAAGTGATGAGAGACGTATATTTTAGATCAGATGATAAAATATGAACCCAAAAGTATATCCAGTTTTTATTGTTTAAATATTAGAAATTGTTGAAAATACCATCGAAGATGAGTTGGATGAGTTCTCAAGAGTACATTACCCACTGTCTTTCCCAGTGCTGCCTTCTGGCTGTATATGTGTGATGTCTGACAGATACTTACCCGTCTTTCACAATGACAGAAATACTGGAGGTTCCACAACTCCCATAGACATTGTATTTCAGTGCTAAAGTATATTTAGAGTTTTTCCATAGGAATTTGATCTATTTTTTCTGCAATTTAAACTCAATACTTCCAGCTGTGTCAACTTTAATATCTGATTTTGTTATTACCACTATTTTCTTATATAGGATCTGAAATGCTAAAGTGCAACTGCACATCTACAGTAAGCCATTTAACTCCAAATAGGAAGCAGTAGATATTTCAGTGTAATGTCTACCTTCACAAAGCTACATGTCCTTTGTATCACTCTGAAACTCCTCTTAGCTGGGGAGAGTGGAATGAAGTCAGGAGAATGAATAGAAACCTGACGGTTATAGTCGTCTGGCACAACTCACCAACTGTACTAAAAGCAGCAATGTTTTGAAAAGTTTTGCTACCTATTCCTAGAGCTGACTCTCAAAGGTCTTGTTTGAAGACCTCAGTGTGCAGCAGATATTTTTTAATTAGTTTCTTCAATACCAAGTCTCTCAGATATACTTTTAGAGAAAGGGTGGTATCTGTGTCCAAAATGGTTTACTTTTTTATTAGCTAGTTTATTTAAGTTTTAAAAAAACTGTTTCTAAGCTTAATATGTTTTGCAACCAATCTAACACATCTGTTGAATTTAAAAAAAACAAGCCAAACTAAACCAAACCAAACCAAAAATCCCCCATTGCCTGCCTTAAGCTTATGTGAAAATGTTTATAACTTCAAATCATTAATGCTTGATAAGAAACATACATGTAAGGTAATGTTTTGAAGTACAACATTTAAAAAACAGCTACTCCTCTCCTCGGTGGGTCTTGGGTAACATCTCTTTGGGATTCTGTAAAAAATCCTCAACTGTGATTTAATCTAAAGAAAAATATGGCCACTACCCTTACAAAACTCTATTGTATGAAGAATTCATTGATTTTATGCTTGAAACCCTACACTAAACTATATATAAAATTAATTAATTTTATTTTCAAGATACAGATCTGAAGGATCTTCATTCTTCTGATGTAGATCGTCCTTCTGTATATCTGAAGTGTTTCTTGCTCAGCAGTTTAAGCAGTTATTTTTTTGGTTGTGTTTCAACATTTCACTCTGTGGCTTTTACTTTTCTCAGTGTAGATCGATGTAGATCACATGACTTATTTTCATGATGCTCACATTTATTGTTTGATCTTAGGGCAAAACTGTCTTAGTACACTTGACATGTTTGGCATGTGGCTCAAAAAAATCCAATGAAATCTTGAATATTTCCAGGCTGTCCCTGAATAGAATGCTTTAGCAACTTCTAGTTTTGATAACTGCTTGTTCTGTTACTGTTATGTTCTCACTATGATTTTAGGGACAGTTTTTCTCTTCCTTAAAGCAACATCTTAATTAAGACTACACATGTGCTGTAGCAATAGACAAATTTAGGTAAAATACTCTAGAGTTACCAGAGGCGAACTCCTGCAAAGAATTTTTCCTTCAAAAATCTAGGATAATCAGCGTCTGGGGTAAAAATTCTGTTTTCCATGCACAGTCCATGAGTTAAATGCATATCTTAATTTATTTTGGAGTTTTATTCTGATAAATATTATAAACCACCCTCTGGCTCATTAGTGCCACTAAAGGTTTTGTAGAAAATGGTGGTAGCTTCTCCCTTTATTTGCCTATCAATATTTTCTATTTTTTATCTCTTCCATTCACAATAATTTTTATCATTAAGATTTTTCCTGACAGCTGAGCTGATAGCCTCATAAACCAGTGTAATAGGTTGAAACTTAGTTGATGGACAAGTAGTTAACTAATGGCAGTTTTGCGATTTTGCATATTTAAAGATTGCGCAGGCATGGGAATTTCCCCTTTTGTTCCTGCTCTTTGTGCTGAGGCGTGGCCAGGGGGAGGCCCTGGGCCCCATCCTGGGCCTGGGCCGGGCCCCCTTCCCCTTTCCCCCCTCCCCATCCCCCGGCACGGTGGCGTGGGCGAAAAAAAGCCGCCAGGGAAAAAGCCATCCCGGCTCCACATGTAGCCGAGATCAGCCTTAAACAACATCATAGCCGAGACTGCGCGCCGAGATTTCAACTGAAGTCGCTGTGGCCCCACGCGGAGCCAGCAACGGCTGCGGAGCCTCCCTACAGACAGCACAGTTCATGCCGAATCGAGGAAGACATCATCCAGCCAGCAGCATAAAAAGAGTGAGGCTTTCTCCAACATAAAGCCTGAACAAGATCAACTCCTTAACATGGTGACTCCAAGGTCAGAAAGACGAGAAGGTTGAGATCACATGAGACTGAGCTAAAAATGGCGGCAGGAAAAGAGGGCAGAGGCGCATCCAGCACTGGAGCTTAAAATGCTTCTTGCAAGCTGTGGTAAAAACTGTAATACTGCAAACTGTTTTCTCTATAACTCCTATAAGTACATGGTGGGGTGGGAAATCCACGTACAGCCTGTGAAGATAAGAGAATGCTTGTGCCAGCCCATATAGAAGCGATGAAAGGCTTTCAGAGATTTTGAAGAAGACAACTTTTGTTTCCAGGCTAGAATAGCTCATCCTTAAAAGACTAAAACCCTGTTATTATGACCCATGACTGCAGTGTGGGAAGACTGTGAGATTTCATGGGAGAGATGTTTTTCCACCTCAGCAGATTGGTTTTTCTGGACGGACTGTTGCTGGGGACAGTTTGGAAACCACGATAAAGCAGAAGAAGCTCTTTTTCCTTAAATATTGGCGAGACTCTTAGGAAATGCAACACTGACCAAATCCCATGTTTGTTTTACTCCTGCGTGGGTTGTTGGAAAGAGAAGGGGTGCTGGAAGAAAGGGGAGTTTGCTTTAATTACTTATCATTTTTTTTACTTTTAATTGTGTTAGTAATAAATCTCCTTTATACTGTAATTGCTTAAGTGTGTGCTTGTTTGCCTTGTAGTTTTCCTGTTTTCCTCAATAACCTTTATTTCCCCTTATGCAAATAATTAGATTTCATGTGCCTGGCGTTTAAGCTGCGTCAAACCACGACAACCAGCTCTCTAAGTCTCCCAAATCTTATCTCTGAGGGATACACAATACTTTTTTATCTAATATGATTGCCTTTTTTCCCCATGTGTACATGCACTGGCACTAACTATCCTCTCCCATTTCCACAGCTGGTTAGTAAGCTTGTCTCTTTCTCCAGCATCAGCTTTGTACCACCTAAAGAGCAGCTTGGGGCCAAGGGCAGCTTGTTTCAAGCTGAGATAGTAGTCATATCCTGCGGCTGGGGAAACTGTGTTCCTCTGTGTCTCACCTATTAGGCAACCACTTATCTCTGAAGGAACTATTTCTTGCCACAGAGAAATTTAACTTCTCTAGTAGCCTCTTGTATTGGCCGTGTTGAATTCCCACTGGGGTCTTAATAACAGCAAGTCCTCTCCTACCACTTGAGTTTTACCCTCAGAAATAATGAAGTAATGAGATGGAGATGTTATCAACATTTGGCAGTTTGACCATTCACCTACTCTAACGGAGGAGATTTTGACATTGGTACTTCGTTTTGCTGCTACATTTTGGTGAAGGGAGAAATCACAGAATCCCAGAGTGGTTCAGGGTGGAAAGGCCCACAGTGGGTCATCTGATCCAACCTCCCTGCTCAAGCAGGGTCATCCCAGAGTACACGGCACAGGATTTCATCTAGACAGTTTTTGAATATCTCCAGTGAGAGAGACTCCACACACTCTCTGGACTGTCTCTTCCAGTGCTCGGTCACACTGAAGAAGTGCTTCCTCATTCAGATGGAACCTTCTGAGCATCCATTTCTTCCTGTTTAGATCTGATATTTAAATATCCTTTGAAGGTTAGTTAGAATATGAAGCAAGGTTCAGAGTTTAAATCTCTCGGCCTCCAAAGGCTCATGCTCATCCTTATTTTCAGTTTGCTATGTGTCCAGCCAAAGGTGAAGGGAAAAAACTACAGTATTTAAAATATTTCTCTTCTGCTTCAGCATAAACAAAATGAAAAAAAAGTTAGTGACATGATAAATGTCACTAACTTTTTTGTGGAATTTTTGTGGGTTTTTGTGGAGTTTTTGTGGGGTTTGTGGGTTTTTTAGTTATTTTGTTTTGGGTTTTTTTCTTCCTTCTAATGTCATTGTGTATTAACTCTGAGAAGGATTCAAGGGAAAAAAAGGCAAGATCAAGAAATAGTTACAATTCTCTAGGAAGAGAAAATCTGAAAAAAAAATATTGCTGTGAATTTAAATAAATTTTCCATTTTGATGGAAATGATCTGCTAGGGACATAATAGAGAATTGATGCAAATCTCACGCCAAAACTACAGCTTTGGTGAACGTGCAACCCAAGGAAAATATGTTTCTTCTCTAGGAAAGCAACTGTGTTTAGTGGAGACAGTACCAGACTGTGGAGTGCTGAGAGGTCACTGATGCCTTCCAAGATTGCTTCATCAAGTTGCATAAATTCCTTATGTTACAGATGCACTCCGCAGTTCAGCTATTAGTCCATTTACCTTGTCCATTATAAACCATATAGTATAATATAAAATGATTGAATTAACTCACATATTTGTATACCACATAACAAACTGGTTGGATGAGAGTCAGATAAAACATTATATTTTATCATTAAGTTTGCCTTTACTTGCCATATCTGATATTTCCTGTAACTGCTGTATATTTATATTATATCCTAAGAATATTTTAAATAATATTCTTCTTTCTTTTTTATATTGTGTTTTTCAGTTTACAGAATAACCTCTGTCAGCTCACAATGTGCTTTATACAGACATGCAGGGTCATCTTTTTCAGGCATTGGGAAAGGTCTTGGAGAAGTAATTTCTACATGACAGGAAGAATAATAATTTCGTTATTTTGGTTGGTTTTTCTGAAAAGCTTGTGTGGGACATGTTGATCAAAAGAGTTTATGGCATTTTTCACATTAATTTTGTAATAGCACAGTTATTAATAGTCTTTGTTATCAGTGTAGTTCTGGCTTATCAAATAATCTGTGGTTCTTTCAGGCATATTCTGGTCCTAACACGTATGTGATTCAGAACTTTTCTTAACTCTTCAGCCTTCACTGTGTAAGACAGGTGTTTCTTCATCTGTCATGTCAAAATAAATGGGAAGTTCATACTTTAATTCAATATGGCAAGACATTCTAAAAACCTCCTTTCTCACTGTAGAGTTGGAGACATGGATGGAGAAATCTCTGGATGTGCCAAGTTCCATCACCAGCAGAGACAAAAAGTTAATCCTACCGTTGAAGCAATTTTTTTTCTTTGTCTCCATTCAGGTTTAATGCCTTGTCAGTTTCACCTTCAGATCCTCCAGTAAATGTCTCTCTGTCCTACCATAGGCAGCACAGTTGCCTGCTGCCCTTGAGTGCCAGTGAGTGCATGCTATTTTTTGGTGTTATTAGGAGGTGTCAATTGCCTCTAACCCTGTTTACCTCAGCAGACACATTTAGGGCTCTGACAATCTTTTCTATTCCTTTTTGGACAGGAGCTAAATATTGTTCCAAAACATCTCAAGGCGTTTTCACTGAAAGCATCACCATTTCAAAAAGCTCTGTATAACTGATGACTAAATAAATTTTCTTCTTTTTTTTTTCTAGTAAGTGAGCAGCGGAGCTGGAAAACTTGGCAGAAAACTCTTTTGTCTTTCCTGCTTGTATCTATGGAACCTGGTTTGCAAGGTAAATGTTCCATTTTAATTGACTGTAATTGTACACTATTAAAATTTCAAATGTCTAAAATGACCTTATAGTACCTCTAGGTTTTAAAGAAAATACCCTTGCTTAGTGTTTAATCTATACTTTTAGCGGTGAATTGTATTAGAATGCTCTTCCAACTTAAAATATATGCAATTAGTTCCTTGGGATTTATTAACAAATAAACTTCACTCTCAGGAAGAAAGGAAAAGTATGGTAAGATCTAGGTTATTTGTGAGTTTCTGGGTTATTTCTACTATATTTCCATCAATCTGAGTGAAAGAACAATTCAGATGAATGTGAATGCATTTATCATGTCAATATATATTCTTTGTATTCTGTGTTTATTGGGAATGCTGTCGTTTTTGGTGGTTTTGTTAGAAGGAAGACTGAAGGTCATAGACCCCTGGCCTATGTTTGCAATCTTTATTGCTGTGTAGTTTTTAAAATAAGAGATTCTTGTTCCTGATCTTAAACATATTTTTTAAAAGTGATATCTGAAAGGTAGTCATGTTATATATTTGGAAAATCTAGTTTTCTAGAGTTCAGAAATACCTCAGGGAAGCTGACTTGTTTTGAGAATTAATCATGTTACTATGATTTTATTTTAATTCATTACTGTGGAAGGCTGCTGGTTCTACGGGAAAAATTATATTACCAAGAAAATATTACCCTGTATACCATCCTCAGCTTTTTTAAGGATCTAGGCTTAATATTACTATTTCCTTTGACACTTTTCTTGTCCCATCCCTGAATTTTTTCTTTGAAGTTGTCTTAATTGTCTAGGAAAGAACATTCCTCTCTAGTCCTTTTGCCATAGAAACTGACATTTTTTGTTCATTTAGGCACAGTGAAAGAAAGTTTTCAAAATATGTCCTCTTATATGTTGTAAAGAATTGAACAACAAGGTATGCAAAAGCTGCTCTAAATTTATGCTGGACAAAAGAATTACCCCCTCTTGACAGAAGTGCCGCTAAGAGTTGTATGTTCAAGGTGGAAAATTGGGCCTTTTGAAAAATAAAATCAGCAGCTTTCCCAGCACCTGGAACAGGGGAGTGAATATTCTGCTCTTCAGCATTTGGTTAACAAGCTGATCCCCAAGGCTGTGCATTTTAATATATTTTATTTCTTAAGAAGGGAGAGGAAAAAAAGTGGCTCAGCCTTTGCTTAAGAGAAACCCTGCTATGAGATGGTGGGTGGTGACTGTAAAAAGGAAAAGTAGGAGCATTTCTTTCAAGGCTCCTTCTCAGGATGGAAGACATTTGTATATTTAAAAAAAAAAGAAAAAAAAAAGGTGGCTGGCCAGTTTTATCACCTGTTTTTTTAAGTACTAGAAATGGCAGAAAACTTCCAGTTTTGAGGAAGAGCCCAAACACCATGATTTTCCATGCAGATAGTTAGGCATTGTACAATCAGATTTGCCAGAAAAGAGTGGGTGATGCTACATTTCAAAGTGGTGCTACTGCAACTCCCCAGACATCATGTTGTGTTACATAGGTTTCTTTTATCTTGAGTTTGCAAAGCCAGCAGGAGCTGGAAAAACACTAACAGTCAGAAGCCTAATGGCTAAAACCATAATTTTACAAGGGTTTCATCACAATTTTCATGATTATGTTGCATTGAGTTTAATGGAAACTTAAGAATGTACTTAAACACTTGCAGAACTGGGATATATTTGGCTGAATGACAGCTAGAGGGAAAACGATGAGTAAAATTTCCGAAGCATCTATAGGTGATATAGCAGCAGGCTTAAGATGTTCTTTCTTCATCACTTATGATAATTTTGTATCTTATGTATGATAGAAATCACAAAAAAATAATATAATGTTTTAAAAAATAATTGACAAAGAGCATTTAATTTTCTCCCAAAATACTGTTATGACTTTTTATCCACAATAACCATTTCTGAGTTACTGGGCTTCCTTTGACTGTATGTGTAATTAAATCTGAAGGTGCCATTGTTTCTAATGACTCATGTGCAATTTCTGATATTGGCATTTCAACAGCAAAACACCAATATTCAATTTGGAGTTAGCAATAAGTCACTGCCAGTGAGAATAGACTAATGTATCTTGATGATGATGAGCTTGTGTGGGGTAATGAGATGTTTTTTAATCAAACAAAAGGGTAGGTTCAGAGTTGTAATTTGAAATTCTATTTTTAAAAAAGGTTTGAGGAATTATTGGAAGTAAATTGTCTTTCATTCTGTCTTTTGTTTTCATCCTTCTGAAAAGATTCATTACTGCCTATTCAACTTGTTTTCCTAACATTCTTGTGGTGAATTTGGGATGTGCAGTGCATAACATCTGTGAATTTCCATAAGATGAGGCTGTGAAAGTTTTCTCTACAGTTTTCAATTGATGTTAAAATCCTCCCTGAGTAGGTTTTAGGCATCTCGAGAATGTTTCTGTCTTTACCGATCTAGATTATACTAAGTGCTGCTATGAAGCATTGTATACCAGTAGGTGTCTTTCTCTTCTATTTCAGAAAGAAAGGAAAAAAAAAGATATTATTTCATTTGTTCATATCAATACACATACATTTCATTTCAAAAGAGAAAATATCACACTATTGGATAAACTGAAATTTTTCCTGTGAGTAAATATTATACATTTTTGTGCCTAGGACATTTCAAATAAAGTCAATCAGATGAGAGGTGATGTTATCTAAGCATGGCTGTTTCTGATGGTGTGTTTTTGCAGGCAGATTAACTTTGTTTCCTTCCCTAGGTGGCCAGCACTACTGTTAGAACTGATTTTTCCTTCCAACCCTCAATTTCAGCCTACCAGGGTGACAGATAATTTTTATATTACCAGATGTAGCCAAATTTTGCATGAGTGCAGTACTTGTCTAGAAATAATTTACTATAATTTCCAAAGTCTTCTATATTGATTCGTATTTCTAATACTTAAACTTCTCTATTTCTTGAGTAAATTCCCTGAATTTGGTGGATTAGGGCCTGTACATTGAGGAAAAAATGTATCTCCAGAACACTCACAGAGAAGAACACAAAAAAATTCTGGATGACTGTATTTTTTCTCCTGCTCTTTAACAAACCTAGATTATTAAAAGTACTTATCCAGGGATTGGGTAATAAAATTAGTTAGAGTTTCTTATAGTTCTCGGTGTTACCAGATCTGCGTGCCTGAAAATAAGCAAAGGCTATCACAACGCTTTGCTTTTGAGACCAGAAGCTGCTATTCTTCATGCTGGAAAGAAAAATTTGAATAGTTGTGCTGAAATTACTAGATATAAATACATGCTGTTATGTGAATAGAAAGAGTAAATCCCCTCAGGTTCAAAACACTTATTTTAATCCATATGCTTGAATAATCTCTGACAATTCAATCTAGTACATCCAAAAGTAACAGGTGACTTCAGACAGTCAGATTATACAGCCAGAAGGGGTCTGATATTCAATAAGTTCTGACCATTTCTTTTATGGAATTCAGGCTTCTTCTAAATTCAAAATGCACACCCAAAAAGTCACTTAACGACATCTTTGCTTACACGGGAGCTGCAAGACCTGCTGATTCTTGAAACCATCAGAATTAATTAAAACAATCCATTTCAGTTTTTTGATGTTATCTTGTGCTGTTATGTATGCAGTCATCTGAATACTTTTCTGAGTTGTAAATGGAGTTATACTCTCAGTTACAGTTGGACTTACAAATAATTGTTTGGATTTATTTGGGAGTCCTCAAGTTTACTGAATATGAGTCTAGATTTTCCAGATGAATTTCAGAAGTATGCTTTGGAGTATGGACTTTAGACATCCGCATTCCAGTATAATCAACAGATGTCTAAAACTGATATACATGAAGCAAGGCATTTCTTTGGAGAGGCACTGGTTCATCCAGTGAAGAGATTACATTTTCTACCCTGGTCTCTCCAAATATCAGGTGGTGTCTACATTTGAAGGGTAATAGAATTGTTGTTTGGAAAATAGAAACTTAACCTCAGTAGCCTTTGTTTTAGAAAAGTAAGAATGTCAAGGAGAGCTGAACAAAAATCTTAGAGAAGCAATCTGCTGGAAAAAGTAAAGTTACAATCCACAAAAAAAAAGCTGTTTTCTTTATGCCTGGAAATGTAGCGATGCTTTGTTGTGCAACTACTCTGAAGACACTTCCTATGTTTTGCAGAAGATAAAGACACCTTAAGAAAAGCTAGAAGATCTGCTGTCACCTTTTAGTAGCAACGTCAATATGTTTCCATTTTCTGCCTTAAGCAATGCACCATTTTAGATTGTGTATCTTGCTTGAACAGTTAATTCAGTCCTTCCTGACTTTCCTTCGTGCCTGGCTCACAATCCTACTGAGCATCTTTAAATCTTTCTGGTTTGCATTTTCATCATTGCAGCCCAATCTTTGGTGTGGAATTTTGAAATGAGAGCTCATCATAGTAAAACACTGTGCTGCATTTCATTAATCAGAAAGTATACGAGCAGGAAAAAAAGCACTAACTTTGTACACGATTACTGTCAATACAAGGGTGACACCAGAGATAAAGTAAAAGTTAAAAGGAGACTTTTGCAAGATAATATATGTAACTCTCCAAAACTGAACTGAATGAGTTGGTTTATTTTGCTGTTGGAAGAAGAATTTGCCTGCCCAGAAGTGGTCTTCAGTTCCCGACTGGCAAAAGCCAAACCAAACCAAACCATAACCTTGATAATCTTTAATGTCCCTTCCAACCTAGGCCATTCTATGATTCTGTGATAAAAAAACATCTGTTATATAACAGTAGCCTGCTAATATACAGATTTTTAATAACTATACAGCTGATCACATTTTGACATCTTATCTTCTTTTACATACTCTCTATTTTTAATGTAGCTGTGATATCTGGTATATTTTTTTCTATACAATAGCGATTGTATAGAAGCTTTTGGCATGAACATTAAGTCTCAATACTGAAAAACAAGTTTCAGAGCTTTATTTTGTCCTTGTTTACTGCATGACTATGAATTAAATCATCCTTAGATTGGAAAATCATTCTCAGACTCACTACACCTGTAAGTGTAATCATGAAGGCCACTGCCTTCTGCCTCATTTTACTCATGTGCAAAGGGTGTCTTGCCAGACAGGGGATATCTAATAAGGTGAGACCTCAGGCCTGAAAGTCCAAGAACTACAGGAAGCTGAAAACCTACTGTCAAGTGAGAGACGGTGAGGAGCTCTGCTAGCTCCCTGGGAAAGCCTTGCCTCAAATCTATTAAAAAGCCCTTGAGTGTGCAAGGAAGAACATGTGACCCAGTCATGTGAATGAGAACAACTATAGGTCAATAGAACCCTTTCCAGTAATGCAATGTGACATGTCTTGAGAAAACACTCAAGGAGAGAGGCCACATAGCAGAGTTCTTGGCCTCTCTGGAACATGGAAAAGTAGTTTAGGGTATTCAAAATGTAAAAAATGATATTTTCTGCAATAGTCATTTGGAAGTGTTGTCACTGTAAATATTATTAGAACAGAAAATTCTAATGTCATCACATTCTTAAACTTATGCTTTAAAGCCTGAAGGATGAGGAGTGAGTAAAAAATATATCAACTCAGTAAAATACAAGTATTTTAATGAAAATATGGAGATAAAGAACCGTCATCTTCCTTTCTTTATATATGAATAGAAGGCTAAGAAAAAGAGTATCTTCAAATTTCTGAGAGGATCATCAAGATTTTGTCAAGATTACTCTTGCATTTGTTAATTTGCTTAGGTAGAGTTCCTGTGCTGAATCTGGTGTTCTGTCCCTGAAGCATACTGACACTGCTAGAAGACCATTATTTGAACTCAGTCTAGTCAGTATGCAGAAGAAATCTGTGCAATTTTTTTTTTTTCACACATAAAGCTATTTCTGCCTGTGCAAATGTGAGTATACATTTGAAATCTGTCTCTAATCATTTCTCTACAAAATTTGGCACTCTAATGGGAAAAAACAATTTGGAAACAATTGCACAAAATCAGAATAGTTTTAACTTAAAGATTCCAAGAAAAGGAGAGTTCTCATACCATTTATTTAAATGTATTCACTCTAAAAATAGTCATATACATTAAGCAGAAAGCAGTTGCCATTTCATTTTTTTGATGTCTCGTTAGACCAGAAAATCAGTGCCTCAGTTAGACATAAAAGTTCATTCGGAAGGTAGAGTGAATAGAGAAAAGGCAGTAAACCAAGAACTGTGTTTAGTTTTCCTTTGGACGCTGGGGGTTTGGAATGGGATGATCTTTAAGGACACTTCCAACTGAATTCTTTCTATGATTCTATGATTACAACAACTGTGATGCCTTTCAGAATCAAAGACTCATCTTTATGGGACAAATCAGGCTGCTTCTGCACTATTCATGCGTATATAAAAATTTGTCATTTTCATTAAGGTCAAATTTTTCATGAAAATTAAAGGTCATATCCTAAGATAATCTAAATCATGTTATCTCTGAAGTTATATTAATTTACAAGAAAGTACGATAATCCTTAGACCTGTTTTTGAAATTCCGCTCACTCTATACTGAAGATAATGGAAGAAGTATTTTGAAGTATTTTTCATGAAAAAGTGCATAGAAGTTGCCTAATTTGTTCATTTGAACATTTTCAAAAGGAAGATGTTTATGATTTTTTTGTTCCTATCACATATTCTTTAGTTTTGTTCTGCCTAAAAAACAATACAAGATATCAAAATTGAAGAGAAGCTTGTTGCAGTAGCATCCTTCACATGATATCCAGGAACCAAAAATACATCCATTAATTTCAGTCACGAAATATTAGGATCGCCTACACTGTGCTATCAAATCAGTAATTATTTAACAAATGTTATGAAGAGGGAGGGAAAAAAAGTGACAGCTATATTATCCTTACTTTAAAAATCAGTATTTACAATATCCATAGAAAGCTAACAGCTACTTAAACCTTATAAAATAAAAAAACCAACCCATATCAAAACAAAAACCAAAACCCACAAACAAACAAAATCCCAAACCAAATAAAACCCACCAAAACCAAAATCAAACAAACTAAATACACCAAACCCATTCATTTTCATGCAAAAATCCTAGTAGACTTACAATGGTTTATAGTGAAGGAAATTGAGGACAGACACTTTAAAACTGTGTAAACATCTTCTGCCTGTGTGTTTCCTTACAGCTCAAAGCACACTTTCCAAATATTTGGTGCTATGTTTTTATTAATTATAGTGTTTGCACTGAATGTTTTCTTTCAGAATCATAAGTTAAGGCAAGTCAGGTCAGATGACTCGATCCTGTCATAACCAGACTTCCTGGGTAGTACTGACACACTGAGCTGATGAAGTTACCAGTAGGGTCAGGTACTTCTAAAACTGTGCTTATCTTATGCACTGGCTAATTTTTTTTGCTTTCTTTGCCCCCTTTTATTTGAAAACCATTCTTATTTTTAGGAAGGATTTATTTTTAATGATGGACTTTCCTCATTGCATCTTAAAATGTCACAACTGATCACATCCAGATTTGAGCTTTTACAGTGTCCCACTTTCCCACTTTTTCTTGAGCTACCCCTTAATGGAAAGAAGCTCTTCATAATTGGACAGTTGACTCCTTGATAAGCAGGGCTGCTTTTAATGAAAACAGAACTGTGGCATTTATAACTTTAATCAAAATTTTTCAAGGAATCTGTAGTGTTTGAAATAGAACTGGACCTGTAACATACACTATAATCAGAAAATCATCATAGAATCATAGAATGGTTTTGGTTGGAAAGGACTTTAAAGACCCTTTAGTTCCAAACCCTCAGCCAGGAGTAGGGATGCCACTTACTAGATCAGGTTGCTCAAAGCCCCATCCAACCTGACCTGGAACAATTCCAGTCATGAGGCATCCACAACTTCTCAAGGCAACCTTTTCCACTGTTTTACAACCCTCACAGTAAAGGATTTCTTCCTAAAATCAAATCGAAACCTTCCTCCTTTCAGATTAAAGACATTGCCCTTTGTCCTATCACTATGTGCCCTTGCAAAAAAACATGCATTTGTGCAATGGAATGGTAACATGTTGCAGAACAGAAAAAAGGAAATAAAATCAAATAATTAAAGCCCCAGAAGGTAGTGAAATCATACCTTTTATGCTTGGATAACCCTGGGGGAAAAAAATACTTTTAACACATCTATGTGTAGGGACTATAAAAGCTGCATAGCATCCTAAAATTATGCCAGTGAAGGGGAAAGTGATCAGAATTTTGAAAGTGAGGGTAATAGACAGAAAGTATGTAGCGGAAATGTGGAATTAAGTTGTAGTATAAAAGAAATGCCAGTGGGGTTCCAGTGAGAGTCAATTTTGGCAAAATTGACCAAGATGACAGGTCGATGAACCTGAAGAAAAAAGTAAATCTCTCAGAGGAAAAAAGTGCTTTTGAACTTTGAGTGGAAACCATTCTGATTAATGCATCTGATCCATTTGCATTAGGATTCTGATTCTAACTATGCAAAATTCCTTCACATTATTTAAACTGTACAGCTGTGAAGGCTACTCCATACTCTGGGTGTGAAGAGCTTACACTTTTTAAGATGTAAATTATATAATGTGATAATATTCTAGCTTCATTTAACTGTATTATAGAGCTGCTCAGCTCTGCTGAGCATTTTTATGGAAATTCATTTTACGAAGATGATATGCAATGTGCAGAAACAAAATAAAATAGTTACTGTTGCTGTTGTTAGCAAAATGTATATGTTGTATGTAGCAGCAGGTAGATGGGTAATGGTTAGCAGAACTGCGTCCTGTGGAGAAAGACACTAAATAGGCAGCTCACTCAGTTTAAGTAAAATAGTAATTGAAGGGTAGAAGATTTATGGTGGCAGTGGATTGGGGATTCTAAATAAATTTAGTTCACTAAATAAAACACAGTTTTTGGTAGTCAGAAGAGGTTTTTCTTTCTTTATGAACTGACCAGGTTCTGGGATGTTCCTGCTGTCCCTGCTGTTTGAATTCCAGTTTTTGCCTTACGTTCCTTTTTCCCTCAGTGAACAGACAATTTCAGATAGCATTCTGTATGTCTGCCAGATAGAAGGATGCTGTGAAGGCTGTCACATTCTGTCTTTCATTTCTTTCCCTTCAGTTACATAAATAACAAGAATTTCAATGCTGTCACTCCAGGATTATGTGAACCCATGAACATAACTCAGATTTCTTTGAGAGTGACTGAGACCAGCACTGGGTACTGCAAGCTCTAAGGCATTGGTTTATTCTGTCTTCAGCAATGAATGGGTCAGCTTAATTTCTAAGCAGTTGTGAATAAAGTTGAAATCACCTGAAGGACTCTGTCGTAGAGCTGTGTCTGCTCCTTTGGGGTCTGGAGAGATGGCACTGCCTTGCACTTGTGGTCCTGTCCAACTCCCCTCGGAGATACACGTGGAAGGATGGGTTTGTACCTGTAAACAAATGAGTGACAGCCAAATATGAGCACCAAAAAATGGCTGCCCATAGAGACTGGTCTGAGCCTTGCCTAAAGACTGAAAAGAAAAATCATATGTGCATTTTCACTGATCAGAGGAAGAATTTTTCCTTTTCAACCAGATGAGGGTTTTGTTTCCAAAATGCTGTCTTTTTCTGGAGGCCGATGCATAAAGGAAAAAGCTAAATACTTCAGACAAAAACTCATATACATAGTTAAGCTGACACTAGTATAAGTTCTCTCTTTACTACAATGCCTAGTGTCCTCCTTCAATTAAAGTACCATACTTAGCTTACAAAATCTTCTAATGATATATTTCCGATTAAAATGCTGGGATTTTTACCTCCACTCTCAAATTAGCGTTGTGATACTTTCAGTGTACTTAATAAGAAAAAAGTTACTGGAATAAGAAGGAAAATTTTGTGATTTCTGAAATATGTATTTAGCAGAACAATGAATTTCGAATTAATACCTATTGGAAAGTACTTGGATAATTTTTCCTTTGAAGACACTCTTTTACTGAGGTCTTTCAATGTAAGCACATTGTACTTTTGAATGTATTTTGTTTTTAAATAATTTATCCTTCCTTTTGAAATGGTTCTCAGATGTCAAGTGCATACAAAAATAATTAAAAAAAAAAAAAAAGACAACACAAAATTACCTGGGTAGTTCTGTTTGGTAAAATGCATCTGGTTACATGATTGCATCCCATGAATATGAGCCTTATTTTCAGTTGAAATCAAGACTCTGAAAGGGAAAGGTTTTACATTTTTGTAGCCTTTAAAGGACACAGAGGACTAGGCAAGTGTAGGGCTTTTATGATTCTTCTAACTGTGACCTATTTGGTGATGGGAAACATCACTGAGGATATAGTGTCCTTCAGAGTTTTAGTCCTTATATTCCTGTATAAACTATAATTGCTGCAGATACGAAGAGTAATAAGAAAAATTATTATGTTTTGAAATGACAATCCTTGGGGAGAAAACACCCCACCCCTTGTTTTGTATATTTTCCAGCTATTCCTCTATCCCTGACACACGCTTTTTAAAGAGTATCTACTGCAGTAGAATCTTCTGGCATTTATTTATCTAAATGGTAAACAAAAGCATTTAAAAGAGACCTTTCAAAAATTCAAGAAAATCTGAAAGTATTTTGAGGTAAGCCTTTAGTTAAGTTTTCTTCACTGGCATTTCTGAACTCCATAAGGCAGTTCTGGAAGTGGTACAAAGGACTAACTGTTCTCTTTGCAGTGATTTTGCTTCCCTGCTTCTCCCAGGTAATAATAGAAGGTGTTTCTTCTTTGGTCTTCATCCTTCATTAATGCATTATTTTCTTTAAATATTCAGGAATACCATAACACAGTTGCCACACCTGTAGTTTAAATAGTTACCACTATAGATTATGTGATACCTTTTTTTATGTTTGGGAAGTGTCACAAAATCTGCAGACAGGACCAATTATGTAGATAGACCTTAAACACTGTTTTTTGGTTTTTCCTTTTCTTCTTTTTTTTAATTTTTCTTCTTGTCTTAAGTGCTATGTGGACAGACAGAGCATAAGTAAGGCAGAGATCGATGAAGAACTTTGAAATAACAATTTTGAAGAAAAATTCCCTTTTTTTACAACATGAATTCATTCTTTTCTGGCTAGTATTAGCTAAATTAATTATGCAATAACTGCCCCACCATAAAACCATCCTGGAGGTGTCATATTAATTCTTTTTACAGCAGTACAAAAGTAAAAGTTAGCAGTAAAAGATAGCAATAAAAGTCTCCAAATGAAAGCTTTTAAAGTGTTCTAACAGAAAGAATTGTTCAACAAGTACTTGGTTTAAGCCAAACTAAATAGATCATAGTTAAAAAAGTGATTTGTTTTGAGCATATTTAGTTCTAAAAATAAAACTGCAAGAGCCTGTAAACACAGAAAACAAATGTATAATTGAAAAGAAGACTCATATTACAATTTCTTTCACATTATTTAATTTGTACCTGAGGAACCATCTGGCGAAATCAAAAATGAGTTCATAAAACATCTGTATCACTGAAAAATTTTTTAATTAGAAATAGGACCAAAATTCCCAAGTACTGTTCCTTTGTGTGAGCAAATTTTTTTCACAGTCAGGTGAAATCAACTTTCTCCTGTTTATTTTTTTTTTCTGGTAATTAACATGTATTAGTTAGCTTGGATAAAAACATATCTTAGCTCCTATCAGAGTCTTGCAAAGGGAGAATTATTATGTTCTCTTTCTCAGATTTTCTTTATTGTTATTAATATGTGTTAAAAATAGTAGGAAAAAATAATAATTATGATACTTCAAAATTTAGGTATACATTAAATTTTGGCTACTAATTTTAAAAAGGAAGTAGTTGCTATAAAATAATCACATATACTGGGCTTCCGTATGAAGACTGCATCTTTTTCACTTGACAAAAAGACATTTGAGGGAATGTGAGAGACTTTGATTTGTAAAGACAGTGTCAATAGGAATAAATAAGCCCTTCCTCTGAGAAAAATATGGACAACCAAAGAAATATCCTGGAAGAAAGCTGGGAACTCAAAAGGGAATATTTTCACAGAAGGGAAAATTTATGGAACTGATTATTCCTGAATTTATTAAGTACAATTTGTATCTAGATTGAAGAACATATCAGGAAAGTGAAATGGAGCAGGATCTGTGCTTCAGCAACCAGTGTACAATCTCTCAGGCAGGGAGGTCTGAATAAGTGGGTTGGCGATATTGAAATATTTAGCTGTTTCAGCACCCTTATAAGGTGCACAGTACCTCTGTTCAAAAACTGAGCAGCTCAGTAAGCAGGAGCACCTTATGAGTGCCAGGGCAGAGGTGTAGAAGGGTGTTTTGGCCTGAGGAGCTCATCTCTGTGCATGCAAGCACAAGTGATTTCTTTTCAGCACTGCTGTGCAATTCCAGTGACTCTGTATGGCAGCCAAGGTGGCTGCTTCCCTAAGGGAGTCAGAGGAGGGAGGATTTCAGCCATTTCCTGTCACTTTGCAAAGCATCATTTTAGACTGTCTTGCTAATAAATGAAGTGTAGCTTAGGGCACAGAGACTTACCTTTCAGATACTATTTCAGTCTGGGAACTTTGGGGATCTAATTTTACTTGTATATTCAGGTTTGTAATGTGATTATCTGTACTCAGTGATGTTTGGCCATGAAATAGTTCTGGTTGTTACTAAGAGGTTGGTACAATTGACTTTCACACTCAGGATTTTTTTTCTTTTTCCTCTCTAATAAGAAGAAATTTACTAGACCATAATGGTTAAGACAGAAAGGATTTTTAAATTTTAAATTTTTTTTAAGGAGATGAAATGAAACAAGTTTTCTGAGATTGCATATTAGAATGCTGAAAAAAGTACTCAGAACCTCTAATCCAGCTCTCTGTTTATATAGCTGAACAAGGTAATTGTCTTCTGGGAAGATTCTTTCTACACAGAAAGCTGAACCAAAGACTGTTTTGTTTTGGATGGGATCCAATTTGCAAGATATATAATCCAACCCATCTGCCATGATCAGGGCACTTCTTTCACTAGATCAAAGCCCCACAACCTGTGCCAATGTTTACTGCTCTCACGTAAAAAAAATCTTCCTTATACTAAATGTGCTCAAATACACTAAAATCTCTTTCAATTTAAAACTGTTGCCCCTTTTCCTGTCGCTAAGGAACTTAGAGAAAATGTCTCTGTCTTTCATACAAACTCCTTTTTAAATATTGGAAGACTGCAATGAAGCCTCCTGGAGTGCTCTCTTCTCTAGGCCAAACAATCTTAGTTCTCTCAATCTTGGTTCATAGGGAAGATATTCCAGCCTTCTGGTCATTCATGGATCATGGAGGATCTTTTACATGGTCCTCTTCTGAACTTGCTCCACCAGCTCGCTGTCCTTCCTGTGCTGGGACCCCAGAGCTGGATGCAGTGTTCCAGGTGGGGTCTCACCAGAGCGGAGCAGAGAGGCAGAATCCCCTCCCTCCCCTGCTGCCCACGCTGCTTTGGATGCAGCCCAGGACACGTTTGGCTTTCTGGGCCATGAGTGCACGTGGTCAGGTCATGTCCAAGTTTTCATCCACCAGCACCCCCAAGTTGACACCTGTAGTTCTTTTCTTGTCCACTGTTTAGTCATTCCATCCCAGAAAGCCACTGGATGGATTATCAAGGCATGATTTGGTCTGTGAAGTCACACTGGTTGTGTCACTTCCCAGTATTCCATATGCTTCAACGTATCTTCCAGGAGAATCTGAACCTTACAAGGCACGGAGAGGAGGCTGACTTGTCAGTCATTCCTAGGATTCTTCTTTTTATCCTCTTATTAATTACTTATTATTATGTTAGAATTCATTTTAGGTTTACTTCTTTTATGAGAGGGTTTCTTTTCTCATTCTTTATTCAGAAATTTAAATGCAATTTGCATAATAACAGAATAGAAAATTATATGGCTTGTCTTAACTTATTCTGAAATTACTTAGGTCTAAGCTACTAGCTTGTTTTCCATTATTTTATGCAACTGAATCTGAAAAAAGCTAAGGAAAACCCTTGACAGAGGTCAGAATTTTGAGACAAGAATATTGCCGTTACAAAATATATATCTAGCAAACTCCTATAACACACACAGTAACAGCTGCATAAGAGTTACCAATGATTTAAGACAACATCTCGTTGATACTGTCCTTTCCTATGAAGCTGCCTATGGATCTTGATTATCTTGTCATGTTCTTCAGTTACAGCAGAAAACACCTGTATTAGCATTAATAGCATTGGCTCCCCTGAATAAAGCATAGTGTAGTATGTCTTCACATGTGCAGACACAGCTGACCTAAGTTGCCAGTGTCACATACCACAACGCTTGCTTTCGGCCAGTGAGTATTTCCTTGGAAAGTTTATTCCTATAGGGACAGAATATTAATTATTGATAGCTGCTCTGTCTTCTTGCAAACACAGTGGGTGTATAAAATCTTAGGGTTACAAGTTACTCCTTTTTTAATGAGTTGGTGCAAGACCTCTAATTAAAGGAAGACTCACATCTGCTTTTGTGTATAGCTGGAATCATTAATAATGGCAAAAATATTTCTGCCTTATAAGCATTGCTGGCTTTTGTGATTCTGGTTTTTTAAGAGCAAACTTCCAGAAAAAATTACATTCCACCTTTATACTCTGTGCTGCTCTTAATGTAAATTGTGGGAGATGTGAGACAGAACATATTCTTTTTGATCCTCTGTATTCTCTTTCATAACTTCTTTTGAATGAAGACCGGATGAATACTACCTTTAAAAAGGAAAAAGAACAAATTGGTTTTATGTGCATTTTGGAACAGAGGTCTTACTAGTGTTTTATGAGACTTTTTTATTCTAACAGAAGTGATTATAAATTAATTCAGGTCAATTTTGGTTTTTTTAAAATACTAATACAATTTTAAAAAAAAATTACATTATTAATTTCCTAGGAAGCCCTCTTCCCCTTAACCAAATGTCAAGACGTTTGAGAAAACAGAAACTACCTGCATTTTTAATGAATGGGTATTTTCTTGTAAAAACATTTGGTTATGAAATGTCTTGCTGGCTTTGGTTGTACAGATTTGTGACACCGTATTAGATAGACATAGATCACGTACAACACAGAAGCCTTTCTTAATAAGAAGTTCATAAATATAAAAACCAATTGTAAACTCGAATCTTTTTGTTTGGTTGGGTTTTTTTTTCTTTTAATTCCTTGTACATGAATCTTACTGTTAGAAATTATTGGCCGTTGTTGCCAAATTATGTATGTGATAACGGAACACAAATGATCCACTCAGTTCAAATGGTTGTAAGCAGCTGCTAGTGGACACTTTTTTTGGAAAAGCAGCATACAAATTATAAAAATCCAGAAAGGTAAAAGCAACCTAGAACGTATTCAAAGACTTTTAATTCTCTTATTTGTAAGTAAGTCTCTTGAGGTTAAGACAGGCAAAGTAGAATCAATTATACACTTCAGCCTGAGGAATTTTTTATGGAATATTTTTATTTAATTAACTACCAGCTTCCCACAAGGCAGTAAAACTCATTGATATGTAGATATAAATGACGTAAAATTGGTTCTCTGACTCTTCTTTTGTTAGTACTCCTACTGTATAAATAACTTTAATAGGATTTTGCACACTAAAAATGAATTTTCATATTAAACAAAGTCAATTTTCCTGTCTCTCTATAGGCTCCTAAGGGGAAGCAGATATATGAATAAGATAATCCATCATTATTAGCAATGATGTGAATGAAACACACTCTAAATACAGCCTGAGAAAGGGTACTTAGCTGGCTAACTTTTGGAAGGCCGGGTAATGCTTTCAGCTAAACTTGCTGACAATACGAGCTGGGGTCATCAGTCCATTTGATGCTCTACTGAGCTTAAATAAAAAGAATGTGAGAAAGTTCATAGGTGGAAAGGAGCAGATAAAGATTATCACTGATACAAAATACAAAGAACAACTCAGTGTTAGACCTTGCACTTCCAAGTGAACAGCAATGCAATAGGGAACAAGCTACTATATAGACATCCCATTTTAATCCTTGTTAGAGCATTTTTTTAAGACTGTTTTATGCCGGATCAAGGTACTTTGAAAAATAAGATACATACATATATTTTTATATATCTATATATCTATCTATCTATATATTTTTTTTAACAAAAAACATCTCCCCCAAACACATTCAGGAGAAATTGTAGAAATTCCTTGCTGAAAAACTGATATTTCTCATGTATAAGGTTTTCAAATGTTTGATGTATTTTCTCATTCCACCATTCCTTTTTACATAGGTACAACATTTCTGTATGTATAATAGAAAATTAAGATTTATATCACTTTCCTAAAGGATCATAAAAATAAACAAAAGAAGCAGATTTTCAGTTGCAGCAGACATTCAGAAGAAACTTTGAAAGGCGTGTCATAATTTCACTCCAGCCAACAATTAACCACTTCAGAGCCAGTTTCTCACTTTCCTCTAGTTGGATGGGAGAGAGAATCGAAAGGGTAAAAGTGAGAAACTCCTGTATTGAAAATAAAACAGCTTAATAAATGAAAAAATAATGACAAAAACAATACCCCAAAATGTAGTGAAAGAGAAAGTAACAAAAAGAGAGAAAAATGAAGCCCAAGAAAACCAAGTGATGCAAATAAAAACCAGCTGCTCACCACCAATGAGCTGATGACCAGCCACTTCCCAAGCAGCAGCCCCTGGTCAGTTTTCCCTGTAGTTATGTGCTGAGCATGATGCTGCATGGCCAGTTGGAGTCAGCTGTCCTGGTATGCTCCCTCCCAGCTTCTTGTGCACCACCAACTCCATTTTCAGCAGTGCAGCATGAGAAGCTGAAAGTTCTCGGCTTAGTGTGAGCACTGCTCAGCAACTGAACCAACAGTGTGTTATCAACGTTATTCTCATCCTAAATGCAAAACACAGCACTGTACCTGCTGTGCAGGAAAACCAATTCTATCCCAACTGAAACAGAATGGAAGGAATATTGACTTGTTTTATTTATTTGTTTTCCGTTTTCTTTTCCATTCTGTTTCCACACTCTACAGCAAACAGCTCCTCCCTATCTCACAGTCTGACCATGAATTGCTATGATAGAGACATAAATGGAAAGCACAAATTTAGCCTAATTGTTCAGAATGGAGCAGGATGTTCCTTCATTAAAACAGACTCACAGGTCTGAGTGCTGTACTGCTTACTGAGTTTACTGTTAGGAAAAATGCATAAAATACTAAATACAATGAAAAACAAAAATGGCTATTAGACCTGCAGAAGGTGTAAGTCTTTGTCTAACATCTCCTCTATAATAGTGTTCTTTAGCTTTCACTAAATATGAACCAAATAACTCCATAGTCTTGTTACAGTTAAAGAAAATAATTTCTTGACACTAACAGGTTTTTGCTCTATGCAGTGGAGTAAACTGAGATGCCAAGCTAATGTAAAATAATAGAACACAATCTAATATAATTAGTATCCTGATACTAATTATTCATCATCTGAGAACAAAAGATAATTTTGTTGTTGCTTCCTTAAAACCTCGCTCTTTCCTTTTGATGGGATGAGCTCAGATGTGGAAGTTATGTAGTGGGAGAAGTCAGTTCAGATTAAAAGGAAAAAGATTGGATGGATTAACTGACAGACTGGGTTATATTCAAGGTTCATGTAAAAAAGTATAAGTAGCTCTCAGCTACCACACTTTAAGCATTATATATAACATTATTGCTAACTCCCAATGCACTGTGATGTTCCTTGATTTTGTGTGTTTTTAATTGAACATGGTTAAGATTTTATTAAAGGAATTGTCTCATTCTGTTTTTTTATTTTCCTCATGATATAGTCTAGGTTAATTTATTAATTCAAAATAAGTGAAAGAGAAAGAAAACTAACTGCACTGCTGAGCAGGACCAAAATTTTGCATTGCACCTTTGCAAAATGGGTCAGACATCATGGTACCAAATTCAGCTGACTTAAATTTCTTGGTTGGTAGGGAGCTTACATGGTTTCTGGGACTGATTCCCAAATGAAATGTTTTAACAATACTTGAAGGAAAGCAATAGTGAACTGGACAGGCAGGAATTACCTTTTCTTATTTTGTTTTGCAGGTTTTAAGGCCAGCACATAACTGGCCTGATTCCAGAGGAAAAAAAATCTTCCTTTCCATGTAAATAAAATTTTACCTCTAGTATTGTACTTTTTACCTCTAGTTTTGTAAAAAAACCTATGGACACTTAATTTGAAATAATGTAATCATTAAAAAAAAGCTGATATGTAAACACCTGTTACTAAATATATCGAACATTATTTTCATTACAGGATTAGTTCAACTAAGGTAAAACAGGTATCTAATACCATTATAAGTCTCACAAGCTTTCATACTTCCTATAAATGTTCCGATAGTCAGATTTTGATGGATTTGTGCCACACAGTTTAATTACATCTTTTACTTTAATGTTATGCAGGTATCCAGTGTTTTGTTCTCTCTCTTTCAAATAGACTTTGGATTAGACAAAATGAGGTGTGGTTGATTTGGATTGCATCAATCTCTAACTCTTAAATTTTCCTTCTCTCACTAAAATTTAGTTTCTATTTTTGTAGTCTTTCATTCTTTTATCTATTTTGTTTCATACATAATTCAAAGTTTTTCTTTAGTATTGCTCCTTCTTATTTTGGACATTCAATTTAGGTCAGCAAGTGATCTTTCCACAGAGTATTTTAAGGCAAACTAATGTAAAAGTTTTCTTCTTTGAAACTCAGCTCCTGTTTCCATTGTAGGCAATAGTAATATCAACGTATTCATTATGAATAGGAGTGGGTCTTTACACACTGAAAGCCAGTGGCTGTCTCCAAATTTCAGTGTCTGAATAGCACTGAACTTCGTCAAATGAGCATCTAGGATTAAGAGAAACTTTCTTATACTTTCACCCATACCACTAGTCCAAAGGAAAATTCCTTTGACTCACCTCAGTTGTGTTGAGGCCAATTTCTAGCCTTTCTGTAACTCAAGTTTAGGCCTCAGCAATGTTATAACTGGAAAAACATAAGAGGTTTTCTTCCCTGAACCTCATGATATGCAGATTCTGGATTACTATTCTCACACAGAAGGCAAGTATTTATGGGGCAATGCCATTACTAGTAGAACACAAAAAGCTGGAAATAGGTAATACTTCATAAAACACAAAAAGCTGAAAATGGATAATCCTTCAACTTTGCTGGCCAGGCCAAGTCTGAGATTCATTAGAAAGCTCTAGATAGTAAGTTCTTAAGAAAACTTACTTGAAATATGTCAATATTATCAAGTTGTGAGTTGGAAAATGTGACTCCTTACTAGAGGTGAAGCAAAACAATAGCTTGTAAAGGCCTAGCTGTATTAAAAATGACGTGTACAAATAAAGTATAGTGGGTTTTGGTGATGATGACTCTTTTTTATGCCTGGGCTGACAGACATCGTTGTGCTGTGTTTTGACTGTAGTAACACCTAATCACCTCACTCTGCTGTGTGTGACATAGAGCAAGCATGCAGCAGAGACTACCCAAGCTAACCCTCTGTAACCTATTCCACTTATGGTTCTCCTGTTTTAATAAAACATTAACCAGAAATATAGAGAAATTGCTCATTTTTACTTCACAATATCTCTTTAAGTGTCCATTTTCTATGTATCAAATATTATCTGAAAATTTCAGGGTTAGAAGAGGTGCACCTTTGTTTTCTTGTAGTTCTTTGTCTGTTACCATGCAAAATACATATTTTAATCAGAGGTATGCAAAGCAAAGTCAGTAAAACCACTTCATATTTTAAAATTATAAATACACAAAAAATTATTCAAGTTATGGAGTCAGGTTAAAGTTGCAGCATATTTTCCCTTGCAAACACCTCAGGATTTTTTACACCTCAGCCTATACATTTATTTTGAGGCCAAGTTACCACCTGGGTTTTTTCCCATTTCTTCCTTCCTTTTTTCTCCTGGGCAGATCCTTAGTTTTAACAAAAGGATACACTGCTATTTTATTGTAACTTACTGTCAGTAATTTTCTGAGTTGCATTTTTTGAAATCCATTGTGAAAACTTTTTATTTTCCTTCTTAATATAGCTCTTAAAAGAACAATTCAAAAGTCCCAGAAAGACAAGAGATACAAATGAAATGGCTGGAGACCTATTCCTGTGGGAATTGCAGTATGAAGTATGCAAGAATATGCAGAAACATCAAAAACATACCTTCTTAAATTTATGTCTTTTGGGGGGAAAGAAAGAAAATTAAACACCAAAAATTCCAAGTATTTTATTTCATTTGGCAGCACCCTAGGTTAAAGACAAAAAGGACAAGGCAAGAATCAAAATATTTCAGTAAATTTCTAATTCACTTTTGTGACAGTGGGAAAAGTTGTAATGTCTAAAGCAAATGACCATTAAGTTGAAATCTAAGACTGCAAGGGTGTCTTTGCTGTGCTATTCTTCCCCATCAATTCACTCTTCTTTAGGAACCTGTGAGCAGACATTAGCCAGGCAGTTTGAAAAGCAGCAATGTGCTTCACCATTGAGTAGGCTACTTAATGAACTTCCACTACTTCTTCCCAGACATAAATGGAGCACCATCTACCACCACTGTCTCACCCAATGAGAATTAGTAAAGAACTATGTGGACCCTTCAAAACCTCTGTATTCCCTGTTCTCTATATCAGAATACAAAATGTCCTATGAAAACTTTGTATACCTTCTTCAACTCAACATGGAAGATATAGGGAACACCTAATCTACTGCTGGCAGATGATTATTATTTTTCTGTGCTTTTGGATTATGCAGACAGTCTTTGATGATACCCATAAAATGGTAAAAGTTTCATTTAAGAGTTTGAATTAGATATCTTTGCAGTGTGTTAGATATCTCTGCAGTTAATAGATGATTTCATAAATGTTAGTTGGCTTTATTCATCAAATTGTACCACACACAGATGCCATACTGGCTTCAATCACATCACTTGCATGTATAAGGTTACTTGCATGATCTGTAAATACCACTATTAAAATCAGGTTTGTATGTGCAGATACATGCAGGTTCTCTTGCACAATATAAATAGACTTGAACTATCTATCTAACCTGAATATCCTTGATGGGAATGGGCAATTCACATTTTTTTCTGAGCATGGTAGCTCAGACATCCCTTATTTATATTCTATGTCTTTACTTGCAAAGCTCTGTGAAGTTTTGTTGAAGTTCCCAAAGGGTTCAATTAAAATATTTCATCTATTTAATTTCATGTAAATTTCATCATCTCTAGTTCTAGATTTAAGTAAAACCAGGAAGAGCTCTGTTTGTTCATGACTTTGATCTGAGGCCATAAGGCCCTGTGTGAGTTTCTTCAGGTTTGGCTAAGGGTCAGCTCCAAGTTGACTCAGTTAAGTTGAAGATCAATGAACCTGGGTCAAGAACGGCCTAGGGCTGTTTATACAGAAGTGAGAATGGCAAGGAGAGTTATCAGTGTTGCTGCTGAACAAAAGGAAGTTATTTTTTCCAACATCCTGACACAGATATACCTAGCTCCTTAAAGAACTGTGGCCAGGGTATTAAAACTGATGTCTTGTTCTTAAGATTTGGACAACTGCTGTTCACTGTTACCTGCTCCCTCTTGACAGCTGCTCAACACCACTGGAACACAAGCAGTTACATCTATGTTGCTATGAATCTTTTCATGGCTCAACTGTCTTTGGTTTGAAACTTGAAAAGGAAGAAACAGATATCAGGGAATTTTTTCATAACTCGTTGTTATGTAAAGACTGTTAACAGTACCAGTATATTCAGTAATTTTGTTAAGAAGCCTCATATTCTTTAGGCGACAAGCTTTTCTTTGTTTAGCTTTTAGGTTACCATACCATGCAGAGAAACAGTGCATTATTACTCCTTGACATCACTTGTAAATGAAGTAGATATAAATATAGACCTGAAATATATCTGAAAGGAAAGGCAAAGAAAAAAAAAAGAAAAAGTAAAACAAAAGTAGCATCAATTCATCTTCTGTCTCAAAAACAAGTATACAGTATATTAACAATAAAAGTGTCTGGTGTGTTTATCCTTGTTTGTCTAACAAGTGCAATTAGCTACTGATGGAAAATCGCTGTAATTAAAAGGTACACTAAAAATAGATGTTACATAAATTGTTTAACATGAGAATAAACTTTAATAATAATATATTTTGTCCACATGAGTTTTAATATTTTAATTTAGTGTAAATAATTACACAAAATAGGACACCATTGAAAAGAAAAAAAAAATACACTTCAGGATCTCAGGGCCTGCATCCTTCCTGTGTTACCTTACACTGATCTAGAGGACAACACAAATATTTGTGAGTTTTGATATATAAGAAATTCCCAAGATGTTTTATATAAGAAATTCCCAAGATGTTTCCTCTAAGTTCACACTAAGAGTATGACTGGGAAGATCTGCTTGCTGGATTCTTGATATGAGTGATAGCATAAAGCATCATATACAGCTTTGGGAAAACTGAAATTTACCAAAAAGGTTAAATCAGGGCAAGACTGGTGGTTTCTTATTTACATATAAAGTTAGGTGTCCTGCTTCATAGGTTGGTCAACACAGGAGATGTGGAAAACATACATGGAGTGCACTTCTCAGGAAAAGATCAGCTAAAGCATGTAGATAAAAGGACAGATACATTTTTCTTGTTTTTTCTTCTCCCTCTTTTTTTTTTTTTGGGTCTCCTTTTGGATATCAGTTGCTGACTTCTTTCCTTTTTGTGTAACTTTCCTCAAGTTGTGAAACACTATCTAACCTCCAATCTGCTAGGAACAGTAGTCAGTCACCTTGGTACAGTTTTTCCCAGAACCCTAGGCTAGAAGTGCTCACCTGTGTCGTAGCACAGCATTGTCTCTGGAGAAAATGCAGAAAGATTGAGCCCCACGGAACTTGTGTGAGCCATATTTCCCTGTTCGCATGGGAGTGCCATGGAAGAACTGCTGATAAAATACTCCTCAGTGTATGTGGTTGGTCCAGAAACCCCCAGAGCTGCCTTTCAGAGCAGTCCTCTCTCTCTGTGGCTCTACTTGTAGAAGAGTATCACAGGAAATTGAATCAGGAGGAAGAATGGAAAGACCAGCCCAACAGGAAATACATCACTTTGCCACTACTATGAAGCTCTAGGCAGCATGACACATCCCTACAGTGAAGGCTGACTCCAGGAATACAAGTCAGCCCCTAATTAATAATACAACAAACAGGATACACACTGGTTACCAAAACTACTTTCAACAGACTGAAAAAATATCTCACAGTTACTGCATTTTATTTCCCAATGAATCTTTCTGATAACTTTTGAGGGAGCTGCACATTGTCTGTTTTCTGATTATTATGTTCATAATTAACTTAGTGTGAAAGAAAACCGAAGAATTATCTTCCCTATCTCTTTTTGTGCCTCCAGGAATGTGGATGAGTAACAGGAGAGATGGTAAACACTGTGGCAGCTGGATTTAAATAGGCCAGTAGAGATTTGTCCTTTTAGATGAAGGGTCCCAGAGTTGTCCAGAGTCCAGACTTGTTGAGTCTTGCTAGCTTCTAGCCCATGAAATAAACTTTATCCTCACCAAATTGCTATTCATCTGGCAAGGAAGAAACTGTATCTGAGTGCACAGTCTGGAGAAGTTAGATGATAATATATATTGGATTGTTCTGCTATAAAATGTACAAAAATGGCTTAAAGTATTCAAAGGAAGGTGCTGTTGTCTGATACTCAAATGATGCTGTTACTAAGCCTGGCAGTATTGGGTCTTTTGCATTAATGACTTTGGTTGTGCCTTACTAATGGCTGGTTCCTTTTCCATCTCACTGGCAATAGCTTCATTTCCTTACCTATACCTTTCTAGTGAGTCGTCCGGAAAAAGTCATAGTCCAGAGCTGAGAACTGGAAATTACTCTGCCTGTCTTAAGAACTCATAAGTATCATATCCCCAAAAGAGATTTTCAGAAAATCAAGAATTATTTAATCCTTCTTTTGCACTTGCTGAGAGGAGCCATGCAATTCTGTACTCTGAGAGCACAGGCAGGCTCAGCAGCTCTGCTGTGTCAGACACAGAGGAATGAAGTGAAACGGATAAGAGTCTGTGAAAAAAGCCACAGATACCTGAGACTACTTTTTCATTACTACTCTTCCGCAAAGAAAAATTGGGATTCCTTATTTTTTGTGAAAGAGAATTATTTCATCATAGAATCATAGAACTGGATTGGAAGGGACCTTAAAGACCATCTAGTTCCAACCTCCCTGCCCTGTGAAGGGACACCTTCCACTAGACCAGATTGCTCAAAGCCTCATTCAGCCTGGCCTTGAACACTTCTGAAGATGGGGCCTCCACAACTTCTCTGGGCAACCTGTGCCTGTGCCTCACCACCGTCACAGTACAGAAGAGGAATGAGGTCACCCCTCAGCTGCTCCTCATAGGACATCCCATTCAGCCCTTTCTTCAGCTTCCCCTAGATGCATTTGAGTACCTCCATGTTCTTATTAAACTGTGGGGCCCAGAGCTGCACACAGTACTCAGGGTGTGGATAGCACCAATTCTATTCACATAATAGGTGAAAAAATTGCTACAACCGAGGTTACTACCCCATGCCCTTTTTTTAGTAATGTAACCTTTCCATCTGCACATTTCTGCTGATCTTGGATATTATTCAATGTTAACCCTTTTTCAGGGATTTTCAATAGATAATTCCGGTTTTACAAAGAAAAGGAAAATTATTTGATGACAAAGGCATTTTATCATAGAATGACAGAATGTGAGTTGGCAGAGAACCATCAGGATCATGAAGTATAACTTTCTCATCCTGCACAGGACATCCCCAAGAATCATATGTGCCTCAGAGCATTGTCTAAATACTTTCTGAGCTCTGTCAGGCTTGATGCTGTGACCACTGCTCTGGGGAACCTGTTCCAGTGCCCAACCACCCTTTGGGTGAAGATCCTTTCTCTGATATCTAATGTAAACCTCCACTGACTCAGCTTCAGGCCATTTCCTCGAGTCCTGTCACTGGTCCCCACAGAGATCAGTGCCTGCCCTTCCTCCTCCCCTCATGAGGAAGTTGTAACTGCAATGAGGTCTCCCCTCAGTCTCCTCTTCTCCAGGCTGAACTGACCAAGTGACCTTAGCCACTCCTCGTACTGCTTCCCCTCAAGGCCCTTTAGCATCTTCATTGCCCTCCTCTGAATACTCTCTTAATTGTTTAATGTCTTTCTTATACCGTGGCACCCAGACCTGCCCCCAGCACTCAAGGTGAGGTCCCCCCAGTGCAGAGCAGAGAGGGACAATCCCCTCCCTTGCCCAGCTGGCGATCCTGTGCCTGATGCCGCCCAGGACACAGGTGGCCCTCCTGGCTGCCAGGGCACTGCTGGCACTTGCCTTTGACCAGGAGCCCCAGGTCACTTTCTCCAGGACTGCTTAAGAATACGAAGCTGGTTGTAATGGTTTAGAATACAGTTCTGCCTACCTCAGTATTTATCTCTGTTAATGCACAAAACCAAATACTTAAGATACGGTTTTGGCATACATGACTCAAGATTACTGGAAACACAGCTGAGAAAAACAGCCCATCCCTGCAGAAGGGCTTCTAGGAGAACAGTGTCATTCATCCTAGACAGGAAACAAAATAACAGTGTTCACCTTTGCAGTCCAGGACAGAATTACGGGGTCACCACACCAAAAACATGGAGGGGGAGCTGGAGAAAGGTGAATTAAAAATGAATGGTTTCCATCACAAATTATTAAAGTTATTCAGAATGGAAAAGGAACATGTAAAGCAGAAAGACAGTAACAAACTTGTAAACAGTAGAGGAGGCTAAGGTGCATACAGATTTTGTGTTCTAGGGTAGTGGGCTCTCGTAAGTAGCGCAGTAATATGAAGGTGACTGAGGACTAAAGCCTTGCAACGCAAAGAAGACTGCCTGGAGTATGGCTTTAACAGATTTTAAGACTCTCAGTGTGCACATAACACATGAAGACAGCAGCCAAATTTGGCACTGTGCTGTTAAATCAACAGCAGTTGAATCACAGCAGGATCGGGAGTGCATCTGTAATGCAGTACTGGCAGCACAGAGGTGCAGAAATGGGCTGGCACAATCTAACTCTGCTTCTCATGTCAAGGTCTGTTCATGGGGAAAAAAACCTTGACCAACAAAAGGTGATATTACTTAGACTTCATGAGACTTGAAATACAGCTGCATGTAGCATTGCAAGACAACAGACCCTTTTGAAACAGCCCAGTACTATGTGAGGAGATAACCATTACGTGAAAGAATAGTTGCTATGGACCTTTATCAGCAATACAAGAAAACATGTTAGTGAAGTGGACACATAAACAGCAGTTGCAGATTCTAAGCAGACCACGCTACTTACCATGTGGGACTGCCAAAATGGATTCAGCTCTGCCCTGCTGCTGTTACTAAAGAAAATTGTTAACAAAAATGTGAAGGCAGCTTGGTATTTTCACCCACCACTATTTTCAATAGTTGTGTTTGGTCAGTAAGCAATGGCAGAAATGGAATAATACAGTAGAGTCACACCTTCTTTATGGAAATACACCTATTATATTAATATATGTTTTATTAGGAAATAAAACAAAATAAAACAAAAGAGAAAATAAATTCTTCAGGCAATAGACTGATCTCTAAGAGTGTATTAGAATTTGATTCTCCAGATTCCACACTCTTTAGTCTTGAAATTATTTTCTTATAAAATGAATATGTTCCTGGTGAAGTGGATATTTAATTACATTCTTAAAATGGAAGAACACTAACGGGAAAAATTGAAAAACTGTGTCTGTAATGTGGTTGTTCTAACATTAGTATCAAACTAGTATCCTAATCTTGGTCATGTTGGCTATTCTGAAGCTAGCATATTACCTTAATTTTTTCATGAATGAAAATCCTAATAGCTTTGTTTCATTTTGGAGGATGAAGAAAGTGCTTCAGCCTAGAGCTTTTTATGAAATCACATTCTTGAGAACTAGCTATTCTTTCTGAGGCTTTGCATTGATTCAAAGCTGCAGAATAGCACCTGCAGAAGAAGTTGCTACCTATTACTAACAATTGAGAACATACCTCTTGATTTATCCAGGGAGCTGTAGGGACAGAAAAATGGCAATCTGCTCCATTTGATAAAAGATCCACTAAAGACTCAGTAAGAGCATGTGAATATACTTAAAAGAAATATTCTTTGCTCTTTGGAATAAAATCCTCACATCAGGTAGGTTTCATCATGAGTTTCAGAAAGCATCATGAAAAAGCCACTGCTGAAAGCATCCAGCTGACCAAAATGCCTGTTATTCAATTATCAGAGCTGTCAGGTGAAAATGAGGCCTTATGCCTCAAATCACCAGAAAAGTCACAATATAGTGACAAAGATCACATCCCAGCTGACTACAGAAATGCCACTCCCTTCCAAGAACATGGGATAGACTTCCATGAGAGACTGTACATAATCCAAAAAACACCGAAATGATAAAGACAATATAGATGGAGGAGGTACCCTATACGTCACAAAGCGTTTCAGTAGTTTTAATGCTCTGACAGTATCTTAGATGACAGAGTAGATTATCTGTTAATAATAACCTGTTACGTGGTTAGGTTAAAAGTTAGGTTCTGTCTTGTGTACCTAAGAAGATTTATAAAATTATACTAGAATAAGGAAATAATAAAATCAAGAATAGTAATGCAATGTAGCAACTCTGAATCCATGATAACAATTAAGTTTGGCTTGCCAACCTATAAGGATGCCACAAAAAATCTAAAGTGTACTAAAACATAGAATGCATTCTACCACCATCTGGGTTAAGAACATTGAAACAAAGTTATAAAAGTGAACATATGGTAGGGTAGCCAGACAGCTTTAGCCACTCTGAGAACCTTCATCATCTGTTGGTCTCTGTTAAAAGAGCTGGAAGAAAACAAAGCAGTATAGAAAATATAGCACTGAAAAGACAATAACATAAACAAAATGAATTCAAATTTCTTATCAATCGCAGTGGCATAAATAAATTTAAATTTCTTAAAGATCATGTGTTGAAGGATGACCAGATCTTGCAAACTGCAGGGAAAAGAAAATAACACTTATGTACCTGAAAATAAATTTCAAAAGAAAGACCAGATTAGCAATACAAAAAGTGCAAATAAAACACTCCATTAGTCTATCAGAAATTTGAAGATGGCATCCAGCAGCCAATTATTCAAACCGTAGAATGTGGTAAAGAGCTTCTCTTAGTAAATCCCAACATTGCACCTGGACAAAGACCTCTTCATTTCTGTGTATGTGGTATGCAAAACAGAGCAATTGTCAACGATGTAGAGGCCGTGTAATAAACTGATGAAACTGATGATTCTAATCCCTTGCATTTATCCTCCAGAAATAATTCCACTGTATCCATACCTGGATTTCAACTTGCAACATCGGGTGCAGGAAGGAGTTTGCTGAAATATTCCCTAGTTCTGCTTTTTATCTCTATTGAAACTGTTAAGTTATTTTACTTTTCAGTAAATCATCATGTGGTAATGTCTGATTGACAATATTATATTGCCCAAAATATATTTGGAGACCAAATTCTCCAACTTTAACCACAAGGTGAATAGGGTAATATGAAAGTTAAACAAGTCTCAGCAAATGATTTGGGGCTTTAAGAAATACAGAATTTGTGTTGAAAGGTTCTACAAGTACTCTTCCTTGTACTGTATGCCTGGGACTTTCCAGGGACTACTTCTCATAGCTAATCATTTTTATAAATAACTGATCTTATATATAAAAGGAGATGGGAAAGAACTTGTTCAGAAACATCACAGGCACAATGCAGCTGAAGGCAGTCTTAAGTAACAACATGTGTTCTATCTACTCAGCATTGCTTCCATGTCGTTTTGCTGTACAATAAAGAAGCCACTTTGCATTGACTCCTGCCATATGTCTAAAGAAAGAGTAAACTGTTTCCTTTTTAGTCCTGGGAGCAACTGAGCTCTACCAGAGGAGGTGCTGTCAGGAGAAGCTGGAAGCAAGAGTGGAAAAGGTCGGGGAGAGGAAGACAAGAGTCTTCCTGTTGTACTTCATCTGTAGAGCAGTTCAGGCATCTGAGCCATGCAAGACTTGAGACAAGAGAAATTACAATCACGGCCCTGCAACTCTTGGTGTAGGGCACAGAACAGTCACACAGTGTCTCTTTGTGTTAACAGCCTGAAAATGTGGTTACCAGTCTCCATAGAGAGTTGTGGCAGCTGCTTTGTTTCTTTACAAGAACTCTGCTATATCCCCTGAAAGACTTTAGCAAGCTGCATACTTATAGAAACATTGTGAGATGGCTAGCATGATTACTGTAGACAGTTCACCTCTCTTTTTGAGTTTGGTAGAAAGACATTTTTTCTGATATTATTTCTATAGACCCTGATGGAAATGGGAACACTGTCTCAGGTTGTACCCGTCTTACCTAAACCCTTGTAAAGGTGCATAAGTGCAACAAGAATTAGAAAAAGTAGATTCTGCCTTTTTTTCATGGTTCCAAAAGGTCTCTTTAGAAAGGCAACTATGCAGAAATCACGTGAAAATTCATGAGCGTGTCGAACTCCCTAGCAGTGAAAAGTCTATAATCAGTCTCTGAAAGTTGCTCCGCAGGAAAGGAGGGACAAGTTGAACCACTGTGGCCAGAGAATTTCCCAGTGCTTCACCTTGCAGGAAAATTCAGGCCATTTGATAACAGAAGGCTTTGTGCACAGTGATATTCAGCTGGAAAATTTTGCTCTGGAGAGTGAGCTGATACTCACTGCTACACTAGAAATTTTCTATTGAAAGGCAGCTTGGAGATGTCATGCTATGAGCAGCAAATGTTTTAAGATTGTAGTTTCTATATCAGCTTACAACATTTTAACCAAATGGCTCTCAGGAACAGCATGGATATGAATATTCAGTATTATTTTATGGAATGGATTGCTCTTACTGGTATTTTTTGCAATCATTAGAAATACTAAAAATAACCTCTAATTGAGCTTATCAGAGCTGTGTATGAAGACTTAGACATGCACATGCTCAGTGGCTTTTACTGACTACATAAAAAATTATTTATACTAAAATGTTATTATACATCTAAATGTATATTAGGAATAGACCAAGAATTACTGGCACCTGTTTCATGCTTCAAAAAACAGGTAATAAGAGACACCATGCAAATGATTTTAGTGTAGTTCTGACTACTTAGATAGAGAGCTAGAAAGAATGGCACAATGAAACTGTAAGAGCAGTATATTCATAAGTTTTTGTGCTTTGTTTAATCATAGCTAAGATATAAAGGAGAAAATATAAACAGGTACAGATGAAAAACTTATTCAGGATGTGTTCAAATGCAAATAATAGCAATCAAATATAAAACTTGTCATGAAAACCAAAAACCCTTGTAAGTGTTAAATTAAATTGTTAATTTAACTACATTGTTAGATTAAAACCTCGGAGTTTTAACAGATGAAAAATGGGAACAAACTCAGTTAGAAAGTTTTCTTTATTGCATTAACTGGGAATCTAAATGTTTGAATTTTTAAAATAATTTCCTTTTTTTTCCTTTCCCTGCAAACAAGGACACATGATTTAATCATGGATTTCCCAATACTCTAAATTTTTATTATTTCTCAAATCCCAATCCTAATCATTTTTCAATTGCTTAGGGATAGATTGCCATTTAAGGAAACAACAAAATGATAAACTTTTCAGAACCAATATAAGTCAGCATCTTTCTGAACTGGGTACAATAAGAAACACTGCAAGTCAGCACACCACTGTAAAAAATCTTATGTAAGTTTAAGCACTATTTTAGACAGTAGTGTTGAAAATTCAGGGAAAGGCAAAGTAAAGGTAAAGGTAGGTAATGGCCAGATACCTAAATTCTAAGAGTGGTGTTAGTTCATTTTCCTGAAAGGACGGATTGTTATTTACATTATAAAGATACTATGTTGTTCTACCAGAACAGATGGTTTAGGAAGAAAAAATGAGAATTAATAAGACTATTTCTAATTTTATGGGACTCTACTTGTCATTACTTATTGGATAAGCATGAATGAAAAACTAAATACAGATGTTTGTATGCATGTGTGTCTGAAGACTTGATAGTGAATTGAGAAACAGTGTTTCCAGAGTAATTCTAGCTTAGGAAGAATAAAACAGCGTGAACCATGAGCTCAGTCTTCATACACGTCCATCAGTTTCTTACCTCTGCAAAAATTCCTAATTTTCTCTTTTGAATGCCGCCTATTTGTTTGGGTAAAAGATGTTATATTCTGTATATGTCACATTTTCACACAGAAGTGAGTATATCTAAATCTTGCTTTACACCATCAAAGTCACTAATAAGATAACTACATTTCTTGGAGCCAGAGAAGTTCAAGGTCACCATTATCACAGAAACATTCCTTGCAGTTTTCCATCAATTTTGAGAGGGTTTTTAATGGATTTTACTGAATTTGCTCTTTGAAATCTCTTTATATCACCCTCTACCAGCCTCTGTTACTTCACTGAAGAATATTTCAGCCTTAGTTGCTGCAGTATAGTCATACATAGCATATGCTTTTTATGTATAATACTGTGTAACTTCATGTTTTTATTAAATTCTGCAGTTCATTTCAGTCCTTCTCCCCAGCTATGCACTATTTGTCATGTCAGTAAGGAAGGTTTTAATTTTCTATTTGTCTTCTCTTTCCGAAATCAGCATGGGCTTAGTAAAATAAGAAATGACTGGTGAAGTTAACTATTATCACTGAACGTGCATTGCAAGATGAACCTAAAAGATGAAGTTTCAGACACCCAGTGTTCCATCTGCAACAGTCAGATCCTTTTCCCACTTAAACCTGTTGAAATTTTGCCACTGAGATAGCTGGAAAAAAAAATAATGCTCAAGAAGTCATTTGATTTGTTAGAAGTTTTTTCTACATGCAGAGATTTTGAATTATTGCCCCTTCTTAAATTTAGCCGTTGTAACTGGGTGGGGGGAGTATTCATTTATATATTACCTTTTTAATTAAGCTAAAACCTGATTAGGTTATTGTGAGGGTTGAATATATTTCCTTATTGTTAAAATAGTTGTGGAAGTGAAATCAGAGGGGGAATGTGAAGTTATGCAACTATGCTAATGTAGGCATTTTAGGTATATTTTGGTTCCTGGAATTTTTAATAGGGTTGTGATAAGGTCTTTGGTCTCTTGTTGCCATGGTTTGCACAGAGCTGGTCCTATTGATTGCTTCTAGATCAAACTAAAGTCCTTTGGAATTCACATCTTTCATTACACTCTTCCTGGAAATTGTCACATGGCTTTTCCCCAGATAAGGCAGACAAAATTCAGTAGATCTAAACTTTCTGACTTTTCATTTCATAATAAATTTCCTTTTGTTTGAAAATGAAAGCACAACGAAAAAATTAGGCAACTCTGTGGAGAGGCAAAATGAGGTTCTAGGGTCACAATATTTTCTGGTCCTGAAATTGTTTTTTATATTTTTCATTTTTCGTTGCAAAAAAGTCACCCAGCATGGTATTGATTTAAATTATAATTTGTATGTTTGTTGGGGTTTTTTTTGATAGATTTGAAATACATTTGGAAATCCATTATTCAAGCAAACCCATCTGAAGTTGCTGCTTTTTAATTTCTTTTTTGATGGCCACACAGTAAAAGCAGTTCTGTCCCTTTATAACAGATAATTTTAAGACATAAATCAGTTTTCTAGTCTATTTTATAAGCAGTGATTAGTGTGATTTTTTGGAGACACAAAGAGTAGGTTTTTGTTTTTCGTTTAAGAAACTGTCAGACTGTCAAGAGAACTGCATATAGCAACCTTTGTCATAGCCACCAAGGATAGATCTCTCCTCTCTTTTGCCAAAAATGAGTGGAAATCTGAATAACACATTCATGATATTAGTTGAGAAATTGACTTTCTGTTCTCCTCAGAGTTCCAGCATTTCCAAATATAATGGTCAGAAATAAGGACAAACTAAATCCTTGAGAAATATTCTAATGTAAAAATTATGTAAGTTGAACTGAAAATTTCCAAATACTCCAGTTACTCCTTCTGTTAGTATACAAACTCAGGAACAAATTCTACAAAATGAAGAGTGAATGTTTGTACTGGATTCCAATGCATCCACTGAGTTAGCCCTTTTTCAAGCAGCTCTGGGTTATTAACTGCAAATTACAAGCCCACTTGTGGCAATGATATTTTTCTATCTTCTCTGCAGGGGTTATTAGTGCTTCTATGTTAATAGTAGTTGTTGCATAAAATATCACTAAGCAGGGTCTGGTGAAACAAATGAGGGAGGAATTGTGTGCATCCACAAAAGGCAGACAAGTACTACGGAGAGCATCAGGGATGGATTATATTCCTTTAAACTTAACCACCAGAACTGCTCAGCCAGCACAATTTCACAAGAAAGGTCTCAGCTTTTCCTCCTGGTAGGCTCCTTTGCCATCTACAGACAGGCTACTTTAAAGATTTAGATAGAACGGTACTGCTGCTTGCAAAGTGTCAGGAGATGCTGCAGCTGATACGAGGAATAACAGCATTTTCTGAACAAGTGACTGAGATGTCATCAAAAAAGAACAGCGCAAACACTGTGTGAAATATGTTTAACATATACAAAGTTTGAAATATGTGAAAGGATTTTTAAGAGTAAAGAATCAATGAGAAAAGTCAGAAATAAGGGGGAAGATGCTTTCTTAGCCATGTTTTCTTCATTCCAACTCTAAATAAACAATTCTTCTACTCACAATCCTTTTATAATGAAAATGTGAAATGTATCTCCACAGAAGCAATCTATAGAAAAGCTTTAAAGGTACACTTGTTACATAGTTTGGCATCCAAATTACTATATTTCCTCCACTCATGTATTTTACGCCTGTGTGGATGACAGAAGGATGTAACAGACCTAAAAGATGAATAAATTATCTGAAGGTAGTTATTCTGGAGGATATGTAATATCATCTGTTCTCACACCTGTAAACAGATGTGGGTTATTTGCTGTATTTTACCATGGTGTCAGGACAGTTTTCTACACACACTACCTTGTCAGATATGGATGAGCTTGTGAAAGCTGACAAGGTATTGATCCACCTCTTATACTTTGCATTTGTATTTTATGTTCAAAGTTTGGGAGGTCACTAGCTTATAAAAGCCCTGGCAATAGGATCCACAGCTGCAGTGAAGGCAGAACTAAAAAAAAATAATACAGAATAGAAAAGTGGATCTAGAGAACAGGTTGGAGTCTGACAGTTTCATCCAGCTTTGCTGGACAAACCTGGAGGGTGTTTTATATATTTGCTTTCCATGTTGTTTTTCAAAGATTCAAGATGCCGGATGAGGTCATTACACTAGAGGAAAACCTCTGGCTGTTTTCCTACAGGGTAAGTTTAGACCACAGGTCAGAGTGATATTGTTTCAGGTTAATGGGTTTGCTGTTTTGTTTTATTGTTTTGTTTTTCTCTTACTCATTGATGCTCCATATTTACCTCTGGTCTCATAAGCACACTGACATTTTTCAAACAAGAATGAACAAGAAAAAGAGAATTCTACACTTTGTAGGAATTTCAGGATAACTGCAAAGATAATACTACAGACTTTTTACTGTATCAGTCTCCTTGACAGTCTCATTCAATAAGGAAGTTGCTGTTGTCTGAATGTCCAGTTTCTTTGGAGTTATTCCTTTACTCCATACTAAGACCTGTCCAGGTAAGGACAAGGCTGCTAATACAACAAACAAATGTATGTAGCCACCCCTGCTACTTCAGATTGACAGCAGAATTTAGGTTGCTCTAAGCAACCTGATTTAGTTGAAGATATGCCTGCCCATGATAAGAGGTTGGACTGGGTGACCTTTAAAATGCCTTCCAGCCCAGACCATTCTGTGATTCTCTCCCTTGCATTTGGACACTGACCAGAATCACCTCTTCTCAAAGCTGATTCTCTTCACCTGGAATGAGTAACATGCTGCCTCCTTGACAGAGGACAAGGATTGTAACAGCAGTGCACTGACCTTCAGCTCCAGTAAAGTGAAAAGGCATGGCTTGCTTGGTAAGAAACAGGCTGTCTGTCTACTCCCTTTCAGAGAAGAGTTTAAACTCAAATAGCGGATAACATAGAATTTGATTGAATGAAAAGGAAGAATGGGAAGAGGAATATTTTGTGTGTCCCTGAGGACATACAGGATTTAGCAGATCTTTTCTTAACAACTGCTCTCCTGCAGCTGGCCCAGCATCAGCTCACCCACTGATTTTTAGATGATTTTTTATATTTATACTAACATGGTACAGTATCATGCCAGAGAAGCAATTAGCCTTCAGCAAGGAGGTTATTTGCTTCAATATTTGAGAGAGTAGTCTTCTAATACAACTAAACCTATTTACTCTCAAGCACTCAGCTTCAGTTCCATTAATTTCAGTTTACTGTGACACTCTATAATTTATTCTTCCCAAGATTTACATGCATCTGCACTACCATTAGTTGTATTTGTTGTGCTATTAGCTTTAAACTTTTATAAATACCACAGAGATGGCAAATGAAGTGTCAAGGAAAGTGGATGATGTATGAAAGAGTATTAATATCTGTCCGGAAAGATGCACTAAATTTCTTCAGGGAATATATCAGCTCCCGTAAGATAACTATTAAGGTTATCTTGGGTTTTGAGGCTTATTCCTGAACTGTATTGATTCTTTATAATGTCTGTAGTTCTTTAGGCATAAAAATTGATATTACCATGAGAGTTGTAACTCATGTGTCTGCCTCTGATGCTTCTATCTGTGTAAATTAAAGACATCAGAACACCTAGTTATCACCCTCTGAGACTTTCAGTGAAGCTTCTCCATGAAGAAGAAATGTCTTTTCTTCCCTAGGAGTGAGACCATCCTTTGTGTTGCAATTCTCAAAATACAGAAAATGATACCTGGTTTGTCTTGCATGAAAGTGCCAAATAACATGAAAGGTGGTATCTCCCAGTTCTATGTAATTTTTGCAATTCTATTTTGAATATTTTCAAGAGATGGGAGACAGGCAGTACCACAAAGGTGAAAGCAGATGACAGTCCTAGATGTACTAAGCTACCAGTATGTGTCAGAACAGTGGCTATCTAATTCAAATCTCAAAAAAAGAAAGTAAGACTGTGCAACCTCCTACCCTTTTTTTTTTGTCACTAGGACAAAAGAGCATGAAAAGGGAAAAAAAATATAATAAAATGAGATCAAGAAATCTTTAATATGAATAATAATGTACTTGAGAATGATTAGGAAACCCGTGTAGCTATTGGCTTGTTTTCTTGCACAGACTAGAAATTTAATTAGAACCTGGGTCCAGCATTCCTGTTGTAAAAAACACAGTTTTGATTCTGCTAGCCCCAGAAAAAAGTTTAATCTCTTTTTTTTATTTTGCTATGTACACCTGACTTGCTCTTTTGAAATCTGATTGGCTTCAAACTGAAATCCCAGCGAAGCAAGTAAAGCAGAGGGAAGTTAAGCACAAGTAATGTAGTAGAAACACATTTTTGAATATTTGTCAAAAGAATGGGCTTTCAAGCTGTCCGTGTAGGTACACAATCATCTTTTATACAAAAGCACTCTTGCTGAGTGTTTCAAATCTCAAGTTCTTGTTCACACTTAGTTGTGTAATGCTTTTGGATTTTTGCAAAGCTTTTAATACTGTCTCTTCTAGGACCCTTCTGGGCAAAATGTCCAGCCTACAGCTGGATAAATACATCATGTGATGGGTGAGAACATGGGCACAAAGGTGTGTCAGTGAATGGGCTGACATCACGCTGGAGACCTGTCACTAGTTCTGCCGTCCTTGGCCCTGTGCTCTTCAACATGTTCATGATGCGAGACTAGAAGGGATACTAAGCAAGTTTTCCAATGACACTACACTAGGAGGAGTTTTCAAGCCCCTTGAAGGAAGGGAGACCCTTGACAAATTAGAGAGTTAGGCAATCATCAACCATATGAAGTCCAACAAAGGGAAAGTGCTGGATTCTGCATCTGAAATGGGGTAATCCTGAGTGTACGGACAGAGTAGGGAATGAGATGATGGAAAGCAGTGCCACGGAAAGCGACCTGGGGATCCAAGCTGAACATGAGCCAGCAGTGCCCTGGCAGCCAGGAGGGCCACCCATGTCCTGGGGGGCAGCAGGCACAGCATTGCCAGCCGGACAAGGGAGGGGATTGTCCCACTCTGCTCTGCACTGGGGCGGCCTCACCTCGAGTGCTGGGGCAGGTCTGGGTGCCACAATACAAGACATAAAACCATTAGAGAGTGTCCAAAGGAGGGCAACGAAGATGGTGAAGGGCCTTGAGGTGAAGCCATATGAGGAGTGGCCATATGACCAGAGGTCACTTGGTCAGTTCAGCCTAGAAAAGAGGAGACTGAGGGGAGACCTCATTGCAGTTAAAACTTCCTCATGAGGGGAAGAGGAAGGGCAGGCACTGATCCCTTCTCTGTAGTGACCAGTGACAGGATCCAAGAGAATGGCCTGAAGGAGGTTTAGGTTGGATATTAGTAAACGTTTTTTCACCCAGAGGGTGGCTGGGCACTGGAACAGGGAAGTTGTCACAGCACCAGCCTGACAGAGTTCAAGAAGCGCTTGGACAATACTTTCAGGCAATCCTCAGTGATTCTGAGGATGTGCTGTGCAGGGCCGGGTGATGATCCTTGCGGGTCCTTTCCAGCTCAGCTTATTCTGTGTTTCTGTGTCACCAGGTAAAAATTAAACTACAACCTGTTCTATGTATAATTAAAATGATGAAAAAATTGAATTTCTTTTTTTTCTTCTCTTAAAAAACCCCATATACTTAGCTGCCTTCTTGTGACATTTAACACAAACTGGTGAAGGGGATTTATTTTAGCATCATAACATAAGAGATTGACATCTGTGACTAAACACAAAGCTGACTGCATAACAAAGGTTTGGAGAAATATGAGCAACTGCAAATTAAGGCCTGGATCTTCTCAGTCACACTAAATGACAGTGTAATTATTGGACAGTGCTGGCAATTGTTGTTCAGGCTTGATCCTCCTTCCTAGCAGAATGTATCAGTGGGATTCTTGACATTGAAGAGAATAATATCATGTTCCTATCCTGTTTCTTCTGCAAAGCAACAATGAGCTTGATTTTGGTACTTAAAGGAGAGTAACACAATATTTGTAGATTCTGATAGTTTCTTATTTACTAACAATGTAGACTAGCTGATAAAATTTTCTGACTGTAGTGATCAGTTTTCTTATTTAGAAGAAAGTAAACTCCATTCCTCAAGCATGACTGTGAAATATTGTCCTGTATATTAATAGTCCAAACAGAAGATTCTGTTTGGCGCTTTGAACCTGCACTTGTAGGCAAGTTTGATCATAATTTTCCAGACAGTATAGCAATAATCTGAAATAAAGGATCATGGCCAGTGAAATAGTGCCAATGTAGATAATTCATGCTTTGAGAATTCATCAAGACAAGGGTAATTTGATCTTACAGGTCATCTGCCCATTTAATCTCTTCATTTGGTGATGTGAAGGAACCCTAAGGGTAAGAAAGTGTTATTTAAAACCCCTCATTTTTTGGTAGATTATGTGTATAACCTTTTGCCTGACTGTGGATATATTAATCTTCATGAAGCTCACACCTGTGCTTGGACAGGGTCCCAAAATGAGGGTCAGACTCCATTTTACATCCGAGAGACTGTGATGTCTTTGGATCCTTTTCTGTGCAGTCCTACAGATATTAATACATCAAAAAGGGAAAGAAAGCAAAAGAGAGGGGTTGTGATTAATACATAGCATTGTTTCTTAGTTTTCAAAATGCAACCATTTCTTTGAGCTTACAGGACTCAAAAATTCACCAGTTGAGTGGATTTTTAAACCTGTTTTAGGAGTTTATTAGCTTTTCCTAAAGGCTACAACAAAACTCTGGGCTTTTCTTCTTTTTTTCATTTCAACTCATAATTAATATATTTGATACTAACTTTGCTTTTTAATGTTGTGGAATACCTGTGATACCAACAAGAATACCACTACACAAATAAGCATCGATGTACATGATCTCTATTGCTTATCACTTCGTATTCTATTCTTGCCAACTGAATGATTCTTCTCAAATAAAATTCTTCTGTCTTAGAAATCATGTGGTTATAATTAAGGGTTCAACTGTGAGTTCTCTTACAGAGAATATCAACTCTGAGAAAAAATGGACAAACACACACTTGAATGACACCCTCTTGTGCTTTATTTTTATATCTCTGTTAATACCTACATAACAATGGAAGGAGAAGGGTGACTGTTTGCAGTCAATTGTCTACAGCTATCACTTCTTTTGGCAAAGAGGAGGATTTCAGCCTTCATGTAATGTCCAAAAAATATCCTTCAATGAAATAGCACCAGCATCACAAACTGTCAGTTTCTACATTCTCCTTCCTTGTCTTCCTTCCAGGCAAGCTCATTTAAAATATACTGGCTGGAACCAAAATGCATCATGCAATTTTCTAATATGCATTTCCTCATGAAGGATGAAGTGGTGCATTTTCTCTTAGAAAACTTAAAGTTAGGTTGAAGTTAAACAAGGTTTATATTGTTCTGAAATACTGTGGGATTGAAAATAGCGGGCGAATGGAATTCTGATGTGCTGTGGGTTAATGCAGTTGCGCAGAATATGAAACCAAGAAAAAACTAATTACTGAAAATAAAAAGAGAGATGCCATTCTCTGAAATTTGGAAGTAGTATAGAGCAGACTGTCTTCATCACAGCACAACTGATGTGTACGGGAGTGATAACCTTGCCTGTGCATGTTTAATGACATTGTTTATCACAATAAAAGAATCCTTTCACCTAAAATTTCCAGGTTGAGTATTTTGCTGATAGAAAAACTGACCTCCTTGTTTCCTTTTGCAAGGAGGACAGGTCAGGGGATTTTCTCTTTTGAAAGCTGCTTTGTGGCCATGGTTGTGGCTGGGGTACTGTAATGTCTTGACTTCTGTCAAAAAGACTTGAGGCTGAACCTGCACTCACGCCTGCAAGCTTCATGGATGACTTGAGAGAATCTGAGAAGCAGTTGGACTATGGGCAGCCAGGTCCTTTGGGCATGTGAACCCGTGTATTCAAGAGATGAAGATATAACCTGCTAAATAAGGCATTTCCTATAATGGAGTTCATATGATTTTAGCAAATGCATTCACATATAAAGTATCAACTATTTAAAAGAAAAATTATTATTATTATTATTAATAATAATAGTAGTCATAATAATAATAATAATCCTCCTTTTTATTCCTCTAAGAAAAACCTAAACATAGTGGCATTTTTTTGGCGTTAATGTTACTCATTTTGCATTGTTTGATGAAAGTGAGGCAATTTTCACAGCTGAAGAGCAGTCATTTTGATACACATTTGATAGCTGTGTCAAACATAAATTACTAATTTTTCTATTGAATACTCTTCTTTTGCTACATGCTGAATGTAATATAATCTAGTTTAACAGCAAGTCCAGCTATTTAAATCCACATGGGTTTTCACAAGTAGTAAAAATTATTCAAGGGCTACAGAAAGCTGTGTTCATTCATTCATTCATTCATTCATCCACTCATGTTTACTTTGCATCTGGTGTTACCTCTGAGGTGTTTTCCTGTGTGTGACTAGTTATGCATCGTAGTAACTCATCTTTAAAAGGTATCACCATAACATTTCTTGCTTTCTTGCTGTGAGGAAGCTGTACAAAAGATTATTTCAGCCCTACATACTACATTTGAGAGCTGCAAAACTTGGCCTAATTGGGTAAACAAGGATGACTATGGGGCTGTTCAAATCTGAACATTCAAAACCTGTGATACTCTTCAGTAGATAAAATTTCATCAGTCTTATTTACTGGTGTACTTAGGCTGTATTAGGGTCGCATATACGCATGCATACTCTGTTGCCATACGAATAAAAATCTCAGTTCCTTTTTATATAGACACTAAAATTCTCATGCAAGACAAAATTACCACAGTCGAGACTTTTAAAATACACCAACCTGTAAATTGTGAGAGCTGACAACACTGCAGCTACTTTACAGTAGGAAAACATGAGCCAGTGTCTGAAAGGACTGTAGCATTACACCTGAAAAATGCTATACAGACATCCTTTCACAAAGCCTTTTGTATAAGCTCCCTCCAGGGAGAGGGGTAAAGAGATGCTCTGCACGCTGTTTTAGATTAAATGCGAGCATTGCTGGTCATAGGAGTTCCAGATTGTGTTATGTTCTTCATTGCATTTCTAAAGCATGGAGTGCAATTGCAGCAGTACCCTGGTCTCTGCTATCGTATTACGATTGTTTCATGCACAAATTGCATTTTTAGCTATTTCATAGGTGTCCATGCTCCTACTCACAGACCTCTTTTTAACCATAGTATAGCCAACCTAAAAGTCTAGCTGATGTAATAGCTTCATGTTAGCTGCCCACCACACCCAGTATTCCCTTTCAAATGTGTGAAATAGCTGACTTTTCATGGGCAAATGGAGGCCTGTGTACATAAATTGTGCAAGCCAATTTTTAGAGGATGCACATTATTTTTGGCATTGTCTACGAAGTACTGTTTGGGAGAGACACTGGCAAATAAATGCCCAACAGAAAATGTCAAAGAGTCGTAATATAGGTGTCAGCATCCTGGCACCTTGGCATAATGAAGGTTCTCCTCACCTTAATCCAGTGCTGGCCTGGGCAAACCCAGTGAAATGGACGAGAGTTTGCTTTCTGAGCTGGTTCCTGCTCTTGTCATCTTGCCGGGAGCAGCCAGCCGTAACATGGTTGTGATTTGAATGCTTAATGAGAGAGCACTGGGGCTGAACACACAGGAACAACTAGAATGGACAGCCATCACAACTATCCAGGTTTTCTGGTGGAACAGCAGGCTCTTTCATTATTCCATGAGAAAACTTCAAAGCATAAGACACAGGGGTGAGTTGCACCCCTGTGGAGGATGTGGAGGTGTAAACACAGGTTTCCTAAAAAAAGAGTATCTCTGCAATGATTCAGAGGGAGTTTCAGAGTAATGTCTGGGCGATGTTATAGCAATATCCCTTTGGCAAAATGTAAACAAACAGTGAAAAGCAGAGACTCCATATTGTCTCCTTTCCACTGTTGTTCCCCTTAATTCCTTGTATGAGATGACAGCAGATAGAAATAAACTGCCTTGCTGGAGACAGATATTCCAGCCAGACCAGTCCTGTGCAACTGTCTTGAAACTGCTGCATTACCTTCACTACCCAGGGCAAGCAGCAGCAAACACCAGAAATGAACGTCTCAATCAACACCCTTTTCTCAGGGGCCACAAACACCAAGCAGTGGCATGGCAGTCAGCAAATATGCCAAATGTGCTGATCCCATGTTGTGTCTCAGACTGAGTCCTGTCAGCCCTGAACTCTGGCAAACTCACATTTCTTTAAGCAAGGCACTGCACTTGAATTAAGTATGCAGAAAAGATTTTTTTATTTGCGTAAAACACCGGGTTTTAATTTTTTGTTTTGACCTCCACAATCACTGTTTATTTCCTGTTTGAAACATGTGGAGGGAAAATTGTAATCTCAGATACTGGTCTGGTAATTTGGTTGTTGCTGGCTTTCTTACAGTGATCACTTCTATGATACCAGAAGATGCCCTTTGTGACTAATGATAACTTGTTTTAGGTTTGCTGTCAGCAAGCCAAAGATCAGTTTTCATATTAAATTATTTTATAGAAGAGTATCCAGGGTCTGACTCCTGCATATAGCTTGAGACATACTGTTTTTCCTACACAGCTGATTGAAATACATGATAAAGGTTATCAAGTTATCTACTGTCATGATTGCCAAGTTTTTTCTAACCTTGCATGTGGCCAGGTTTAATGAATGGTTTAGGATGGGCTCGCAGATGCATTGAAAGATTTTCCCTGATCCCACCAAATATGTTACAAAATTTCATGTCATAGACCTAAGTAACTCATTATTAGGGAAACTAGGATGATCCCTCAAAAAATCTCAGTTTAGGAGAAGGTTCGTAATCCTTTTTGCTATTCTTTCAGATGAGTTTCAATTGGACATGCCATTTAAAAAAATGAGCCACAGTTTTCCAGAGAAGGCGGGGGTGGTTCTAGGTAAAGGGTAATTACTTCTCACACAATTCAGAGTTAATCAGCGGCCCAGTGACAGAGTTAATCAACAGCCCAGTGGCTGTCTTTTGTACCCTGTCTAGCCAACAGGCCACTCAATCCTCTGTGCCTAAAAAAATGCTTGTAAATAGCCTTTTAAGCTTTCCTTTGTTGCTGTCATTCCTAGGAAAAGACAGTAGCCACTTATCCTTTTGAGACTGGGCTGATTTGAGGCCCGAATGAGAAAGCAATGACCTACTTGCCCTGGCAGTTTCAATGGGGCACCAGTATTCAAGGATGAGAGCACTTGAAGGAGAACCTTTCTTGGCTCTTGCTAAGACTGGTGCTGCATGTCAGAAACAGAGTCTGTGTTTACCCACCTCATGGTGGTTACCTTTAATTTGACAACTTTTGTTTCCATCTTCAGCTCTAAAGCTTTTGCCATCATTATAGAAGATCAGAAAAATATTTGGATAAATCCATTCTGACAGCAGAGAGCAATAAATGAAAGTTTTAAAGTATACTTTCATACTTTGTTATTCTGAACACCAGTTCTTTATTCCAGTTACAGTTTTCAGATTTATTGCTACTTAATAACATACTGGTCATCACATCCTTTCAATAATTTTATATAAGGAAAGAAAAATATTATTCATAAAAAAGAGTCTTGAGTATGATAGACTTGATAATGGCTGTATTAAAGTGAAATAGCAGAACATAAACATGTGTAGTATGTGTAAAGAGGAGAAATAATTGGAAAAAAACCCTACATATTGCTTGTAAATGACCACTGAATACCACACAACTGTAGTCAATTTTGATTACAACAACAACTATGTATATTATGCTTACTGCAGGGTAACCTCCAGGTGTTCTTGAAGCAGAAGGAATAGGAAGCAACTGCAGGATTTAGCAAACTGAGTATTATTTAACTTAATTACAGCAGATACTAAAATTGAAACATACATAAAAAAGGTAGCTAGATTTTTCAAATGTAAGTATGATTATGGCTGTTAAAGACATTAATCAAATGTCCTGGACATTTTTCAATTTACATATTTATAAAATAATGTCTCGTTAGACTCTCATTGCTCAATAATGCTATGTCTCTAATGAATGCCACTTGAATGAAGAAGGTGCAGAGGTGGGATATTACAATGAATTACAAGAATCTTGCTTTGAAAAAAACCCGACCATTTTCTCTATTTATGTTAGAGCTCTGCAGGTAGTAATATAATATTCTCTGCCCATTTATTTTTATAAGCAGAATGTGACATGCTTTCTAAAGTTGATTTTTTGAAATAAATAGATAATACAATGTGAAATAAAACAATTAATCCTAAGAAATGAAGATTCCTGGTTTTGATCCATCAGAAAAATAGGAAAAAAAAGAACGAAAACAGCACTTATTTTTGAAGAAGAGGCTGTTCTAGAAATTACAGTCTGAATAGAACAAATATTTGCACAGTAATAAGGAGTAGAAAAAGGAAAATGTCTGTGTTGTTGATAGACCTGGAAGAATCCCTGCCTGAAAAGAGAATCGTCCCTCTTAAACTGACATTCACTGGACCTGGCTATCCTGTATCCTCAGTGATTGAATCACTGTAAATAAGTTACTTTCCCTATTTTGACACTCTGTTGTTTATCTTAATTGTTAAGCTAGTGAGAGTGAAGTAACTCTCTGGCTATGTCTACTGCCTTTTATATGATCCTTGCTCTGGATGATTTCTCCTATCCTAATTTTATTTTTTGGGTCTATATGGTCAATTATGCATCAGTGAGAAGAATCTTGCAAACAAATTAGTTTGAATTTTTTTGAAATACCCAAAATTGCATGAAAAAGAGGAGGACAAGGAGACTGGGTAGCTTATTCCACTTCATTAACAAGAAATCTTCATCCCCAAACTTCTACCTAAAATGTCCTCTCACAATAACTTTCTGCTAGGTTTTCTTAAGAGGCACAGCCACAAGGCAAGCATTTTGTCAAAAGTCACAGAAACATACAGACTGAGTAATTATTAAAAAAAAAATTTGTGTGAAATTGCCAAAAACTCTGACAAAATTAATCCTTTCTGTATACTACAAAATGAAAAGCAACACCAAAAAACAGTGTAAATCTGTTGTGCTCCCTTTAATTGGTGAATCTGAACTCCTACAGCGTTATGTCATTTTAACAACATTGTTTAGAGAAAAAGCCTTTCCAATGTTTTATTTAAGAGTGTTTAAGCCCACAGTGATTGAAGAGAAATTTGAGGATCGATACACGGTATCTTTTAAAATAAAGATTTTTTTTAGAAGCGGACATCTTGAATGATAGTTGACACCTTAAGTTTCTGTAACAGAGGAATAAGATAAGTAAGACACATTCAGAAATAAAATATTGACTTTTCCTACAAGCTTTTTATCACTGTACTTTTCTTAAGAAAAACAAAGCTATTGTAGTTCTTTATGCAGTTGCACACCATATGACTAATTGCCTTGGATAATTTTGGGGGACATTATTAATGTAAAAAGGAGAAAGTGGGTAAAAATTCAGTATAAAATTAGGAAGTCCTTGAATGATCTTCTTAGAAGACTAAGGAAGAAGACTTATTTGTATTTAAACGTAACTGTGTCAAGATTTCTATGCTAATTTAATCAGTTGGTACATTTATGCTATGAAGTAGAGCAGATATGGAGCTCTCTTAACCAGGCACAACTAAGCCAGCTTAGAATTCTGGAGCAGATGTCATAGGTTACACTGGGCAGTGCCTGCCAGGAACTGCTTAGTGTTTCTGCTTGGCAAAGCCTCAGGAACTCTATATTGTGCTCTGTGGGGTGATGACAGCGTGTCCAATAATGTCTTAAAAACCTGACATATCTACAAATATATAAAGAGATTATGCATGTACATCTATGTGCATTCATACATGTGCATGTGAAGCATGCCCTACAGAGAGAAATTTTTTTCTGAAATACAGGTATTCTAGATGTTCCATGTAGGATTTCTCCTTCATGTTATCTTTTTGCTAACCACTTCAGCACAATGAGAAGAATTAGGTCACAAATACCAGTCAGATTTATATAACCACAGAAGCATTTTCAGATGTTTTGGCGCTTCTCTGAACTGGACTGCAGAAGCAGCAAAGCTCACTGGGAGCCAAGTATCTGATTCCTTCTCACACCACTGTCTCCACTAGACCTAGGGATATTGCAGTAAAATGTTTGTTAAAACCAGCTACCTGATATTCAGCAATGCTTAAACACTGCTTGAATGTGTTTGCATCTAAACATGTGTGTGGGATGTTATTTCTAATTCATGATAGCTATAAGCATTCATTGCCTAAAGAATGTATAAATGTTTCATACATGCCAGCACACAATTACAGTGATATAAACAGCTTTAATTATGATACTAGCATAACATAAAAGTTAAAAATCTTCCCAATTAAAAACAGAGTCAAATACATATCTTTCAACAATAAGGAAACAGTAAGAACAAATTGATCAGCAACTATAAAGCTTTTTTGTTCTAAGCTTTAATGGGCGATATTTCTACAAAGGTCTGAAGACAAGGCAGCATGAAGAATTATTTAGTGTAAAATTGTGATAACTGCATATTTTTTTCAATTAATCTTTTTTATTATTTTCTGATTTCCATGGGGAATATAAGCTGAAATGTACATTCATGATACCTGAAAATAATTATTGTGCTTCTTATTGTGCTTCTTCTGAGAGAGGCAAACTATGAAAATCCTGCTTAACCATGTTCTCAGATGTCTGACTTCTCAACAAGAGTAAGAGTCACCCAGTCTTTTAGATACTATCACAGCTTCTGAATTACTTTCTTATTAACATTATTTTCAAATGGAAAAATATATTTTACTTTGTGGTTTTAATATAAACCAGTGAATGTTATCGTTGAGTATTGTGAAAAAAACCTCCTGCACTTCTTCCCTGCAGTCACCACATATTGTCTTCCATAGCACTAATTCTTTCTCCTGAGTTTTTTTTCCCCAAATGAAAATTTCGTTAAATAAGATCTAATAGTTTATAGAAAAATCTGATAATATCAGAAATTGTTCCTTTGAGATCTGCAGAACATTTACAGTCCAGCTCCTGTTCCTACACAGGACCATCCCCGAGACTCACACCATGTGCTTGAGAGCATTGTCCAAATGCTTCTTGAGCTCTGTATGGATGTGCAAGTGAGGGCAACTATACAGTCCTTAAGTCAAAGACGCTCCTCATATGGGGCAGGTATCTTTCGGTCTTGATCCTATTTTCTGGTCTGACTGACCTGAATATGACAAACCTTTAAAAGTGTATGGAGCTTTGCAGAGTGATGGAGAATTTGTTTCCTGAGTTTGTAAACTAATTGTTAAAGTTTGTTTGGTACGTACTGTAGGGGAGTTATGATATAAATGCAAATTAGTGTCATTAGAAACCTGGAAAGATTAATATACCCAAAAAAATCCATTAGAAATGGCTTAGTCTACATAAAGGTTAAATAGATAACCTTTATTAATAGATCTTACACTATTCCTAACTCCAATACTCAGAACCTGAAATCAGATTATGTCAAAAAAATGTTTTACTCAGATGAGTCGGAAGTCCATTACAAATTCTAGGGTTGTGTCTTTTTAAGAAAAGACTGAAGTTGACTGATGCCCAAATAGACACAAGGACATCTCAGAGTTTTCTTTCCCATACATTTAGCTCATTAACTGAAAAGAACTTTATGAAAAACACACAGGAACACTTTTCACACATCATTGTGCTATGAATATAAATTGCAATTTCAAATCATTCTGGCAGCCTGCTGAGGTTTTTTTTTAAGGTATATCCAAGACTGTGTAATGTTAATCCATCTGAGTACAGGCAAAAAAGAAAGTCGATAAAGATGATGCAGAAAGGTGGAAATTACACCTTCCTGTGTTAGCAACAACTTACCCCCTAAGAAGAGCTAATTTTCAGCATTTTTTGCTGGGAACTTTGACAAGGATGGAGGGACCCAATTACAATCGCCAGAGGACATCTGCTAGTTAGTTTTGCAGCAGACAGATGCAGAACTTCTGCATGCTTCAAGGTGCCTCCAACTGCTCTTTTATGGTTCTTACCCATTTCATAAGTGGAATTGTTGCTGTTGAATACACTGGCAATCTGCCTGGTGTCCTAGGGTGGATGAGGAGCACAGAGTGAGGAACTCCACGTGGCTTTCTGCTAGCACGTGCTGGTGTGGTCTATGGCAAAATCTATTACATGCTCATCCCAGAGAGCTCATGGAGAAGCCTGAACTAGAGTTTTGTACCACAAATACCTTACCGGACAAACTGAGTAGTCCAAATATTTTCTAACAAAAAATTAACTTAAAAAATTTCACACTGAAGAAAGAAATGGAAACATCTGATGATGGTCAGATGTAAACTGTAAACTGTGTTTTCTCCAAAGAAATCCTTTCCTTCCACCTTCTTTACTAAGGAACTCAGGTCAGCTGGTTTTGTACAAATATATGTTTTGTACCAGAATTGTCAAACGGCAGTGTTTACCAGATAGCTAGTCCTTGATCCTTCGTGGGACAGTAGCTGCAGTCACTCGGAACCTACTGAGATTTTCAGAGAAGACTGATTTGCACTCTGATGTTAACCGTTGCAAAACAGAAAAGGAACAAGTATGTCTTCAAAGTTTATTTCCCATACCTCTAGCTCATTAGTTGGGAAGGTGAAGAACACAAGAAAGCAGTTTTCACAGGTTTTTGTGCTGTGTTTGGGATTTTCAGGAAAGCATTAAACACAGCCAGTGTCTCCACATGGTAGGAAGGTACTACCCCTGACTTTGGGGAAAACCCCATCTTCTCTCTCTGAGTAGCTTACCATTCTGCAGGGGTTTCGGACCATGCACATGTATAACTATCCTCTTCAGCTCTCCTCACATAGAGATGGGTTGTCATTCAAGTACAGCAACAGAACTTGAAACTAGTTTATCTTCTGCTTACTAATAATCTGCCATTAAGTAAGAGATTGCTACCACTCTAGCAAACAAACACTTTGATATGGATCAATTGCCATTTTTTTAAAAGGATATTTTATGAACATCTTCTGTATGAAAATGTTTCTTCTAATTCCCTTATAAACGTTATTGGGGTTTGGTCTGGGTTGGTTAGTTTTGTGTTTGGGTGGGTTTTTTTCTCAAATGTTAGTTGTTTTGATCTTTTAATAAATTTTGGAATCTTTGAAATACTGATGTTTCTGAGTTCCCATTTTAAGCTCTTTGTGCAAACAAACCATAACAGTGTTAATTTCTACCTGCTGTCGAGTCACTGAACATATGAAGTGAAATACTCTCTAATCAGGAACACTTTGCAGTTTAGATCCTCTAAAGTAAAACTGTATTTTAAGGTTACAAGGGTCACAATCACTAATAGAGGTCTCCAGCCTTTAGATTTATGAGTTACTTTGTGGAAAGAAAAACCCTCTCTAGGTTTTCAGTTTAGAAAGTGAAATGTCTTAGTAGAGCCTCCAAGAATCGCAGTACACTTATCACAGGCTCAAAAATCTGGTTGATATAATGAAGTTTGGCAGGAACTGCTAAGAAATTCAGCTTAGTTTTATAGAGGGAGGGAGAGAAGAGGAAGGAATAAATTCAAAACAAAGGCTGTTTGTTCTTACTAAATTTAGTAGAAAAAACTCCACTGGTTTCATTGTGTACTTATTTAACCTTAAATGTCTTCAGGTAATGGTATATCAAAATATTTCATAGCAGAATAACACACATTAATGCAGTGAACCCTCTTCTCACAAACCTAATACTGCTGGAGCAGAAACTTATTGCCTGTTGTGGCTGTTTAGTTTTGGCTATCACCAAGTTCCCAACCACCTGCTCCCTCACTCGTCTTCCTCCAGCAGTTTTTCCTCTCCCCATTTTCATTTTCAGCTTCCCCTTCTCCCTGAGCTGCTGTGTGCTTGTGGTCAGTCTCCATAACAGTTTGCCTCTACTGTTTCTTCTTCCTTATTCTTTGCCTGCTCCAGTGGGGCTTCTTCCCACAAGATGCAGTCTTTCAGAAGCAACATCCTCTTCTGCAGGCTCTCCGTGGGGAACGCCTGCTCCAGTGCCTGGAGCAACCTCCTCACCTCCTTCCTTCTTGACCTCAGTGTTTTCACTGCTGTTTCTCTCACTTTTTGTTCCCTCCTCCTCTGCCTGTGGGGTGTTTTCTGTCTTAAATATATTTTTCCAGAGGTGCCACCAGCATGGCTGCCAGGCTCATCTTTGGCCAGTGGTGGCTCTGGAGGTGCCTGAATCTGCCCAGCACAGATGAGTCTGGGGTTGGTCATAGGCAAGGAGAAAAGAGACCTTCAAGTTCAACCTCTGAACTACATGTGTTCTTTTGGGAGATCCACAGCACTCTGAGACCCATGCTTAGGACTGAAGACATTTGGCTCTAGGAACCCACATGTAACTCCTTTTTCCGCTGTTAGGGGATCTCCACATGGCCAGTCAGCTAGGCTGGACACAGAATCTTTTCCATGGGGCCAGCTTGAATGGTCTCCCCATCTCAGCTCAGCTGGGTGACCTCGGTTAATAAGGTGGCCTGGAAACAAATGCCTCCTCTATAAAACCCTCTTTCAGAGCACTGTGCTGCTTGACTGTTAAAGTGGTTTTAGGAGGATTGCTGGTTTACACAGCCTCAACACACTCTTCCAAGTGAGATTTTTCCAAAAGACTAGCAGCCCTAGCCCTATATCCCTCGGAATGGGGGCAGGCAAGACCTGGACAGGACATGTGACTATGGGTGGTGGGCAGGATCATGCCCAGGATGGCTGATCAAGTGGGACTCCAGTGCCACAGCCTCACAGTGCCACAGAGAAAGCAGTTCCAGGAGACAGGGTCAGCCTTTACACAGCTATAGTCACTTTGGTCAGAAAGAGACAAAAATAATTACGAGAATAACTTAAACAGAAAAACAGGTGAATCTGAAGTAAAAAAAAGTAGTATTTGTTTATTTTTCTGTCTACATGTAAATGAGTTGAACACAAATTTAGCAAAATAGCTTTCTTAATGCCTTGAGGAAAGATTCTTTCTCTTGATAAAGCCTGACTGCAGATTTTAAAGAAATTCTATTTCAGAACATGTTTTTGTGATCTCCTCAAAAAAGGATTTTCTTTTCTTATCACAAAGTTGCCAGAGACATATTTTCTCTTTAACTATGATTAAGAACTCTTTTTCTAAAATGAATCCCTTTAAAATTAAAATTCCCAGTCCCTATAACTGCAATATGAGGAAGATGGGAATTCCCTCTGAGCATGAATTGCAGGTGAATGTGGATAACCTGTGGTCAGCCTTGATTTCTCTCCTGTACAAATAAGTAGAGAGGATCAGTGATGGTGCCTTGAACCCTCCAGGTCCTCTGAGCCTGAAGAGAAGAGACAATAGGAAGAAAGAGAAGTTTTGAGTATGTTTGAGATGTTTGACCTTGAGAGATATAGCATGAACTCTGCCTGTCAGACTGTGATCCCTTCCCCGAGCTGCTTCCAGAGTAAGATAGTAAAATACCCTTCTGATAAATCTGGATACAAAAGTGCTGTGTAGTATTTAATTAGTAGTGAATTAGTTTTTAATATAATGTTTTTCATGTAAGTTTGCCTCTGAATACTGTAATGTTGTTTCTGAGTAATGGTGAAAGTGTTGTCACTAAAAATGGTGAAAGGGTTGAAGTGTGGCAAGCACCTCCTGCATTAATGGTTCCATTCTACATGAACATGGTAACTTAAATAACTAATTCACAACTAACCATAAACCTAAAAGTTCTATTTTCATAAATGCCACCGGACACAAGTTGGAAATAGCATACTGCTTTCCTGAAAAGTTTTGGATAATCTCAGTCAAGTTCTGCAAAATAGAAAATTGCTGTTAGATAATTTGAAAGAAGTTTCAATCTTTGTTAAGAACATAAATTATGCTAATCGTGATATCTCTGTTGGTATATTTTTGCTTGTTCTGAATTCCCATGCAGTCTCTCTGCAGCCTGAAGTGCCTCAGGAGCAACCATTTCATTACCTTTCGTATGTGATATCTGTCAGAGGCCAATTTTTCTGTAGAAGATTTCTTGTTCTTTGTAGTTTATTCTTCTTATACCTGTGGTTTTACTCAAGATGCAGGTAGATAAACTGATTAAAACTGTTATGATTAAAGGAGTTCAGGCTAAATATTTAACCATTAAGCACCAAAAATTGTCATGGATGTATTTTCCAAGTTTTTGTGGGGGTAGAAAAGAGACCTGAAATATGCTGTCCTTGGGAGCCATGAAGAAAATTATAGCCAGATGCCTTTCAGATATGGCAGGAATTTTGCACAGCCTTTTTGATTTTGCCTTGCCACACAGCAAGTGTCTGATGATCAGGATTTCCTGAAGGCTGAATCTATTCTTCTTTGCTTTTCTCAGTGTACAACCATAGAAGCAGATGTCACTGGGTGTAGCCTGCTGAAGTTAATAGCAATGTTTAACTGAGATCCTTAATTGTTTGAAAGTACTATCTTTGCTATCTTCCTGATAATCCTGACGTTAGGAAACTGCATTGAAAGTATGATGAGACAAAAGTGTGCAGAACACTTTTGGCTCAGTAAAACAGTCTGAGTGTTTTAATTTTCTAAGCTAGATAAAATGAAAGAATAACATTCAAAAATTAGAGTTTTAAAATGCTTTTTTAGATGTTAAGCTAAATTTATCCAAATCCTATGTAACTCAAGGAAGTCTCTGTAGTCTCAGACAAGTTTAGAAAACAAAATTGAAAGTAAGTTTTACTGCTGTTATCGGTTGGTTTTTTTCATGGTATAGTGTATTGCTAAGTTACAGAAGTCATTCTCTTGAGGATGTGTGGACTCCAGAGGAGGGAGTATGGATGATCTCTGTAAAAGAGGACAGATCAATTCACGGTGGCTATGCCACGTTGTACTAATCAGAAGAGGGTGGGTTTGAGCTGGAAATAGTTCCAAGGTATATTCGGCTGATCAGACTAGTCAAATTCACTGTTTTACCACCTGCTCTCATGCTCTTTCTAGAACTTTGACTAATTTTAGATCTTGGAATTAAATTAGCAATTTATAGTGCATGCCTACCAGATGCTGTTGACATGTGAATAAAACAGCAACACGGTCAGGCTGAAAACAATTCTTGAAGGTGACCTTGTGCCTGCAATTTAAAAGTCTAAGCTAAACAATAGCATAGAGTCATTCACCTAGTGCCAAACTGACCAGATTGAAGCAATAGCTGTAGTACTATAGAAGTGTTTTGTTAGTATGAGTCACAGTCACCATGATGTAGCAAACAAATTGTGTAATTCTGCCAGGTGACTCCATCTGGTTGCTTATAGTGAAAGTTTCCCAATGCTGGACTTGGTTATTTGCAAATGATATATCTTATTTTCATGCATTTTGTGAGTCCATCAGATGACTGTTCTGCAGAAGAGGAAGATATATTTTTTGTAGAAAAATTATGTATGCCTTTCTGCAAGCCAGCAAATCTGTTTTAATTTAAGCTGCTGTCCCAGGCATTCCATACTGTTTTTTTCATGGCTGGTCAGTGTAACACAGGGAATGATGCAGAGGGCAAAAATGGATTTTACGAAGGGTCCATCCCATATAGATAAAGCTCAGATCTGAATACAGTTATGTTCAATTTTGGGGTTTTTTTTAATTTCTTTCTGCCAGAGATACACTGTGCAGTATTTTTAAGTCAGCTGACCACCAAAGGCAGGTTAAGAGGACCAGTTACCCAAGTTTTGGATTCTCAAACTCTCATTCTGTTTCACCATTAGGACGTTCTTTTCAGGAGAAAGGGAATCTAAAACAAAGGTGTTGATCCCATTAAGATGAAGAGATAAGTCTTTTTGTTTCGTTGTTTTGTTGTTGTCATTTTTGTGGTTTTGGGTTTTTGTTTGGTTGGGTTTTTTTGTAGAACCCCTATGGGAAAGCTATTAAATAGATAGCTGCTATAGCAAGCACTTTTTTTCTCAAATAAGATGTTTGTTTATTGTGCAGATTCTGTGATTACATATCTAAGACTGACTGGCAGTGAAAACTGAACTGTGATTTGGCAGATACATATAGATTGAAATTTACATTAGTTGGGTTTAATGCTCTTCTTTTGCTGCTAGAATAGCCACAGGAACTGTTGTCATAAGTAGAGAAGACAGGGATGGAATCCACTCACCCAAAATCCAGTCAAATAACAAAGCTGAAATAATCTACTATAAATTTTACTAGAAAATTTGTTCACAGATACTACTGAGATTGCAACTACTGAAATAATTTTCACTGTTATTTTGATTCAACTTCCGTCATTGTTTTTTGATTCTTTCCAACCTGCAAAACTTTTCCCCTTCGGTGTATTTTTATAGCAGATGATTTCCCCTGGCATTAGATCATGACTCTTCCTAAAATATTTGCCTAAGAGCTTTTGCTTCTCCATTGGGAAGAGACATCAAAGAGTTATCATCTAATTGATTTTGTGTTTTGTCTTTTTCTTCCATGAAAAATTAGGTCAGCACAACACAGGATAAGGAAGAAAAAGCATTTAAATTAAGACATACCCTGTAGCTTCACCAAGACCTATCCATATCCACTGTAAACATCTTGATAGGGTTTTTTTCTTAAGAGATATTTACTTAGTAGGAATCTTAGGGATTCAGGTTTTGGGAGTGTTTAACCAAAAGTGTCAAGAGACTTGAACATTGAAATACAGTGGCATAGATCACTAGAATATAGAGATTGAATAAATTGTCCAACTGAAATGGAAGCTTTGAAAATCTCTTAAGTTAGGCAGACTCCATTCTTTCTGAGTTAAGGCTGTAAAACTAATAACTTAACTGCAAGCATATGGACTCCTTGTGCTGCCATTTCAAATGATGTTTAGCTCAAATTAGTCAATCTCTCAAAACTGAGATGGGATCTTCAGCTATCTTAATTCTTTTATCAGATGTGTATGTATATGATATTATATTGCTATGCAAATAAAAGAGAGGTCGGTGTTCTGATAACTTTATAAATCTGTCAGTTACAATTCCTAGTGGAACCGTTTGGGTTTTCACATAGAAAGAATAGAATAGAAAAATAGATTGCTACATGTCAGCAGCATGTTTCAAATTCAGAATCTTAAGGTTTTTTTTTTAGTTATCAAAATGTGCTTATGTTCACAGCAAAACTTCTGAGATATAGGACTGTGCAGTGAAAAAAGAAGAGGGGGAAATAGCTGTGTGCAATGAATGAAGATATTTCAGCTGCTAGACAGTATGGTTAAAATAGCATTTCCACTGGAAGAAACACTATGAGTTTTAGAAGTGATATTATTTCTTTGAGAATAGTTGTAGAAGGAAATCGTGAAATCTTCTGTAGGTTTTTGTAGTAAAAGTCAAGCCCTTTTATAGTCAGTTAATGGCCCTCCTTTGTGTTTCCAGTGACGCCTCATTCCTGGAAGTTTTCAAGCCAGGTTGGAGGAAGCTTCAAGCATCCTGGGCTAGTTGAAGGTGCCCCTATCCATGGCAAATCACTGCCAGGAATACATGATCTTTAAGCTGTCTTTCACTTCATGAAACTTGATAGATTCTATGAAGAAAGAAATTTGACTAATTAATGCATAACTTGAAGTTTCACTCATCTGCTTGCAAACTGTAATAAATTGGTTGGCAAAATAAAAGCCAAATGAATATTTCCAATTCTGTATCTTTAGTTCATGCAGTTACATTTTGCAGATCAAAAATGTGAGACTTCATGAATATGAGATAACTAATTCCTCAGTTAGTGTGGATATTAATTTAAATGCTGAGGCTGGCACAACTCTGTGTTACATCTTTCTCAGCAGCCAAGTAGTTCAGTAATATTTGCAGTGTGAATTAATTGTCCTGCTACTTTGCACAGAATTTCTAATCCCAAACTACTCAGAGTCTGCTATCATTGCTTCTATGCAGCCAGGATGATAGCATACACTGACATTCATGCCTGTCTCTAGATTATTTCTTATATATCTTCTCGTTCAGGTAGCTCACTTTATCCAGATTTCAGCATACAAAAGATAGATCTGAGTTTTGCATTGCGCCTCATGATATTTCTTACATTGCAATTTTTTAAGTAGATTTATTGAGTCTAGCTGTTCCTGAGCTTATATTACAGTGCAAATGGATATAAATGTAATAGATGTAATTCACTACTTGTGTTTACTTTTAAGAAGCAGTATCTGCTTTCTTCTAGAATGTGACAATGGACAACCAATTGTAGTGAAAAGTTGTTTACATTAATTCATGCAGTAAAATTCAATTTTCTTTTGTGAAGTCAGGCTACCTTTATGTATCCTGTGTGGTGGTTGACAGCCCACGAGCTAAATTCACTTCACAGGATGTTTCTATTTGACTTTCCAATTTTTCAGGTGAAAGAAAGAAAATAGTTATACCATTACTCAAACTAGAAAAAGCTAAAGGGTTTATCCTCCACCATAAAGTGGTTGGAGAGAGGTAGAAGCACTGCTTGTAGATGGGAAAAAGAAAGGTCCCCATGCTTTTGCTGCCTTTACATTGGCTGCACCATGAACCCAGTGCTCAGGACAAGACAGTCAGCTCTCCTCATCCTACCTGCTTCGTTCCCCAACTCTTCAGAATTCACCTTTGCAACGAAAGTGCACCTCAGAGGGTTGAGATAGGCAGGTCAGTGGGAAGGATATAAGGCTGCCGTCCTGGGAATCATCCAATGCTTTCACCAGAGGAAATATAACAGTCTTTTGGGAAAACCACTGTTCCTTGGCTATGGGAAGAGCAAGGATAGGCCTGAATTTAACATCTCTACAAAAAGGGAAAAAGCTCTGGCAAAGCAGGATCTCATTTCCACAGAGTTGAAGGCAAGCCTTGGCTGCCTGCATGCTAAGGATCTGTACGTAGTTCTATAAATGAACCAAATATTTACTCTTTTCAGTGAGTTCTACGTGACACTGTTATTGATGTGTGGAGAAAGTCTTTTCTCGCTTTGTCATACTTGACCATCTTGTGGTGTGTCTGACCAACTTGTTAAGCTTCTACAATGAAATGACTGCTGTGGTAGACGAGGGCAGTGCAGTGGATATTGTCTGCTTGGACTTCAGTAAGGCCTTTGACACTGCTCCTGTAAGATCCTCAAAGAGAAGCTGTCGATGTGCAGGCTGGATGATCAGACTGAACACTGTCTGAATGACCAGGCTCAGATGGTGATGATCAGCTACGCAAAATCTAATTGGAGGCCAGTAACTGGTGGTGTACTCCAATGGTCAGTACTGGGTCTAATCCTGTTTAACATCTTCATAAGTGATCTGGATGATGGACCAGAGCATATCCTCAGCAAGCTTCCTGATGACACAAAACTGGGTTAAACAGCTGACATACCAGAGAATCATGCTGCCATCCAGTGGGACTTCATCAGGCTAGAGAAACGGTGTGACAGGAACCTCATAAAATTCAGCAAGGGAAGGTGCAACATCCTGCGTACAGGGAGGAATACCTCAAGCACCAGTATATGCTGGAGGCCACCCAGATGGAAAGCAGCTCTGTGGAGAAGGGCCAAGGTACCCTGGTGGACATCAAAGGCCGATGCTATCCTGGGCTGCATTAGGAGAAGTGTTGCCAGCCAGTCCAAGGGAGGTGATCCTGCCCCTCTCCTCAGCCCTGGTGAGGCCACGACCAGAGTACTGTGTCCAGTTCAGACCTCCTCAGTACAGGGGACACATGGACATATAAAGTCCAGCAAAGGGCTACAAAGATGATGGAGGGACTGGAGCATTTCTCATAAGAGGGAAGTCTGAGTGAGCTGTGACTGTTTAGCCTGGAGAAGAGCAGGCTCAGGAGGATTTTACCAATGCATAGAATGTATTAAATGGGGCCAGGTTGCTTTCAGTGCTGCCCAGTGACAGAATAAGAGGCAATGGCCAAAAAATGAAACACTGGAGGTTTCTTGTAGACATAAAGTAGTTCTGGGTGTGTGTGAGGGTGATAGAGCAGTTAACCTGGGAGGTGCTGGGATCCATCCTTGATTTCAAAAGCCATCTGCATACGGTACTGGAACTGCCTCTGGGTAGCCCTGTTCAAGCAGAAGACTTGGACAAGTTTTCTTCCAGAGTTCCCTTCCAACCTCATCAATTCACTGATTCTGTGAAAAGAGAAAGATTAATTGACAGTCTAGTTTCTAAGCTCTGCTTTCTGTTTTGACATATATCAACTGTCTATAATGGGAGCTTAGACACCTACATATAGATACCTAAACATGGATATAGTCTTGAACTGAAAGAAACATGGGTTATCTTGTTTTAACATAAACAGTAACACACATTTTTATTTGTTAAGGGCTGTTATTTCAGCCACTTGGATTTTCTCTAGCTCTTATGTAATTTTCTTATTTTATATTCCTGATTTTTTTTTTTAATTTTCTACCTTTCTGCTAAACATTTAATTCAAAATCAAGACTTTCATTAAAAAAGAAATTTGAGTCTAGATGATCCAGAAATAAGTAAAATGCCTTAATGATTTAATAGAGAGGAATTAATAACAATAGTAAAAATATCTTAAAAGGGCAGTATTAAAACATTTTAGTTACATGACTTTCATTGCAGCATGATTTATGTCGTTGAATGCTTCAGATTTATGGTGTTAGCTCTGTAGAGTTACAAGGGTCCATTCTCAAAAGGATATGTATAAAATAATCTCTGAATAAAAGTATTTACTGGTAGAGGGAAGAGATAGTGTTACGTGTGACCCAGTGGTATTTTCCACACCCTGCTTAGGATGCACTTAGGTTAAGTAGAAGTTCTGCAGGCAAGAATTTCCCACGAGATGAGGGAAATGTTTGAGGTACTCACAGTTTGTAACTGTTATACAATTGTTAACCACCATCAGAAATACATGAGATATTTGCGCATTAGTGGATGTACTCCACAGATGCTGAAGAGGTAGATTGTAACTTTTCCTGACACTTCTTTTTTCTGGTTTTTTTTTCAGTCTCACTTTTTTTTTCATTCATCATTGAAGTCCTGATAATGTTAAAATTAGTTGTATGGCGGTTTTACTTCCTATTTGCCTTGTTATTTACTATTAATTAGTGTATAAAATTTCTGATGAAGAAAGCCCATCTTATTTTCTTCTGCTATGATGATTTGCACATTTGGTAGCTTCTTCATCAGCTCATACTGCATACATCTTTTCCTTTAATGGAGGGAATAGAAATTACCTAGTTTGTAATGCAAGGTAAAACATGACACTACTGGAAATATTTTCATGAAGAAATAAAATCTGTGGCATCTTCAGTGCTACATATATTCCTCCTTTCAAAAACGAAAACACCAGCAGTAACTGACTCAGTTTCCCAAAAATCTGTCCCAAAAAGTGTGTATAACTCTGTTCGGGTCCAAGCGCACTATTCTGCTGTGGATCAAAGATAAAAACCTGTCATGAACCACTCAGCAGCAAAACAAAGGTCCAAAATATGGGAGAATAACAGCTGTGACAAAACATTAATGTCATCAGAGTAAACTGATGTGTGCAAGAGAGTAATTACTGACGTGTTTGTTTTCCAGCAGTATTAGCTGCTTTAGACCAAGTACCTATTTCTTGAGATGACCTTGCTTCATTAATATCTGTGGTCTGGAACAAGGTACAGTATTACAGCTGTAGGTACAGCTTTCTCTTTCGATTTTTGCCTATTAAAAAAGTAGTTTGGTGCCCACTTAAGATCTGACAGGGTTGGCAGGCTGCTTCAAACTAAAAGGTGTGTCACATTAGAAATATTTCAGGTAAACCCGGCCAAGTCTGAGCAAATGTCAGATTTACAAGCAGTCTTGTCAAAAACATAAAGTTAACAAGCTGGAGAAGAAGGAAAAAAAACTCTTCTGAGCTGTATAATCTTAATTGTTATTTATAGCTATAACATATTAGAAAAAAATGCCTGAATTAAAAGGCGTTATTTTAATGCACACTGTCTCTTTAATAATGAACTCCAACAGACAGAAAAGCTGGATGCCTTCTTTCTTGTAGTCAAGTAAGCTTTCATCACTTTTCTCTTGATGTTGGATTATAGAGCAAAGTTAAAAAGAAAAGTGAACCTCAAGCCAGGTTTTTAAATCCAGAGATAGGCAACAAATTTAAGTGCCCTGATTCCAAAATGCTGAGCCTCTGGCAACTTCCATTTACTTTAAAGGGAGCTGCCAGGGGCTCAGCACCTGAAAATAAGGTCAGCTTTTGAGGCACTTCTCTGAAGATTGATAATTCAGAGATAATCCCTAACCAGAGCACAGAAAGATTGTACCCCTTTGGGAGGAGAGAAAATTCTGAAGTGAAAAACAGAGGCTTGTCACATTAACACTCCTTACGGTTACTAAGCAGGAAGTGCAGTGTCCACAGAAGAAATCAAAATGTATCTATTTTACAAAACATGAATATTAACATATTTGACACCTTTAAAAAAAAATAAAAGAAACCCAAAACAAAACAAAGAACAAAACACTGAAACAAAGGAGGGGGGCAGTTTTAGGGGACAGCATGATTTGAAAAGTCAAATTTGAGATCATTGAGTCATGGCTTTGCCTTCTACTGGCTAGTCTGCCTCTGAAGGGTGATACTTTCATCTCAAAATTGCATTCTTTCACTCAGTGTGCCAGAAGCCTATACAGACACAGACCTGAGGTACTTATTTACTCCTTCTGCCCAGATAGGGAGCTGGGTGGCAAGTCCACAGAGGGACAGAGAAGGAGATATGTGGTTATGATCTTAGGCTATTAGCAGGTCTCATTTAAGTCATTACTAGGCTAAGTTGTTATTGGCTCATCCTTTCCTGGCTTTGTCTTAAAGGCAGATGTGTCCCAAGAAGTAATAACACAAGCACCATGTGTAGTGGTCTTTTTGTGGGCAGGGGGCATCTGAGCTGGGGTGTACTCTTTACTACTATAGTGAGTAAAGGTCATTGTTTGAGCAAATTCTCACCACAAAACTGGTCAAATCTGTAGGTGTAGTTGGCTTATCATGCAAAATCCTTATTAAAAAGGATATTATTTTTTTGGTTCCCACCACTTAAGGACTTAGATCATCAATTTTCTATTTTCTACATTCCTGTGGTTATTTTTTTCATTAGCCTTGTTCTTTAGCTTTGTTCTTTAGCTTGTTGCTTGGAACTTCACCCCCATTATTCAACAATAGAGCCCCATTTTTTTCTCTTCCTTTTTTTTTCCCATATTCAAATAGAAATTCTGCATGTAGGTTTGATCCTGTCAAAAGCATGAATTTGGGATCAGGAGGTTCCATTAAATCTAATTTTCCCTCTTAGTTGTGTCCTCAAGCTGATTATAGTAGTACCATGACGTGTTTTGTTCGGAAATTAAAAATGTTGAAAGGCGGGAAATTAAAAAGAAATTTCAGCAGTTCTGTCAAGTTACATTGCTCTAATCCTTCATTTTCTTTTGAGCTCCAGCATGCATTTTTTATCAGATTTTTCCTCTTAATTTTGAGTCTTCTGCATCTCCCCAGTACTAAGGTATCTCATGGTATGAGCTGTGCTAGCACTCACATTAAAAACATTAATTTTCAAGGATTCTTTACTGAGCTGGGAAAATTTGCTCTAGGCAGACACACGCCTCGAGGCTGTGATGCAGAAGGAGTCTTGTGCAATCTCCAAGACCATTTTATGACATTGTTTCTTTCCCGCAAGGGTTTCAACCTGAAAGTTCCAGAAGTTTAATTTTTATGTCTTAATCTGCTGAAACTCTGCAGAGTCCTGTCTAGTAACTCCAGGGATTCAGAGAAGTTTTATGTCAAGGAGCATCAGCCAGCTCAGAGAATCCAAACTGGGCCATTCTCCCCGCAAAACATGCTGGTATACACTACAACCACATATCAAATCAGCCTCTTCAGCCTCACACTGCTTTGAGGTAGCCCAGATGTCCATAGTGACCTGCCTTAAAAAGGCCCTGATTTACATAAGTGAGCCTGCCAACAAATACATTTTTTCTCTCAGAAACTCATTCATAAACTTTCTGGACTCTGGACAAACTTTGCTTACAGACAGAGATTAGATTTGTGTATGTGTGAAAAGCTAACAGTTTGGGAAGTGTAAAATCCTCCAGAAAAATGTAAAACACCCAGAAACAGCTAGAAAAATGAATATGAAAATAAATAATAAGAAACTGTGATTTAATATCTCTCTGCTTTGTTTTAATAGTCTTAGGCTGTGTTTTAATACTCTTGCACTGAGTAGTCTCAAATGTAGGATAGCACTGAGCAAGAGCTTTTAGATAATCCCATGGGGATTTTACAGGATCTGCAGAGCAGGGGGCTGTCGGAGCCATTACCTTATAAAAATTAGACTAGGCCCAGGGTTAATCATAGTAGAAGTATGTGAAAAGGTTATATGAGGGTACCCTCTCCTTGGCTGGGATGGAGTTAATTTTCTCCTAGAGGATCATACAGTGCTGTGTTTTGGATTCAATATGAGAATTATATTCTGTTTTAGTCCTCACATTGATATGATAGCATGGTGTATAGTTAGACCACCTGTTATGTGACAACTCACACTTGTACTGCTCTTCAGTTTACTAAGAGAGGGAGGAAGAGAAGGAAGGAAGGAAGGAAGGAAGGAAGGAAGGAAGGAAGGCTACCTAGTGGCGTTTCCTGTAGAAGTGACATGGTGTGACAAGGTTCCTGTTTGAAACCAAGTGAACGAGCACAGAAATTAAGGCAATGATTGTGACAGTTCAGGTTTTTTCAGAGCAGAGTAGAATACCTGGGTTATGACTCTGGGGAAGGAAGAGCAAGAAGGAGTAGGGGAATCTGTGAGTTTCATTTACGTAGTGTACAAACGCAAGGGCACAAAATGCTAAGAGTACACAGAGAAAATAGAGAGTTGAGAACTAAAGAAGCTAGTCAAATATGCTTGTTTAGTTGACCCACTTTAGTTCAGACAGTGGCCTCTGAGTGTTCCTCAGATGCTAAATAAGGCAATGTTATGACTCTAAGTGCTGGTTAACACTCCATCCTTTTGGCGAGTAGGGAGATCAGTTTTCTTCCTCACAAATTATATTATAGAATCATATGCAACCAGTTTTTTCTTATATTCTTCCGATCACCTTTGCCAAGCACAGCACTGATATATAGAGCTTTTATAGAAAGCATAGAAAATTGTGTTGTGAAACATTGCTGCAGGTATGTAGTCCAATCTTTTTCTCAAAGCAGGACTAACTTCAAAGTTAGGCCAGATTACTAATGGCTTTTCTTCAGCAGTTTTGGAAATTTCAAAGGATGGTAATATAACAGTCTTTCTGTACCTACTGCGATTCTGAACCACTCTTATTTTGAACCACTCTTACTTTTTCATTATGCCTATTTAAAATTCCTTTGCTTCTTCCCCAAAGCAAGGAGTATCTCAGAAATAGATTATTCCAAGTCCCAAGCAATATCTCTGATCTTTTCATATAAGTGGAATATACATTTCTGATGCAATTTGCAGTATGACCACAAATTTTTGTAGCTTTCCAAATGCAGTCTGAACAAGAATTTTTTATGTTAATATAAATTCTGTCAATCATTTTATAAGATGCCCATATTATCTTTAATATTAAAACCTTGATGTTAACCTATAAAATCTGATTCTTTTCTTTCGTTTGATTTATTCTGGGTTTTTTTACAACCTCTGGTCATTGAAAACTACAAGCTTATTTTGTAGTTACACAGTATTTTGTTTTTATTCAAATTACAGTGCTTTGAGAGCAATTTTGTATAACTGCTGTCACTGGAAAGCATGAAAGGTGTACTGGTATTGGTATTCTTTTACATTTATTGACAATCAAGTACTAAAACATGGCTATGAACAATATGTTATTTTCAAGATTACTTCAACAAATATTAGTTGCTTAGTCTTCAGCCAAAAAATACAGTCATACGTATGCTTATGTCAACCCTAGAACTTCCATTTTTACTAACTTTGTACTATTTGTGAAAACCTATCTTTTACTAAAAGTTTAGATTGATAAAAATATGCACAGAAGACGTTTTAATATAAAAATCCCTTTTTGTTGGGATAATTTGAAATATGTTTTTAATGATCTCTTTAAAGGCACGTTTGTGTCAATTATGACAATATGAAATTAAGTACACAGAAATTAGATACCTATTATATACAAATTTAGCAAAATATGTTATATGCTGCTAATTTATTGTGGCACAGGCTACAGATGTTGAGTCTTGATATGATAATATACTGTACAGGAAAAATCTTCGGAAAAATAGGAAATATCTTTCCTGTCAGTAACCTTGTATGAAGTTAAATAAATTTAATTAGTAATAAGACTTTAACTGTGATAAGTTAGTAATAGTTTTCTAAAATTTCACCAAAATTGCCGTAATATCTTTTGAAAACATTGGGCTAAATCTCTTCATCCTAAGAACAAAGATGGTAGTTCATTGGTACTTGCTGAAAAAATATAATTTTGGAGGTCTAGATATCCCTGGGAGGTTTGCATAAAAAATTAATGAATGAGTGTCTTTGGTATTACATTTTGAACATGTTGGCATACAATCACGTTTTCCAGGCAGAAGCATAATCATGTTTATTATAGCAAACTAATACCAGAGTATATTTGTTTTTACAAATATTTCCAAAAGTTGCTTTGAAAGCAGTGAAAGAATATGTCCCTTTCACAAAACTTATATTTTAAGTATGTATATGTTTCTGTAGAATAACAAGACCATTGGACCTGCATATAGTCAGGAAGCACTTAGAAGAGAAATCCCTACGAGACTGTTAAGCCTGAAGAGAATAACTTTGTTTAGGATATCTGTGAACAGTGCATTACTAGAAACTTGGCTAGAACATAAGTCTACTGTAATCACAAAAATATGTTTGCATCATCTTTACACTCTTCCCTAAGCACCTGTCTTTGGCCCCAGTCAGATGGATTTTTGCTGTGATCTGGTTCAGCCACTGTCATATCCATTATCAGAAAAACAGTTGATTATTATCTCCATTCTTATGAATGAATATTGCAAATCTGATCCCCAGAATAATGTGATGAAAGAACGAGTGTACGCTTTTTGCTATATATGATCAAACCTTGGTATTTACTAAAAGCAGTCTCATGAATTCAACAGCCTAATGTTTATTTACAGCACAAGGACAAACAAGCAGAATTTCTTTTGATGCAAAAATGTTTCTTTGCTAAGTAATTTTCTTTTGGTTTGTTTATTTTTGTACTTTCAGCTACATAAAATACAAAGAACAAGTTCTCAGTTGCTGAAGATATCAGATGGAAAACATAACATTTTATGTTTAAATGAACCGAAATCTCTCTTCTAGACCTCAGCTGGAAATGGATTTGAAATTGACAAGCATAACAGCTGAACGTTATGTGCACTTCTTTGAAATGGCCAACTTAGACGATCTCAACATCCTCCAAACTCTTAAAGATAATAGGCCAGATAAAAACAGAGATACCAAATTGTGCAGAGCCTTATACTGTAGGTTGTCATATAGCAATTTTAAAATCAATACAGTGTTGAACAATAAGCCTGTGTAATACTCTCCTAATTCAAGTTTCCTATTGAGACCTCCTAGTGCATGCTAAATCACAGCATCTGTATTTTGTATGCTTAGGAAGAAACGGTGTTTACGGGAAATATTCAGAAAGTCATGCAGCAACCTAATTCTATACGCTAAGATATTTAGACAACATATGGTAGTATACACAGTAATGGCATTTTTTGAGCAGCAGCTCAGTAAACTCAATCTGGACGAGAAGTTCCAAGGCCATATTCTTGACTCTGTTCCTTACATAGTGTTTAAAGTATTAATGTAATATGTCCTGTTTGAAAATTCCAACTAATGATCCTTGTTTTCTTTGTATATTTTTGTCCATCAGAAGAAAAAAAAGGGAGTGGTAGAGGAATAAAAGCCTACCAATTTTCCCTAAACCATCCAAAGCCCATGCAGTGGGTAGCTCTCAGCATCCTTTTTTCTACTTACTTGTGTCTTATTCTCTAAAAAGCTATTCCAGCATTTGATGAACTGTGTTTTAGATGCTAGATAAAGTAAATATTTTCGGAAACTATGTATACACAGTTTATTTCAAGAGAATTGTGTGTCACTGTATTTAAAGCAGTATTTACTATCTGATGACTTAAATTTATTTTATTGGTTTCCATATGTAATTTTCCCTCCAACAATAAGAGAGAACTTATTATCCATAATAAAAAGCTTGTATTTCCTTAAAATTAAATGCAAAGCTCCAAAACCTATTTATAGATCCTATTAGAGATGCTGACTCTTGTGCTTAAATAGAAGCTTTTATTTTAAGCAATATAGATGTTAAATTTAAAGCTTAGATCCAAATTTTAAGGAAATTAAGATTTAGGAAAATATTGAAAAAAATGACAAATTAAGAAAAAAAATGTACAATTTCATTATGAATTGTGTTGCTTGACTGAAATAATTTCTGTAATTTACCAACATTTTGGTGCACTTCATTTTATCTCTACTTTGACAAATTTTTTTTACTCCATTCAGGATGCACAGCTTCAACCAGGTGAACGTGGAATATGCTGTTCCACTGCCAAGCGCCTCAGCCTTGGTTCAATTACTGGTGAAATAATCATCATCGTCATCATCATCATCATCATCATCATTATCATCAAACAAAAACACCTCCCAAATTTCACTGTGTTACTCAATAAGCTTTTTTTTTTTTTTTTTTTTTTGGTGGTTCCAGCTCCCTCTTTCTGCAAAACCTGATATAATAGGTTCCTCAGCAAACTGTGAAGCCACCTTCCATTAGTTTTTGGAGCAAACAACCTTGTTGTTTTGAAAAATGGATACTACCTTTAATCAAATTTCTTTGTGCTTGAATATTAATGTATTTTTTACAGTCTTCTTAAGTACTGCAGAATTACACTCAAAAAGTTGAAACATCTGTCCTAAAATTCTTTAAGAACATTTAGTGTGATGCTGGGCTCTGATATGCTTCTCTTTTTCAAGCTGTTAAATAATAAGTAGAGAACTTATGCATCACCCTCCAGAATCACTGCAGCGATTCTCTGGATCTGTTTCAGAAGATATGCATATTTTTAGTTGACATATAGTGCATCAAAGACACAGTATTCTTCAATGTTCTTTCTAGTCTTAGATTAAAGAGTTCAAGTAACAATCAAAAGTAACAAACACGCATAGACATTTAAAGCCAGTATTGTTTCCTTTTATAATCAGGTAATATCAGTGAATAGTTTAGGCTCGTCCCTTCAGTTTTACTCATTATTCACTGAAAGTCTGATTGATAGTTTTGTTTAAATCTACTTTGAGGAGTAGGTAAAGGTTTTAGTTTATTTTTTTGAACAACTCATATAATATTAGATTCTAGATAATCAGTTTGGTATAAAGGAACATTGAACTATTCTAATCATATTGAAGCTTTTGTGGCAGTTTTGGAGGAGGAGAGGGGAAGGAGGATGTTTTTGCATTAACACCTTTTTATTTTAGCTGTTTCTTTAAATGCTAGCTTTTAAAGGAATCTAGAGCAGATCTCAAAGAATTAAAATGGCCCTATTGCCTTTTTTTTTTAAATTACAATGATACATGCATTGTATTGCTTGAGAATGGTAAAAGATTTGATAGAAGCACTTAAAAACAAATAATAAAACATTACTTAAGTTAAAAGTTTTCTTTGCTATAGTATGGTACTCCTAATGGTACTATAAGAAAATGCTAATTGCTGAATTGAAATGACAGTGTACAGACTAATGTAAGGCAGTAAGTCATTTAAGACAGACAAAGAGAACAAGCTCTTCTTTTATCCAAAGAGCTAATATAGCTGAATAATTGCTCAGTAACAGAGTTGACGAGACCCAAGATTATGGTGAAAGAATGTATTTAGACAGCACATTTAAGCATAGGCAGACAGAACATGTTTTTCTACAATGTATATGACAATCAGGCACTCCAAGCTAAATACCTGATGGCAGCTCTAGCTGGGTAGACCAACCTCAGCTACTGGTTTGTGAGTTACCAGTATGATCTCAAGTAGTTCAATGATGTGATGTGCTGGAATTCCAGTAGCAGTGCTGACACTATTGTAATACCACCATCCTCCTTGGCCACAGAGACACATTTATCCTGCTAAATAAGATGATACAGAAACCGTGGCTTCTTTGGTTGTTTTCTGTTCTTTGGGATTTTTTTCCCCATGAATGATTAGGAGAAGTTGCTTTTAATAATGGTAGTCAGTAGTTCAGTGAGTAGGCACTCCTGTTTAGAAAAAAGATTCTCAGGTCTCAGACATACAGATGAGGAAAGCAGCTTGAAACTTGAATTTCTGTTTCCTGGGGGACTGCAGCACAGCCAACATATATAAGGTATCACCTGAGAGAGACCAAAGGGAGTTTGAAAGAGGAAGACAGAGACAAACCTCAAAAAAAGTTTAGGAGAAGAAGATGTATGCTAAACAGGTATGACTAAGCCAGAACATTGTAGTATATGGTTGAGAAAGCACAGATTACAGATGAGCAATTCAGCAGTACCACAGACTGGGTCAGCAGAAAATGAAAATAACTCATTTATTTCTTGCTGATTCTTAGTCTGTGTAAGTTGAATTTTGTAACCTGTATGATCAAAGGTAGTAGAAAAAACTGAAGACTAATGATGTTTGGTCCTTTCTGAAAGATACCAACAAACAGTGAAGCTAGTTGTAAGTATGAGAAGGCTTGCAAAAACTCAGCTTTTGTGTGGTGCTGCAACACATTTTTTTTTTCAGTATTTTTTTTCTGAATGGTGTTATTGTTATGTTATTGGTTATGGTGATTGCTGAGGATTTCAATCAGTAATTTCTTTAGGAAGAAGATTACAGTACTTCTTTCACTTAACCTGTCCACACAAAGCACAGTCTTAATGTCTTTTATGAAAAGAAGCAATGTGCCCTTGTTCATGTTTTGTGTAGGTGGGGGTTCTTCTCTCTGGCTGTTGATCTGAAGGTCTAGCAATGCACAGACCTCAGTGAACTAACCTACTTGAAATAAAGTAGTGGTGATTTCCACCTGGAATAAGTCTTTCACTTCATGGACCAATTTCTTTTGCTTAAATCAAAGTCCTTTTATCTGTATTGACATCTAGAGGCTTATTTTGAAAGAGATCCCCCCAACCCCCC